>VZTG01003997.1:731830-941583 GCA_013397845.1 Melanocharis versteri
AAAAAAAAGTTGTATGGTTCATTATATTAAAAGCTTCAATAACTAAACTACATGCTCAAAATGTTGCACGTGTTTTAATGCTAAAAATGCTAACATATTAATTAGAACTTAAATGCCAGTGAGTGGGACCCATTCACACGGGAGGATGACAGGGAAGACACGGGTGATCCCAGCTCTTTAGACAGGACACAATAGCGCAACATCTGAAAGCTGTGGGCAGAGCAAGGTGCAGGTGACAGGCTGCACTGTCTGTCCCAGACAAATAGAGACACTCGACTGAGTCCAGAGTCCACCTAGTGAATCTAGTCAGGAGATGGGGCCAGAAACATGATTGGAAAAGTGATTGGAAACTACTCATCCAGAGACAGAACTTGAGAAAGCACACCTCCAGCATGGCTCTGACGAGGAGGAGATATCTGGCCTGGCCTGAAATGGGGTCCTGGACCCACACGCAGAATGTGAAGGATGGATCCAAGGGAGGTTACTCAGGACAGTTAATAAGTCATGGTGCACTCTGGGTCTTGACACTTAACTAAGAGACTTTTTCAAGTTTTTGTATCTATTTTGGTATTGTGACCTAAATGTTCTACCAGTCTGGGTTCAGTTAAGATTTGCATTAAAGAAAAGCTTAAACATAATAAATCTTGGACATCAGAACAAAATTTTGAAAATATAAATGCAAAAAGAAATAAAATATATACATGCAAGTACAAGGGTTTCTCTTGATGTCAATCATCAAAGTTTTCTGAACTGGAAGTTTTCATATAGCCTTCTAAAAGATTCTCTGCTACTGAAGTTCTTAGGCAACAAATAGAAAATAATGACATTAATTTATGCCATTATCAAGCTGAGCATTTGTAATGCCATTTCAATTGTCTTTACAACTTGAACATTTTCTTTTCTCCACTAGAAATCTCCTGTTTCATCTTACGATTATACTTTCTCTTTTAGTTAATTTCTTTAAACTCATCAAAGAATTATCCAAAATTCTATTCATATTATGCAACAATCAATCTGGCTGCTTTTTGTGGTCTTAGCTTCTAATTTTCTTAAATACATTCATCTCATAAGTTTTGCATCACTTGGGACTTTGCATGCAGTCTAGAAAGCCGTTATAAGGGAGAAGTATTTGGGTTTGCTCATTTGTTTTGTGTTTTGTTCCCCCCCCAATCCTCTTCATCCTGCTTTCCCCTAGAAAAACCACAAATATACTTTTATATAAAGGAAATAATTTGGTAGAGTTTTAAAACTTAATATTTTGAAAATATCTACAAGTGGTATTTATTTAATTTATGTGACTATTGTTTTATTTTTAGAGCTGTTAATTTATATTATTTTCCTGATATTTATGCAAATAAAAATTTCTCAATGGAAACAGTGTAGAAATTATTTTGATTACCAACTCTTCAAATTACTGTAGATATCAGGAGGCAAGGATTAGAGGATCAAGTAGCTGTGTATCTTTGTCTCTACACAGCTTCCAAGTCATCCTGTGTTATCATTTCTAGATACGTGTAGAAGTGAGTGAGGCATCTGGGCAGTATCTTTTTCTGAAGAGATGGTCTGATATTAAGCATGTAGTCTCTGCATCCCTACTTGCCTAAACAAAGGCCGACTTTTCTAGGACTATTAGCTAGTTACCTCTCTCAGCTGCACAATTCTGTGCAAACACTGGAGAAAACAGGGAGACTTCTATACTGAAGTACATGAAGGTACACTTGCTATGTACTTTGGAAGGAGGGAAATTTTTAGATATCGTACCTTACAAAAGTGTTTAAGAAAGAAAGGGGGAATGAGAGGGTACATCTGGCATACTCACACCATTACCAGAGTTCTGCGACCAGCTAGGAGTCTTTCTTTTGCTATCTTACACCTGTTCTCAACCTTGAGTCATATTGGTCCAATAAAACCTTGACTCATTAATTTAAATGAATAATCTTTGTTTTTCTCAGTCAAATGTCACAAATACAAGTCTTCTCTCATATCAGCATTCATGAACTATCATATAGCATCTCTATTAAAACAGAAACAAAGGGACAAGGACAAATAAATTAAAAAGTGTATTATTTAGTCATTAATGATGTATCACTGTATGATTCAATTACATCTCAGCCAGAAACAATTATTTCTAATATTAACATCCCATTAAATGGTCCCATTTCTGCTGCTTTTCATGGAGCTATGTTATCTTCCTAGGAAACTGATACTCATTTCATGAAAAGAGTTTGTATAATATACAGTCCTCTATGACTGCTACAAGCACAAGCTTGATAAAAATAATGAAAAATTTCATTTTCCATTACACCTAATAACATGCACTCTCAACTCTGCACCTGCACATTAACTTTGCAACATAAATACACTGTTAACAGAAATGAACATTTAAAACTCTAAATCAGATCAATGTGACAAGGCCCTGTGATTTAAGCAGAGCTGAATCTTAAAATTCTGGTAGGGAAGTTGTAGGAAAGTGCAAAGCCTCAAAACAGTTTAGAAACCATATGGTTCTCTCAAAGGGAATATTTACAACCTATTTCTCCTTTGTGGTCTTTTCTCAGGAATGATACATCAGTGAGGGAGTATGAGCTGTGAGGGACAAGATTTTGGCAGCAGAATGCTTTCATTAGTCACAAATGTGCTCATCATTTAGGACTGCTTGCCACGAAGGGGATCCTCATGAACATATGACAACACTTTAATTTCTTTATCACCTGGTGACCGAGCATGCAGACAGTCTAACAGATGGATGCATACAAGGACAAGCCAAAAACTCAGCACCCACATCAAGGTGAAGTATTTCATGTGGAGTCTGTATCCAGCTATATCAAATGCAGGCTTATGATAAACTACAGCCTCAACACGTTTGGGATTATTATAGACTAAAACTAGTTTAATCCCCAACAATTCTAATAATTGAGAACAATAGTTGTTAAACACACCCTAAGAGCAATTCAGTATATTCACACACCTATCCAGTTGTTCATAAGAGCCTTCTGCATATATGGAGACCTTCTCATTTAAAAAGAAATTTAAATGCAGAACATCTAAGAGGCATAGGTCATTTTATACACATAGAAATATTGTGAAGCTAACAGATGTAGCAAAACTGTATGTAAGATCCTACAGGAGGGAAAGGTGAGTTTGTTTTAACACAAACAAGTTTCATTCACTTACACTCATGCTCTCACACCACCATCAACAACCAAAACAGCTGAGTCCAAGTAGTCTGGCCTACAGCACCAAGACATTTATCCTGTGGTCTAATAAAGATTAAAAATGTCAATAAGAACAAGTGGCAAAAGCTATCCAGTTCTGCTTATCCAGGTACCATCAAAATCCAAACATTCTTGAAATTTTGTCCATCTGGTGATTGTACAACTAGACATACCCCTTCTTTTTCCATTCGTATCAATCTAACAAATATCTCTTTCTCTTCTATTACAAATCTCTACTTATAGCATTGATGCCTGATATTTTAGAATTATGGTGTGCTTAACAGGGTCCTAACTACCATGGTATGAAATCCACATTATTCTGACAGTTGCTCGATCTCACTTAAAAACATAGATGTTCTCAGAATTTCGTATTCTGTACAGCTGGTGGCCTGACCCATTATTTCCAGAATCACTAATAATTGATCAATATTATTTTATTTTATGATGGATTTAGAATAGCCACAATTATAAAAAGCACATGCTTATGATAGGGAGTTCTAAGCATTGTCATTAAAGGATTAAATGCAATTAGACTGTGATGTAGTTCATAATGGGAGCATAAAAATACACGATCAAAAGAGGCTAATAGTGCCAGTCAGATTATATAGACTGACACATAAATTAAACAAACTCTGTGATCATTTCAGCTCAAAAGAGTATTTGGTGGTTATGCTACTACACAGAATTTGTGAAAATAAGTGACTGCACCTATGCCAAGACAAACTACATGTACATTACGGAACAAGGAGTGTACTGAAGCTAACCATGGTGTGAATAGTTTCTAAAACCTTCTTGGATGCATCCTGTTACATGTATAATTTTGAACTCATAAAAACAAAGGGAAAAATAACCTCCCAACAGAAATAATCACATGAATTTTACTTCCATGAGCCAATGATATTACTGACGTGAATATCAGCAGTGATGTAGCCTATCTTTTAAGAAACTAGTGAAAACATATATGCGTATTTCCTTTGGGCTTTTTGAAGTTGTCAGAGAGATCTGTGCAGCCATAGAGTGTTATACGATCACAAAAGGAGCCTCCATGTGCAAGTCACTCAAAATGACAAGTCCCATAATTCTGTTCAGAGCCAATCTTTATACTTGGAACAAATGCAGTCTTTAGTGTCTTCCTAGCATTCATGCATTACGGCATTAGCTCCATAAACCAGTAGTACAAGGCAGCTGAGGATTTTTGCTTAAACAATTTTTGTACAGAAATCAAAAACAAAGAATTTTGAGGTATTAAATGGTTAGACTAACTTATGCATTTGTTAGTGGCGTAAGCACTCATCTCCAGTAGGCTAAACGGTTCTGCTGCTTCAATGCTTTCTAATGAAATGGAAAGTTGTAAATCTCTTGCTGTAATACATGTTACTGTACACATTTCAAGATGCTTGATTCCTCCCTGAAGATTGCAGGCTGAATGATGAAGCAACTACAGCTCAGGTAGGTAGTGCATTACAGCAAATGTCAAAGTAGAATAATGAACAGAGCTATTAAATACAGTATTGTTGAAATGCAGCTTGGCTAGGATGCATTCTGTATGCTGTATGAACCACAGAAACGCACATATTATGATATACAAATTGCTCTGAATAGACCACTGCGTAAATGCAATCCATTAACACTGCCTGCAAGAGGGTTTATTATAAGCAATTTATTTTGAAATAATAATTTAAAAATATCCATTAGACTCTTGTTAACTTTTGACTATATTACTGTTGATAACCTTCACTTGTAACTAAGTATATCAGTTATTTCCTTTACCATTTTCATTCTTTTGTAATTTAATTCAAAGCATGGTCACAAGGGATCCAGAAATGTAGTATAGCTCAGTTCTTGATCTTTACTGAGTATTTCACAAAATTACAGAGCCAGAAAAACCCTAAATTCTTAAATAGTCTCAACAAATTGTTCTGCTTGTGTATAAACAAGGTGTATAAACAAGCCCTTCCAGGCTCTACACTTGTAGCTGCTATAGTCTATCTCTCAGCAAGAAGCATTTCTGCTTAGTACTGCATTAAATTGTAGATGATATGAAACTTATATATTTCACCAGCCAGTTCACAGAGGTTCTCTTTGGACAAAACGAATATGAGTGATTATAAAAGAGTGTATCATCAACCTCTTTTTGCAATGTACTCCTAGTTTAAACTTCATGAACAGATTTGTAAGTTCACTCTTTCCTCTCCAAAGACAACTATCTTCCTTTTGTTTTGTTTTGTTTTGTTTGGTTTGGTTTTTTTTTTGTTTTTTGTGTGTGTCAGTTGAGTTAGGAATAAGTTGCACAATAGAAGTTATGGAGTTGTCTAGAAAGCCTAAATCACTTACACTAAGCTGGTTTGGGGGGCAAAACCTAGTTCACATAGACTTGAGCTACAAATCGGATGATTGAGGTTTTCAGCATTCTTGTTTTAATGAACTCTAATCGTGTAGAAGAGACATGAACTAGCCAGCAAGCTTCAATGAACGTCTGCAATTGTTTTGAAAAGATTTGTCTTGGTTTCCACTGGGATAGAGTTAATTTTAGCCTTAGTAGCTGATGCAGTGCAGTGTTTTGGATTTAGGATGAAAGCAATGTTAATAACACACTGATGTTTCAGTTTTTGCTGAGCAATCCTTACCCTAAGTCAAGGACTTCTCAGTGTCTCAGGCTCTGCCAGTGACCAGGTGTGCCAGAAGCTGGAGGAAGCATGGCCAGGAAAGCTGAACTGAACTGGCCAAAGGGATATTCCAGAACATAGAACGTCATGCCCAATGTATTAACTGGGCAGAGTTGGCCAGAGCCTGGTGATTTCTACTTGGGGATGGGCTGGGCATTGACCAGTGGCTAGTGAGCAATTGAACTGTGAATGGCTTACTTCTTTGGGGTTTATTTATCTCCCTCTCTCTATCTATCTCTTTCTCTCTCTCTCCATTTCATTACATTTTTTGTTATTGCTATTGTTATTGTTGTTGCTATTATTATTAATATTATTTTCATTATTATTGGTGTTATTATATTTTATGAAATTTCAATTATTAAACTAGTTTTATCTCAACTCACGAGATTTACTCTTTTCCTACTATTTTCCTCTCCACCAGGATGAGGGTAGAGAGAATAGGAGGCTGTATAATACTTAGTTGATGGCTGGGATTAAACCATGACAGATTTTCAAAATAGAATATTGCAAATTCTATTAAAAAATTCAAAAACTTTCAAAATCATAATTAAAAGCTTACTTAAAATCTCACACATTTTAAAAATGCAAATATTTTCGAGCCAAAATAGTTTATTTTTGTTTTAACAGGAAGTAATTCTTAACATATTTAGTAGGAGAAAAAATATTATTATGTAAATTGCTAATAAGAAATAATGAAATACTGAGTTTCTAAAAGGCTACTTTTGAATGACAGAAACATGACCATAACTATAGCATTAACCTTCTGTTAGACAAAAACTAAAAGGGCCTATACATTACAAACATTGACCTACTTCAAATTTTTCGGAATAGGTTTTCAGTTATTTCAGTGTTCCATCATTCTCATACAGAAAACTCTGACAAAGATTATATCACATTTATTTAGGTTGTATATTTCCACAGGAGGAATGTTGCCCTCCATTGAACGGATTTACTCTCTCCCCTACCCCCCATCTGAGGTAACAGACCGTAATTTAGTCACAGCAAGGTGCTAAGAGAGATGAAGAATCCCCCTACAGCTTTGTTTCACCACAAAATTACAGTAAATGTTCTCTTATTCTAACAGAGAGAGGTTTGGTCATAAAACCACTTAAATGACAAGGGGAGAAAATGTGTTTTTCAGCTTTTCTCATTTCTTATAGCACAGAGGAAG
This sequence comes from Melanocharis versteri, assembly GCA_013397845.1. Taxonomy (NCBI): domain Eukaryota; kingdom Metazoa; phylum Chordata; class Aves; order Passeriformes; family Melanocharitidae; genus Melanocharis; species Melanocharis versteri. The sequence continues at coordinate 738,883 of VZTG01003997.1, forward strand.
TAATTCATCTCTGCTGAGATAACCAAATTTAGCTATGTGTCACAATATATGTGATATTCCATAAATGAAAGCAATGTGGAAAATAAAACCTCTAGATACTCACTTTTTAATACAATGTTCAGCCTGTAGATTGCCCAAGAGATGAAGACTGCATTGCAATGTGAAGATGGATCCTTCTCCAAGATACCCAGAGGTCTAAGGGACATAACAATCTAAATGAGCACAGTTTGAATATATGAGTACAGAAATACAAACTGGAAAAGATTACAAGGAGCTACTTGCCCCTTTACTGCTGTTCAAAGCCAAAGTGGTGTATTAGGTGAAGCTGACTTGTGGGAAGCTGATGAGAAAATTGTACTGACAGTAGGAATGAAAATTCCCACCATACTTATCAAAAGAAGGAGTTTCAATCAAAGTTACTTAAACATGCATACAGAACTGTATGACATCTACAATCTTAAATTTTTTTCATAGACCCTGGGTGTTTTTTCTTCTTTCAGTCCCTTGTAATTTTCAATGACACCAAACTATACCAAAGAAATATGTAGGATGTTAGTCTTACAGCATGAAGTCTGCTTTCCAGTAGTTGAATAAGTCATTTTACAATGCTCACTAAGTCACTGGTTTTTTGCCTGTTGGTGAAAAATATTCTGTAATGTTTTTAGTTTTTCTGAGCAACTACACCGTCATCACAGAATAGACAGCAAAGTAAATTTTGGATATATGACAACGTAAATTCAGAAATTCAGATTAGTTTTAGTTTAGGTAACTTTCAAGTACCATTCAACATTACCAGACACAGGCAAATTATTATTTTTTGAAAAAAGATTACTATATCGCCTTCAGTCAAACACTGTTACAGTCTCCTTGGATCACTAAAAAAAATATTGACTATGTAAAACTGTTATTTTATTTGAAGTACATGGTTTTAACTCCTCCTTATCACTCAAACATCTGCCTTAGTAGATATGAAGGTAGGCATGGGTAGCAATACAGATAATTTGTATGATAGTTGCATTTGATCTAAATCTACTGGCATCAGAAACACTTCCAATGAGCATCTAATTTTCAATGTTGTCATTTATAAATTTTAAAGTTGCCAATCATGACTTATGGTACATTTAAAATACATTGGTTTTGGTTTGCATTCATTTGCAAAGACTGATACCTGAAATCTGCTATTTGCCAAAGGCAGCTGAGAAGGTAGCATAAACTGGAACTATTTCTAGACTGTTTAAACAAAGCTCTCTCATCTGAAGTAGTCTCGTTTTCACGGTAACAGGAACCAACAGTGTTAGTCATGTCCCATTGCTACATATCAAGTTAGGCCTTTGAGGTATAATGAACCACACCCATACTAAAAATTAATATACTCTAAGGTGTCATTTCAATGCAATGCATAAATAAATATAAAAACTTAGTAAGGCAACTTCATTCCCATTCAAATGCTCTTGGTTCTTTTCCAAAGAATTTCTAAAGTTTTTACAATTTCAGTAATATCCTGAAAAAGGAGAAACTACAGAAAACAACTTCAAATATCTGTGAGCATTTGGGCATATCTTATTATATGTAATGGGAAGAAAAATATCAGCTGCTTTTCTAATGTAATCTATCAAAACCGCAAAATTCCATTATTTTAAACAGTTTTTAAGAAGAAAATAAATCAATAAATTAACGTTACCCAGAAAAGGGACTGGATTCTAGCAGTAGGACGGTAAGAAAGTGATTCAGTTCCCCTTCTTTTGAAACCTAAGATAGGCCACACTGAACAAACTATTACTGAGAAAACATTTCACTGTGACTTAACCTTTTCAAAGTATAATTTGGTTTGTGCATTTCCACACCTTTTCTTTACTCAACGTTTCAACCTTTCCTACACACCTCATTCCTTTTAACTTTGGTTAAGCCTTCCATTTAATTTTTGATTCCTTTAATTTCTTACTTCTTTTCCAGCATTGCAAAGAATCACTAATACTATATTTGATTTATTACTCATGCATTACCTTTCCTGTTTCCATAAGGTCTTTCACTTATTCTCTATACTCCGCTAGTCTAAGAAATCCTCTATTTGGAGTCCTATTCATCCATCTCTAACTCACTTGCACACACTATCGTCCCCAGGCATATGGGTGGTCTCATGATGTCAGAATTTGAGGTGAAATTAAATCAGTTTACATGGGAAAAACACATGGTAAAGAAACAGGACTTATTGACATTGTTTTATAACACAACTGTCCCTTCTGATATTAATATTGTCAGATATAGAAAGGCATACTATAAATTCAGTACACAGAAACTTATTTGATATATAAGTCACATCCTATGCAGCAGATTTACTTTCCCTTTATTTCGATGTGATCAGGCCACTTTATGATGGTTATTAACAAGCGCTATATTTAGCAGTTCTTTTTATTTTTCTAGATTGCTCAAAGTTACACTCCAACTTATAGCATGATATTGGTTTGCCTACAGAGAATAAGGCAGATTTGTGAAGGCAAATATGTCTCTGCTACAAGACATCTTGAGGTAGACTGCAGCAAGAGCTACCTCTCTTCTGAGCCTTATGTAAAGTCTTCAAGGACCTGATGCATTTAAAAAATGCAACCTATAAATCCTTTTGTAACAAACCAAAATGGTACGACTACCTAGCTACGTGATATACATATGTTTTTTATAGCTGATGTTTCCCTTTTCTGGGAAGAAACCTGGCTGCAAGACTGCAGAAAGAAGCCAGGGAGTAATAGAACATTCTCACACTAATCAAGAAACGTGAAAGAGCATGCCCACATCCTACTCACACAAGATGTGCACAGCACATCACAGAGGGCACCTGCTTTGAGATTTATACTTAGCCCTTATAAGAGAGCCCATGGAGTCATTATTTTGACACTTTTCTCATCTGACAGATCTTCTTTTGTATCTTTTCCCAGAAGAACTCCTTTGAACCAGTAGATTGACATGGCAACAATACAAAGCACTGGACAAGTTTCAAGAGTTATTTCAACCACCCTGTGTAAGGAATATACACTCTGTGCTCTGTAACCTATGTCTGTGTCTGTTTTTTGATCCGTGCAATGAAGGAGTGGGGTGCTATATGTGCCAAATCAAACCAGTGTGTCCTGGATGACCAGAAGCCTTGCTTTGTATTAGTTTTCATCACAGGCACACATACCTTAGCTCTTGGTCATGGACAGCTTCCTTCACATTTCATTATCTCCTGCAACCTCCAAACCACTGAAAGCCACATTTCACTGACTACAGTAACAATAAAAGTCAAACTCTGCTTACTCCTCCACACCAGTGTTTACGTATCTTTTCTGAAAGAATCAAACACAAAAAAACCCCAAAAGTAAAAGTCTTAAAAACAGACCTTCTTTTAAAAGTTAAAGATGCAATGCTTTTCCTTCAGTTCATTTGAAATACACTTCCGTGCAATACCTGATTTTCTGCAATGGGCTGTCTGTTTAAAACTGTCACTTAAGTGCAATGTCTCTTCAAACTTTCCTCCTTGAAACAACCCGGTTTCTGTGTCATGTCATCCTGTAAGCCTCCAGCAGACTGAGTGTCTCACCTGAAGTGCAGTCTTCTAAGAACACTCCTCCATTGTTGTTTTGTAGGCGTCAAAGAAAACTGTTCTGTGTGTCCATTTTAAAAGAATGTGTAGTTTAAAGGTTAAAATTTACACTCTTGAAATCTCATGTGCTATACTCAGTGCTAGCAAACTTTGGAAAAGTTTGTAGACAAGGAATTTTTGGCCTCAAAGTCCATGTACCATGGAAGACACACTGTTTCCAGAGAAGAATAAAAATAGGAAGATGAACCCTGTACATATTGAGGTTCCAGACCAGTGCAGACCTTCTGAGAAACTATATGTACAAAAGTCTCTAAGTGTGGGACTACCCAAAATCATAGAATCATAGAAAGGTTTTGGTTGAAATGGACCTTAAATATCAACAAGTTCCAAAACGCTTGCCTGGGCAGGGACACATTTCACTAGGCCAGGTTGCTCAAAGACCCCGCAGCCTGACTTTGAACATTTCCAGGAATGGCGCACCCACAATCTCTGTGGGCAACATGTTCTAGGGTCACCACCCTCACAGGAAAGAATTTCTTACTAATACCGTATGTAAACCTACTGTCTTTCAGATTAAAGTCATTCCCCTTTGCCCTATCACTACACTGATGTCAAGGTGATTTTTGCTTTTTCTTCTATATACCTTTTACACAGTGTATCCACAAGTATTAGCACGCATACTTGTAATTCTTTAAGCATGATAATTTAGCATAGTTCCAGTGTTCTGTAGGGCCAGGAGACCAAATACCCTGGAAGCTGTGAGGCCAGGAGATCAAACATTCTACTATCTTGGGGAGCCAAGGTCTGTTTCTAGAACGTATTCCGTAAACTAGAGATTAGCTCACCCTGGAGGGGGGCGGGGGGGAGGATTCCATAGATGGGGAAAATATCACACCATCCACCCAAGCCCCCTTATTGGGTACCCTTGTTAGATATGCTAATGTGTAAGGTCTATAACTTGTATACGTGATTTACCGTGGGGTTCCACCTTGGCGAAGTGATGCAACAAGAGGATCCTATTAAAGATACCGAGGTAAACAACCCCCTGCCCTTTAACTGTGTCTGGCTTTCATTTCCTAAGACCAGGAAAAAGGCATCAACATGCTCTTGCAAAATGTCCCTCTCCACGTTTCTTGTAGGCTCCTTTTAGGTATTGGAAAGTTGAATAAGGCCTCCCCAGAGCCTTCTCTTCTCCAGACTGTACAACCCCAGCTCTCTCAGCCTGTCCTTATAGGAGAGGTGCTTCAGTCCTTTGATCATCTTTGTGGCCCTCCCCTGGATGCACTCCAACAGGTCCATGGACCCATATTTTGGCCCCCAGAGCTGGATGCAGCACTCCAGGTCTCGTAAGAGCAGAGAACAGGGGCAGAATCACCTCCATCAACCTGCTGGCCACGCTTCCTTTAATGCAGCCTAGGATACAGTTGGGTCTCTAGGCTGAAAGTGAATACTGCCTGCTCATGTACTGCTTTTCATCCATGAGATTGCCCAAATCCTTCTGCACAGGGCTGCTCTCAATCCATTCTCTGTTCAGAAGGTGTCAGGTACAACAGAGCATCTGCCCCTGAACTCCTTTATCACCTGTGTCAGGAAAATCCTCATAAGGCACAAAGGCTTACAAACACAAGGTTACTTCCATTTTTCTGAAGGTCTCATACATTACTTCCTAATCAGGTGATCTTACAGATTTACATATTAGTCTGCCCTTTAATCCTGACCCACCAGTCCTTGTTTGGCTCATCACCAGTTCCCAGGCAGAGCCCCGTGCATTCCAGCTTATCCCTCACACAAACAGCAACCAAAGTTACCCCAGTTACTGTGAAAGCAGCATACGCATACCCACATACATACATATAACACAAATACATCTGCATTGTTCCGTAAAAAAATACAACATTTTAATAAATTTGTCCATTTAGGCTTCAATAGATTAAAAAGTTTAGAGCATAACCCATTAATTGATATTTTTGCATTGAATATACTTCCATAATTAATCATTACTGAAGTGAAATATCCAATAAAAAGTCTTTCACTGAATAAGAATGTTTATAAAAAAAGAGTAAATACAAGTAAAAGCCTCATTGTTCTTGCCAACAATGAATATAATTCTAAAAATAATTTCAATGGCTTCCAAACTACCACACAAATGGCTTTGAGAGCCTTTATAATATTTGTAGCAGGTAGAACAACTATTCTTTCTGCACCACGAAACACTATTCAAAGCTAGTTTTCCTGCTTTGCTGGTTTTGACAAGCAGGCCATGAAACAGATTTGCAAGACAATACACAAAATCAGGGAACTGCAGAGCTATTTCGGTATCCCTAATTACAATGCAGAGTTGAAAAGGCAGGGACTGCTGATGCTCTTCTTCACAGAACTCAACTATCTATCAGCTGGAAAAAAAGCCTTATTATGGCAAAAGTCAATGGGATAATTACACCTCCAACACCTGAATAGTAAAGTATCTCATGTATATTTCATATGAAAAATATACTCAATTATACTATTATATCTGGTAAATCTACATAAGAAAACAAGGTTTAAATTTCAAATTAAAGGACTGATCTAAAGCACAAAAACACACTGAAACTGATATAATGTATGGGTACTTGTTGGGGTCCAATGAGAAGACCATGCACTGAAAGCAGTTTGGCACATATTTCTTAAAGGAAAAAACCTAAGTGTTGCTCAGTTGTATTGCGTTAACAGCCAAACATATTCCTATTCTGCTTGCTTATAACAGCATTAACACGAGCTTTTATGTTTAGCTATTGCCCCAGGTAGGCCTGTGAACATCCCAGGAGATGGTACATTCTTCATGGCTGTGGAGAGTAGCCAGATGTGAACTTCTTTCTATACAGCACAAGTCATTGCACAAGTCTGGGTAGCTGTACTGGAGCTACGTTGGAGCAAATCTACTGACTATTTGTAAGATCCATTTTTGCTGCCTAGTCCCTTGCCATGAATTTGGGAACGGAGGTAGGCAGAGCACAGCAATGTAAGTTTCAAAGCAAAGTGGTTGAACAAAAGCCAGAAAAATGGTACAGTAAAGTTTTAGAGAGTCATCTAGAGCAATAGAGTTACAGTTATCTTAAAATGAGTGAAGGAATGAAGTGAAGTGATCTTAAAATGAATGAATATATTTTCATATTTGTGAGGAATAATAGTAGATTCAGAGGAAAACATTATTACTGTGTTACCTACTGTACTCCAAGGTTAATATACAACTTATACATGAACATCATTTTTCAAAAGAGATACAGCTAAATCATTATCAATAGACTTAAATATTATGAACAATCTTCAGAAATAAATAAATATATCAATAAATAGTTTCTGGGAAAAAAAAGAATTACTTTTTATGTTCATTTGGAAAGCTATTTCTATTGCCATTAATCATGAGATTTTTCCCACTGCATGGCTATCAATGAACAGGAAAGGAGACAGAGACACTGGAAAAATGAGTGTGCACAGGTGGACCTAGGTAAAGCTGAATCTCTCCCACTAGGCTTGCCTTCTTTATGAAAGGAAAAATTAAACTTTATATCAGTATAAAATAATCTTTATCTCTAAACATTGTAAAATTTTTCTTGTACTTATTCCATTTTTTCCTTGGTAGTGCCATGAGTTGTTGAAGAATAAACACAACACCACAGGAAAGCAGAAAACTATCAATTCCATTTGAACACTTTGTAGCCCACTTTTTAGGGTACTTAAAAACAGATTGTGCTTTTTTCTTCATCATAGTGGAGAAACCTACAGTAAAATTGTTTTAAGCAAAAAGGATCGAGTTGACTCTGCTAAGCTCTTGCAAATGCAAGGAGCAAGCAGAAAAGAGCTAAAGCAAAAAAAAAAAAAAAAGTCCTTTGTTTCTTCAGCCTTGAAGAAATAGCAAAGCCCAAATCATTGGCTACTGTACAGTTTGTTTTGGAAAATTCTCCTTCCACATTCTTCAGACGTGTATTACCCCAGTTCCTTGTTTTTGCAGCAAGAAAGATGATTAAGAAAGAGTGACCTTACTGCTGTAATACTCACAACAGTCTGGAACATTTATTGCCCTATTTTCATCCTGAAATGCTGCTACTCTCAAGCCCGATAGCATAGGCCACAAAACTTTTCTTATACTTTATTGGACAGACAAAACTAATGGGGTTCACTCAGACTTTCTTCAGTTCTTCTCTATCCGCAGAAAATGCTGAAATACTTTTTCAATTTGGCACAATATTTTTGTTGGGTTTTTTTTTTTAATGCATAAAATAGCAAGAGAATTACTAACTTGCTATAAGAGAAGACAATCTTCAGACTGTGTACTCAGCCTGGGCTTTATTTTTCCAGGTTTTGTTTCTATTAGAGTGAGACAGGATGTTTCCCATGCAGGAAAGAAATGTGGGTATGTGAGGTGGGTTAGCCTTGGCTGGAAGCCAGGTGCGCACCAAACCACGCAAAAACTCCATCTCCTCAACTGAAAAGAGAAAATATAATGAAAGGCTTGTGGATCGAGATAAGGACAGGGAATAATCACTCACCAATTCCTGTCATGGGCAAAACTGACTACCTTGGGGAAATTATTTGAATTTAACAGCAATCAAATTAGAACAGGATAAATAGTTCTTAAAACACCTTCCTCCCACCTCTCTCTTCTTCTCAGGCTCAGCTTCACTCCTGAATCTACCTCCTTTTCCCAAGTGGTGCAGGGGGGCAGGGAATGGGTGCTGCAGCCAGTTCATCACACATTGCCACACTTCCCTCCAGTGGGAGAGTCTGACAAACTGCTGCAGTGTGGATATCTTCCACAGGGTTCAGTCCTCAAGGAATAGAATGCTCCAGTGTGGGTCCCCCACAGGGTCACAGGTCCTGCCAGAACACCTGGCACAGCATGGGCTCCTCTCCACTGGGTCACAGGTCCCAACATGAGCCTGATGCTGCGCAGGCTTTCCACAAGGTCACAGTCTCCTTCGGGCACATCCACCTCCTTCTGTGCGGAGTCCTTCACGGGATGCAGGTGGATCTCTGCTCCTTCATGGACCTCCATGGGCTGCAGGGGCACAGCTGCCTCACCAGGGTCTGCACCATGTGCTGCAGGAGAATCTCAGCTCTGGTGGCCGGAGTACCTCCTGCCCTCCTTCTCCTCTGGTCTGGGTGTCTGCAGAGCTATTTCTCCCACATATTCTCACTCTTCTCTTCCAGCTGCTGTTGTGCAGATATTTTTTTTTTTCCTTCTTAAATCACAGAGGGGCTACTAGCATCACTGATGTGCCAGGTCTGTCTTGGAGCCCGTTGGCATTGGCTTCATCAGGCAGGGGAAGCTTTTGGCACCTTCTCATAGAAGCCACCCCTGTAGCCATCCACTATCAAAACCTTGCCATGCAAGCCCAATACAGTACAAATTATTATTGTGAAAAAAGGTTTGATCCTGAATGTCTTACCTTACACCCAAAATATGTAGTCACCATAGGTTGGTTAGTACTTTGCCATTCTACAAGCTCTGGTAACTCAGCCTGTACCTGAACCCTCTGAGACTGAACAGGTTAATTCATGTTCATGTGCCTCTCCTTGTTTTATGAACAAGCACACATGGAAATGTAGGGAGGATATCTCCATTCTTCTTTCAAACTATGTATAACAAATATTTGAAGCAATAATATTAATTTTTAAAGACCTAGCTTGAGAAAAGTTACAAATCTTTTTGAAAAGTTCAGCTTTAGTTCTTTGCAATTGAAGATAAATACCTGAAATGTATTTTCTTTTTGTTCCTTCAAATTTGGTTTGAAGAACCTCTATTTAAATATCCTGGCTTAAGAGAAAAGAGTGCCAAGCTATGCTGAAAAACCACCAATTGTCCAATATTCATTGCTGCTAGCTTCTGCACACGACAGCATCAATTCTACTTCATTCTAGTAGAATGTTAATGACAACTGCTACAGCTGCAGAGACGTTGAGGTTGAATAGCCTTTAGCAGGATTCAGATACTCTACAGCAGTCAACTGTACTGACAGACCTATTCCATGATTTAGAAAACTGATGTGCTATAGAAGTCTGGCTAACATTTTTTTTTTAATTGATCTATAAGCATATAAGCATACTCCTTTTGTTGAGTTTTATCTGCTGTAGAGAAGAAAGGTTTAAACTTCCTCTAATTTATTAAGGTACCATCCTTTGTACCAGCATTTTATTGCTATTTCCTATAATGGTCAGTATTGTGAAGTAAGATTTTTTTGGCTACCCTGAAAATGCTGCTTGAAAGCCACTTAGTTGAATGATCCCACAGAACTCCCACAGCATTCTTCTGGTGAAACTGCCAGCTCATAGATTAGAGGTGTACTCTTCAATGGGTAAAAAACTGTGGCTGGATGGCCAGGCCCAGTGAAGTGCTGGTGATTGGAGTTAAACCCATTTGTGGCCAGCCACAAGAGGTGCTACCAAAGGCTCAGTATTGTTTAATATCTTTATCAATGTTATGAATGAGAGCATCAAGTACACCCTCAGTATGACAAACATGAACAGCTAAAAAAGTACAGGTGTTTACAGCTACCCTATTTCAAAATTATCATGTTAATATTTACCTCTTGAAATAGCTGAAAATAACCCTTTGGACACAACTGAAAGTGCTAGACTATTTCATTTTATATATGTATAATTTTCATCGTAATTATCTTAAGTTGAATGAAAGTACAATTTAAATGTGCACAGAAGGACACTTAGAAGCTGAAGTAAAGAACAGAACACACATCAGTTAAGTATGCTACTTGAAATTATTCCCCTAAACTAATATGCACCGTGAACGGTTAACACTTGAGACTTTGGATTATTTTGCCTTTTTACTAAAAAAATAAAAGTAGGTATATTCACAAGTCTGGTAACCGCCTAAGGAAATAATTTTTTTCTTTTTCTCTCTGCTTCTTGAGTCTGTAACAGAAGAACAAGATATGACAGAAACGACTGAAATCTGTGTGAAAACAGACTACATAAAAGAGCACAGAATAAAATGTGCAATTGCTTAATACGAAGCCTTCTTTCAAAAAATTTATGAAGAAAACAACCAGGACTGTTTTCAGTCTCACTAAATGTCATTTATGACTGAAGAGAAAGATACAGATGAAACCCCATTTTACCGGAAGACAATGTCATCTCTACAGTTTTCATGTCTTAACTCCAACCAGCAAACAAGCCCCATGGAGCTGCTTGCTCACTCCCCACCAGCTGTGTGGGGAAAAGAATCAGAAGGATAAAGATGAAAAAACACGTGGCTTGAGATAAAGACAGTTTAAAAAGTAAAGCAAAAGCCATACATGCAAGCGTAGCAAAGCGATGAATTTATTCACCACTTCCCATGGGCAGACAGGTGTTCAGGCATCTCCAGGAGAGCAAGGCCCCATCACCTACAGCTGTCATTCGGGAAGGCAAACATCATCACTCCATACAATCTCCACTTCCTTCCTCTCCCCCAGCTTCATATACTGGACATGACAAGTCTGGAATAACCCTTGAGTCAGTTAGGGTTGGCTGTCCTGGCCGTGTCCTCTCCCAGATTCTTGTTCACACCGAACATCCTCACCGGCAGGGCAGTACCAGGAGCAGAAAAGGCCTTGACTCTGTGTAAGCCCTGCTCAGCAATAACAAAAACATATCTTTATTATCAACCTTGTTCCCAGCAAAAATTCCAAACCTGTCTCCCTACTAGCTACTGTGAAGAAAACTGTCTGTCCCGGCCAAAACCAGCATGACAATGTAATGTGTTATGTTAGCATTGCCTACTTATCTTTTGAAGTCATAAGCTCATAGAATGGTTTGACTTGGAAGGGACCTTATGAATCACATAGTTCCAACTCTCCTGCCGTGGGCAGGGATACCTTTCACTAGAACAGGTTGCTCTGAGCCCCATCCGACCTAGTCTTGAAATTTCAGGGATGGGGCATCCACCACTTCTCCGGGCAGAGTGTCAACTTCTGCTGCTTTTGGTACAATAGATTATTTTAAAATACTTGGGTACAAGTAATTCATATGTAGTGGTCAGATCATAGAAGTGCACTTTTCCCACTCAAGCCATTTCTCAAGGGACAGATCACGAAATTTAAAATAAATTCCAAAGCCTAATAAGCTTTCAACATATTAACAGATATCATTTCAGAGAGCTCTGTAGACATTAAAACACACAGTACTGTTAGAATATGAAGTTTAAACTTTCAACCATTATAAAGATCACTGTGCTTCATCAAAGCAACTCTTTGTTCTTTGCAACTCTCTACACACAAGAGTAAAGAAACCTAAGGACTCGCACTTTCAAAACACAAAGAGCTGTGAACAATGTTGAGCTTCCTCCCAACTCTCCTATTGTCCAGCTGCTTATTTACATTGCATAACTTTTAGGGGCTTAATAACTATGTGTTACCGTGAGAGATCAAGGAAGAGAGTAATTGTCTTATTGTAAAGGAATAATAAAATATATTAACATTGTTTTCTTCTCTATTCACATCTTTAAGGAAAAAAACCACTGCAACTTGTTCTTGTGCAAAATTCTGCAATTGCATCTCAAGAATTTCAACCACAATTATATGGACACAGGCTTTGTTTACATTTTCACAATACAGCACCCATAATTTTCCAAATTAAACACACAAAATGCAAATTCTGCTGTAAGGGAACTCAAACTAATTTGGTTAACTCCTCTTAGTTCTTGGAAAGTATAACCAGGTTCCTTAACCTGTAACACACTCAAGACAAAATATATTGTTTCCCATGGGGATTCTATATAAATTTTACTTATACAGTTCTCAAATTTTAAATGGCAAAAGAAACTTGACAGAAGACTTTTGTGTGGCTGCCATTTTTTGATCCACCTCTCAGAAGGAGCAAACCCCCATGAACATTCTTAAGGAATCATTCTCTCAGGTTGCAAAGAAGTATTTGAACATCAGTAATAAAGCCAAGTCTGTCACTCCAGCTGAGAACAAAGCTTTTCAAACTTCAGAACTGCCACAGGGACATACTTCTTTTGAGGAACAAATCCAAAGTGGCACTCAAGATTTTATGTCTCCTGCAGAACAGGAGTGATTGCTTTGCGGGTTTTTTTGCCCTTTTTTGCCTTTAATTTTCTCTCCTCCATCTTGCAGGGATGATGCACTTGAAAAGTTTAATTTTTTTTTTTATTTCCATGTCTCATTGGGAATAGGAAATCATGGACATTCTTTTCCTCTTCCCTCTCCACAAATTCAAGCTAACTCATGAAGGCTTTTTTTTTGTGTTTGAAGAGATTTTTATTTTGACTCAAAACAGCCTAACCAAGTAGAACCGATACCCTTGGGCAGAATGAAAGTTCCTTTATACTTAAAGGCAACAAGTTATTTTATCTGTTTAAAGGACAAGGTTGTGTATAGATTAAGAGTAACAATGTCACAAGAATAAACATGAAGGATGCACTTCCACCCAGAAAAAAAATGCATAAGAATATCCAAACACTGTGATTAAAAGATGTTCTTTAGCTGCATGGCAAGCCACAGCATGTAACAGGGAAAAAAATAGCAATGCTGTGGGTGAATTTAATCTCTTACATGACTCTTTTGGCTTCAGTCATGTTACAGCAGATTAAATTCATCTGTCTCCTCGGCAATCACTAATATGTCTATTGTATATTCATTGTGACTTCTTTTTCAGATTTACCTAGAAATAAAGTCAGACAAGATTTTTTCATACAAGATGTACGATAATTTTACACTTAACCTGGATGGAAAGAATTATTGTAAATAATTGTAATAAATTGTAAATAAGACCTTTTTTTTTCTTTTTTAAAATTAAAAATTATTGAAAAGGAAACACAGTGCAGTAAAGCTACTTTACAGGCTGCTTGCTCAGACGTAACAGAAGTCTGACTGCATCTCACGGGTCCCAAGTCCCACCCTTGGCAACTATTCCACCAAATTCAGCAGAACTTTTCTGGTTCACATTAGTCAGAGACTTTATCTCTCTCTTCACTTATTTCTTCACATTTTCTGCTACCATCAATTGAAAGCAAGTGGAAAAGGACTATTTGCCAGTCAATAATTTTACAGTAAGAAGAAATTTCAGATGCAAGTGATTAACAGAAGGAATGAGTCCGAGTTGACATGCAATACTTTTAAATATAGCAGTAATTGTGAACATACATAATCACAAAAATGAAACCAGACCCAATGTTTTCTGCTGAGGCTTGAAAGTTACTAAAAGGTATGAAAGAAATCCTTTTGATAATTCCTCTCTTTCATATTGTCCTAATCATGTAAATGGGCCACATATGCTCTCCATTTGTATGCAAGATAAATGCAGATGCATTCTTCATTGCTCATGCCCTCAACAGCAAAAGGAAAACCACACTACTTAACAAATTAAAACAGAAAGAAAGAAAGAAAGAAAGAAAGAAAGAAAGAAAGAAAGAAAGAAAGAAAGAAGAGAAAGAAAATAGTAAACATGTGTTTTCTTAAAATTTAAGCCTACCAATACTTTTGAAACTGAAGCTGAAATATTTTTGAAGACACTCTGTCCTCAGTCTATTAACAATCTCATAATTTACTGTATGTTCTACAACCCCAGAGTAGTTGTCATTTGGTTAATTTCCTATTTCTTACAGATATGAACAATGCAGAGTTACTCAATAAAAGTAACAGAGGTACTCTAAATGTACACCAAGTGTCACACTTCTCAGGTTCTTTCTTTGGATGATTAGGGCCCTGGGAATGGATCAATTACATTTTCAGCACATTGCAATTGATTTTCTTTCAACATCTTTCTTTCAAGTTTTATCCCTTTCTTGCTGCTGGACATTCTGTCTCTGTGCAAGCTTATGTTAGCCTGCAGACTTCTATTCAGGCTGTTGAGCACTTACAATTCCTTTTCCCTTTTCTTGTCCACAGTTGTAGCTCCTGCAAGAGGATAAACTCCACCCAGGCCCTCATTTGAGTGCATCTAAGAGTACATGACACTCTTTTCCTTCAATAGCTGTGTGAGTTGCCAGATTTGGGGCTTTTCTACTCTGGGGCCTGGGAGATGACTTCCCAAATAAGGAACTTCTTGTGCGCAGACTCTGCTCAGAAGTGAGTGACAAGGAAAACAAGAAGGAGACATCTAGGGTTTTCGTCCTGTAATAGCATAATTGGAATATTCATGCAGTTACCACTGTGTCACCAGCGATGAGATGGCCCACACTGTAAAGCTTTCCAGCCTTTGTTGACTTAAATGATCCTCTACATTGAGTTTGCATGGCAGGGTTTTGGCAGAGGAGGGGACTGCAGAGGAAGCCTTTGTGATACATTTTGTGTATCTCGATCCTTGGAGCTGCAAAGTCAGTCTAGGGATATCCTATTTCACAAAATGGCAACACTTTCCAGGACTTCATCTGCATTATTGCTGACTTTGTGGCTACAACGAGCTTTGTAGTTTAAGTTCATCTGGCAAGTTTTTGATTAATTTATTCAGGGAAGAAAGGGTCCCTAAACAATATGTCCTTACACTGTGCAGTCATCGATCCAACTTGTAATCTCCTTAAGATGTCTCTCTATTCAGCTATTCATACTTAATTCTCAGCAGATTCTGTTGACAGACACTCATCCTTGCTCATCAAGTTCATGAGCCCTCTTAATCTGCACATATGTTTAATATGAACTTTGAGACGTTTCATAGGCTTGGGGTTATTCATTATTGAAACATGGAGTTAATTGGGCAGATCTTCTCAAACACACAGAAGACAGGAGGGGTTACAATTGCAAAACTGAGTATTACACTTGTTGGTAAAACTTTTGTTCTCTACTCTTCAACGGATAACAAAGAATCTCATTTATTATGTGTGTTTTCTAAGATTTCTACAGTTTCTACAGTTGTAAATTAACAGTGTAATTCACTATATTTTACAGAAATTCTTATCTTCTCTACAATGACATTTTCCTGTTACTAAGATACTCAAAAGCGCTCTTCTTAAACCACTAATATCAGTTTGGAAAAAAATGACATCTTAAGATAATATACCATGATGTTGTAAATGTGGGGATTTTTAATAGTCCTCCCTCTTTACTTGAACCCACCCAAAATAGAAGAAACACACATTCTGTGAAAGATGTTACTCAGAAGAACCTCTCTTTCAGAATCCATTTTTGAACATATATATATATTATTTTTTGCTTTGCAATTCCCTGCAGGCTAGTTGTCTCATGATAAATCTTGCAGCTAGAAGCTGGAAGCAATTAAATACTATGGATCTATTTCCTAACATAAACTGTGAATTTTTATGTGCCATAAATAAGAACAGGTGCAGTATGAAAACAAAAATATTAATACTAAGTTACTATTCTTTTCAATTAACTACCTCTGCTAAGTCAGAGTATGAGCATTAAATGTATTATGCTCTCAACCAAAACGAATCATGATTAAATTTAGATTGTTAAAAAATTTTCTGTATATATTTTCTGCAAAGTAAGTTCTATCAAACAGTAAAAATTCATTTCTCAAAATAAAAATATCAAAGACAAATGCTTGATGAGGCTGTTTGAAATCAAACTTGAACCATAGGAGTCAGGAAGGAAAAGGTCATCTGCCTTGTCTATTTTCAAATGTCTTAAGCAATGAGGATTCTGTATTATTCCGTAGGAGATAAGTACATTGTCATTCAAACCTTTTCTTATTAACTCTAACTGTAATCTTATTTTATAATCCTTTAATTATAAAACAGTCAACAAGGCAATGTCATGCATGTATAACATCCTTCTAAAGACATTAGGGATCAATATTCCTTAATCCGGTGCCACCCCAGAGTGATTAATTATAACCATGTCTGTGTTCTGTCAAGAGCCAGTGGTAGGTACACATATTTATCCCATTTATAAACTAAGTAAACTTACCAGACTGATATCGAATGAAAGGCTTCATGCAAGTTTAAGACACATTTCCCACTGTGAGGTAGTATCCCAGTGGGAAAGAAGAAAGGCTTTTCAGAATGGAAGCTCAGTGTTAGCCAAGTAAATTGAACAACTGGCTCCTTCTGTAACAAAGATGAATCTGCATACTTAAGAGAAACAATTTAAAATAACCAGGCTGTCTCTTACAGTAGGACAGACAAGATTAAACTTCAGAAGGAAATGTTCTCTTGAAGTTCTGAAAGAATTCACAGGGGAACGGGTAGCAAGAACTAACATGTTTCATTTAACAAGAGTAATCTGAGCCAATCCTAGAAATCAGAAAAGTTAACTGAGGGCAAATTGCAAGCATTATTACTCAGGATATCTGGTTGAAACAGTCTGATGGAAAAAGCCTGAGGCTTCCAAATAAGTTGTCTGCAACAAATGGGAACTAAGGTTGCACACAGGCTAGACTATGGTTCTTTTAAGAATCTGCTCAATAAAAGCAATGACATGTTTCTAATTTTCTTAATATCAGCCAACATAGGAATGTTTTCCAAAAACAAGCCAAAATCAGGAATCTACTACAGTTGAGATTATTGTCAAAATGCAACTGATTGGAAGAAGAATCAATAACAGATGTGAAAATGTAGCATTAATCCAAGGTGGATGTCTCAGTTTACATGAGTCACAGTAACAGTGGAGTGTGACTATGAGAGGACTCCACATTAAAATTCTGTCATATTCAGGCTTTTCACAAGTCTGAGCAGTGCAAGTGGTAGGATGGAGAAGCAGTGAAACAAACTGTTTAGTCTAATATATTCAATTCAATAGTTTTATGAAACCTTCTCAGAAATCAGGTCACAACTAATTTTGAAAAAGTCAAAATCTATTGACTTTTTCACTAAAATTGTGGTCAGAGTCTTACTTATAAAAAATATCTTTTTTCAAACACAAACTAGTCAATCCACTTGACAAAGGCTGCAGAAGTCACCTGGGAACTAAGATGCTCATACGCTTTATATCATACTATTTCTAGCATTTCAAGTGTCATAGTACACATACTCTGTGCTGTCATTTTAATATCAGTTTATAACAGTTCTTGTCAGACTAGAAAATATTTGAGGAGCAGGAACCATCTTTGTTGCTATCACAGAGCAGTGCAAACAGATTCTCAGGGGGTTCCTTTAAGCACAAAAATAGCCCAAGCAATAGCATTAGGGGATTTTTACACTATTAATAACTATTCACATAAGCAATTCACCACCTGAAACAAAACCAGTCATTTAGACTAAAAAAGAAAAAAAAATAAAATCGTGAAACTGTATTTGAAAGCTAAAGCATTTTAAGAGAAATTAAGCTTTCTTATTTCCCTATTCACATTTCTGTGAGCACTTTCAAAATATCACTTTCAGTTAGTAAATCCAAATTTTAAACAATTTTCCTTTTAGCCTCTCTATCCTGAATCTTAAATCTAGAAATTAATGACTAACTCAAAATATTGCTATGTTCACAATGGTAAAGGTTAACATGCTCCTATTGCCTGAGTCAAAAGATTTAAAGAATAATCACTACACTCTTTTTCTCCTCTCTTGGCAACTGCTCAAGTCCACTCTTACGAAATTGCATGAGGATTTGGCTTGGCAACATAGGGCCAATTAAAGATTCTGGTTAGTTGCTTATCTAATTGGGAGATTGGGGTGTGTTATCAAAATTATTAAACCACAATATCATTGGCATTTCAAAAATTTATCTTTGTCTTTTAAGGTCAATACAAATGAAAGACTGGGGTCTTTTTGACCGCCAACATGCATATACAATTGGGCTGTAATGAACTCAGTTTCTTCCTCAAGCAAGACACGTATTTAAATAAAATATTTTACTAATTTCATTTACCGTTATAAGATTGTCCATTCAAATTTCAGCTTGATGTGTCTTATGTATGCATGTCTTAATAAATACACCAAAGGACAGAAACCCTTAAGAAGATAATTAAAGAAGATATGCTATCCTTCATCAGCTGAGAACTTAATGTGCCATTTTTAGTGCTGAGTTTTACGTGTGCATGAAAAAAGCTGCAATTTATTAAATGGGAGCCTCACACTTTAGGAACTTGCTGACTCATTACTAAGAGACACGGCGATGAAGACAAGAGGTTTTAGCAAGCAAATGAACAAATTAAAACATCATCAGCCAGCTTGCAATTATATTAAGACTTGGACACAGAAGACTACCGCTGGCTAACCCCCATCTTTCAAACGGAACCGTAGCCATCTGACTGGGGAATATGGATTGCACAACAGAAAGACAGGGTCCTGAAATTCAGCTGGAATAAGACTGGGTTTTGACAAGCCAAACTCATTTTTTCGTGTTGCACATCATGCGTGTTCTTGAATTATAGACTGAATACTTGCTTATGAGTTGCATATAGCAGTGTAAACACACGTTTGAAACAACATCCTTAACAGTTCTAATTTTGGGAAGGGGAATAATTATGAGGTGCCGTATGAACAGTACATATATAGGGACAATGTGAATCACCACAGATCTTAGATTATGTGTGATTTAGATGGTAAAAAATGTAACTTAGACAACAGAAAGTATACTACACAATATCACTGGGACTAGATTAATTTCTTAGCTCCAAGTGCTCATGGATTTAAATAATCACCTCATTTCTTCATGATTCAGGCTGTCCCAGATAACAGGGTTTATTACAGCCTCTTTTCATGAAGAACTTTGAAATAAGTCAGATGTAGAAAACCTCTACATTCTATAACTTTTAAATGCTTTTTGCTTCCATGATTTTGATCACTTCTGTGACCTCATTTTTAGCAAACCAGAATATTCTGGAGCAAGAAGCTGCACCGTTTCATTAAACACATTGTAAAGAAGCACTTATTTTGTTTGGTATGTATGTTTCTCCTGATTTTTCTCACGTTCACTTATTGTCATCTTCAAAGACACAATGGGATTGATTTTGTTTTTGACAAGATACATAGATGAAGACAAATTGTCTTCAAATGTGGAGCAGACAGTCAGTAGAAAAATCTCTTTTGCATCAGGATGGAAACAGATTATTTCAGTAAATGCCTGAGAAATTTGCTACCACTGAAGTCTGTCTCAAGGATCTCAGCTGGGCTCTGTTGCATGAGAACAGAACTCCAAGTTATCTGAGACCTACTGAAACAATCATAGTAAGAAATAACACTTCTTACAAACATATTTTTGACATCAAACCACTTACAAACAACTTAGTGAGTTGCTAATTTATGAGTTGGGTCCTAAGTAAGATTTCACTTGTTTTGGCAAAACCATGAGTACAAACTATCCAACATCCAGGTTTTTTCTTCCTGCCCCATTGCATCTGATATACTCAGCATCTGAAAGCTTATCCCTATATCACACAACTCTACACCCACAAGTTGCTTCAGTCTTCAGTTTCATACTCACTCAAATTTGTACATCTAGTGGTACCAAAGCTAAAGAGCTTGAAACTGGGCTCCACCAAGAAGACGGGTTTTTCCTCTGGCTCAGAGCAAATTTGTACTGAATCAAATCTAGAAATTTATATAACATTTCAATTACTGTAATTTCAAGAACTTGCGTGTTATGGAATGAGGCTATAGTTCTGGACTTAGGCTGGGACTTCTCTGCAAGCTGATCTTTGCTAATATATTAGGCATCAAACAAACCTTAAGGCCATAATTTTGAAGACAGATCAGGTATGACCGCAAAATTTTCTACTATATCCTTTTCTAGAAGTGTCCTTATAAAGTAACCAAACAATCATGCTCTTTTCATGCTGATTTTTTTTAATTTTTTTTTTTTTAAATTAAATTAATGATGAGGTGCCAGTAAGAGCAGGGATAGGTACCCAATTTAAACTGACTTACCTCAATTTACACAGGACATAATAAATAAAATACAACAGAATTTGTGATCTAGCAATATCAGATAAAAAAATCCAAAGAGATCAGGAGTGTGTCTGATATTCTGCTTTCAGTGTCTACACTGCAGACAGCTGCCCAAACCACTTTTTGAGACAAATGGGTATGCTCAGTCACATAACCAAGTAAACATCCCCAACCTACCCACCTCCTCAACAAAATTATTTGTATATGCAAATCCTATAAACAGAATCCAGACATTTCAGGTGTGAAAATCTATGCTACACCTCCATAAAGTTCATGCATCTTACTTTGAAGGGAAACATGGCGAAACTAGCCCTCTTATAAACCTGATGCCCACAAGAACATTCAGAGTTTGAAGTAAGGTTGATTGGGAAGAACAGGATATCAACAGCACAATTTATTTTTATTGCTAGTATAGAACTGCAGGCAAATTATGATGTCCTATGCTGAATACATTGGTAATACCATACTTCATTCTTCCCTAACTTCCAAAAGTAGAGTCCTTGTATAGGCAAACTGTACTTCTGATGCCTCTGACTCCAAAAACCTACTGCTAGCAGGGTTGATTCATTCACAGCCTAAGAGTTCACAGTCCTTAATACAGATTGGTGCCAATAATGAATGACAATGATATTTGCGATATCTCCTAACTTGCAAAGTTAACTCTGTTCCATTGTAGTCAGCAGCATTTACTGTATCGAGGGCACTAACTGATCCTCTGTTTCAACCCTTTTCCCCCAACCCTTCCCTAGCTGATAACAATGTAGCCTTTCTGCCATGTCACACTCCTCTCTCCCTTGCTTTGCATAACCCACAGTGGAAGCTCTGGATAGTTACACTGCAGGACCCCCTGTGCCATAAACCAGCCTCAGGGTTTTGGTTCCCAGTATATAATCCCTTTCCTCAGCTCAACCCTGAGAGCCCATTTAGCAGCATCCTTTCTTGTTTACTTTCCTTCCTTGTCTCCCCTACAGCTGTACCTGGCCTTCTGCCTTTCACAGAAAAACCTGCCAAAGAGACCAAACACCTGGACTCAGAAAGATCACGAAAGAGAGCTGGAAACAGAGGTCTCTGCTCTCCTCAGACTATGACCAGAGACTGAAATTTTATTGCAGCAACCCTGGGTCTTTTACGTGGTTCCCACTTCTTCTCAGTTGAGTTCAGGGCTGCCACTTTGCTCTCTAGCTCATATTTGTTTTAACACTGTCAGCACCTTTGCTGTCTTCTCTCCAAACCAATATTTGCACAGTTGGACTTGCATTCTGACAGCAAGACCAAAGCAGACGCTGTTTCTACTCTTTCCTCAGGTTTCCAATGAACCACATGTACAAACAAACAAACATTAAATCGCATTGATGTTTTTAACACTCCTGTTTCTACACGCAATGACATTCATTGCATTGTCATGCGTATAAGTGATCCTCATAATTGTCAATTGAACTGGAACCCAACAAAAATACAGTAGAATGAATCAAATAAATCCTAGTAAAGTGATATAAATTACTACTTATAATTTACAATTTGTATGCAGTCAACAAGGAATATTAATACTTATTAATCAAATTTGATTAGATGCCTCATATCTGTAATTAAAGGTAAGTGTTTTGGATTTTAAATTTTTACTCTTGTTAATTTTAAGGATCATCTATCAAGGCGCATATAAGTTGGCCTGTGAACTTTGAATGTTCTCCAGGGTTTTCATGGAGATAGAAAATTTTGCTTGAGATTATGGATCAGATCACCTCCCCCACCCACCTGTTCCACAGTAAATGGACGTGCACACTTAATTTGGGTGTTAAACCATAATAATTCTTTGTGAATTAAGCCTGGCACGCAGCTCAGCCCCACACAGCTACTCACTCATTCTCCCACAGTGGGAGATTGGAGAGAAGGGGAAGGATAGCAATGAAAAAGCTTCTGGATTGAGACAAAGACAATTTAGTAAGGAAAGAAAACACCATGCACAAACAAAGCAAAATGAGGCATTCATTCACCACTTTCCATTGGCAGGTAGGTGTTCAGCTATCCGGAGGAAGGTCAGGCCTCATCAAGCTTAGCAGTTACTTGGGAAGACCAACACCATCACTTGGAATGTCCCCCCAGCTGCGTGTGCTGACCATGATGTCATATAGTATGGAATATCCCTTGGGTCAGCTGGGGTCAGCTTTCCCAGCTGTGCCAACTCCTTGTGCACCCATAGCCTACTTGCTGCTGGGTTGTAGGAAGAAGGAGGAAAGCACTTCAGCAATTTTTGCAGTGGTTCAAGCCCTGATCTGTTTGCCTGAGATACCTCAGGCCAAAGACACCAAGCATATGCAGTGGCTGGACCTTGCCACTTCTCACTAACTCCGAACTTCGGGTGAGAAGCTGTGTTAACCCCATGATCCTTTTCCCCACATATTTGAATTACGTTAATTCTCATTCCCATATTGGGTTTTTGTACTCTCCTCCCTGGTTTTTCCCATATGGTTATGTTCTGGCAAGTTCTGAGCTATTTGGTTGTCAGTTGGCTCCCTGTTATATCTTCCCACCCCTCACTATTATTATTGGTTTGTTATCTGTCATTCCACCTTGATGCTGCCCCACCGAGTTACCCCAATTGGCTGGTGTTGTATGTATTCCCTCCCCTCTCCCAGGGGATAAAACCCCATGTAACCCCCTGCTCCGGGCTCTTTGTTCCCCCCCACTCCTCGCTCCGCGTGCTGGGGAAATAAACCGCTCCTGTTCACCGTCGAAGGGTCCCTCCGCCTCTCATTCCTCTCCCGCGCCTGTAACATCGGTGGGCTAGCCGGACCCTGAGTGAGAGCACCGGCAGCCCTCCTGCTTTGGAACCAAGCCAGGCGCTCCGGGACCGGCAGCGGGAAGGACGTGCTGCTCGACCCGGCCGAACGAGGCACCACCGCGAGGGTGGCCGGACGTGCGGCGCGGTGGCAAGCAATGTCAAAAACTTCCCTGTGTTATCAAAACTGCTTTGGTCACAAATCCAAAACACAGCACTATATGAGCTGCTACGAAAAACGTTTATTCTTGTCACAGCTATAAACCAGCAGAGCATATAACCAATTCATTTTGCCTAGAATTTTTCAGGACTTGCAGCAGACCTAGGCTCTTTCTGAACAGTCTCCAGAACCCTGTCCAGATACCGTTGGCATCTCATATGATGCCAGATATCTGTAACCAGGCAATAAATAAGTTACAGGTGCTTAATCACTACGGTTTACAGCACAGCACTCCATCCAGCTCACGTATTTGATTCTTAAGAACAATTAAATACATGTCTAGGATTAAGTGCTTAGGGAAATCAGCATGAGTCCTACCCTACAAATGGAACAGCCTTTTGTCAGACTGGAAATGTAGCTTCAACAGTTTATTAGAAAAATTGCATGCACTTTACTCCTTGGTTCAAAGAGTATTAACATTTTTGCAAGTGCTTTTAATTATGAGATTTTTGTAAACAGTGACTTTAAAAATGTAATGTGAAATTTGCCCAGCTTGATGAAAGCAATTTAAAAAATCCCTTATAGCAGTCATCAACTTAGATTTTTAATTCTGTAGAAAGCTTATTTTCTACAGAGATAATTATACAGAACTACTTTGACAAATACTAATAAAATTTAAATCCGACTTCAGATCTCCAACCAGATTTTTGCAGTGTTCTGATGTAAGTCGCACCAAGTAAAGCTCTGAACAAAATTAGCAGCCTTACTCTTTCATGCTTAGCTCATCATATCTATATAATGGGAAATTGATAGTGTCAACACAATGGCAATTAATATCTATACTCATGTTAGAACAGAAGGCAATGGAGTTACTTCAGGACAGCACTGAAAGTCCAGACTAGTGAGCAGGAATCCTTAGTCATGCCAACACATTTGAACTGTTTCTGGAATTTAATGTAACATTCATATTGTTGCCCTGAATGGATGAAACAACACACTGAACACCAGTTCAGACAGCTTTATGCCATATTCAATTCCTCAGGTAACAAGCCCAGGTTATCAAAACAGTGTTGATCAGCACAGCTTGGTTAACTGGAAATACTGACTGATGCAGTGAAAAACTAGAGCAGATGTCACTAAATCGTTATCATTTAGAGAGACACACCGTCTTATGTCAGAATGTATATCTGTATGTGCAAGTGTGTGTATGGCTAAACTGCAGATCAAAGCACAAATGTTCCATGAACAACACTCATAGCCATGATCATAACAACTTGTCATGAGGAGTTACCTTAAGCTCAGCTGTTGAACTAACTGCCATGGAAATAACAGGTTTCAGAGTATAACAGAGAACAGCACTGGTCCCCATGCCAAGTCAACCTGCCTACACCTTAACTATTAACACCATTCAACCACACAGAGACGTCATCTAGAGCCCTGCCCTGGAGCACACCAGCTGTGAAAACAGAGTTTAATGCATGCACAAACTTGATAAAGGTGCATTTTCTCGCCTTGTCCAGACTATTGAAGAAAACACGAAACAGCATAGCCCTCAAGATAAAACTCAATGGAGCTCCACTTGCAGCTGGCCTCCAGGTAGAGTACACACTATTAACACCTTTCCTTCAGATTCAGCCAGCCAGCCAGCGCCCTACCAAGCTACTAACCCACCTGTCTACACTGTAACATCCCTCTGTGAATACAGAGATGCTCTGATGCTCTGGTAAGCAGGGTTAAAAGCCTTTGCAGTCCTGGAAGGAAAAAAACACCACTCTCTCCTATATCCATAAACACAGTTGCAATTGTTAAACCTGTAATAAAGGGTAGTAAGGTTAGTCAAGATTCATTTACCCTTGGTAAACTCATGCTGACTATTACCCACCACCTTCACATGGCCAGTATGTATTTCGTTCACACAATGATATAACAAAGGGTGAAGTGTGGTTGATCAGCCCCTACCTGGAGTTCCACTGACATTCCCACTCACCCTTTAAAATGAGCACAACATCTGTCTGTCTGTTTCCAGTCATCAAGGACCTCTCCTGGCCTCCACGACCAGCTGTAGATAATAAACAGCCTCACAATGACATGAGTTCTCTCTGTGCTTTTCACATCAATAACGATCTCAGGCCCTCTGCAGTCTCTCTGCCACTCCAAAAATGCAGGCTTTAAATCTATGGCAAGCAGTAAACTTTCTGAGACGCTTTGTCTGCTCAACAGATAGATGTTTCCTTTCTCATCAAAAGAGGGTCTCCATCTTGGTGCCGATAGTCTATTAAGGTCCAACTCTCCTATAGATCCTCCTTAGGAGAGCTTGTTCATCCATGTCTATAAGATCAGATCTGACATCAGAGAAGCCTTTCTCCTACTCCAGAAAATCAAAAGCTTCAAGCCTGTCTCATCTTGCAGGCCTCCATCCATGGGTCACTCAAACACAGCTTCTCTATATATGTCTTTCCTTCCCTATGAAGAGAAGACCTTCCCCATGAGGGAAGAACTTAGGCTCTTCTCTCTGTAAAATTTCTATGAAGCCCCAGCCAACCTTGCTTTTTTTCCTTTTTAGTAGCACATAGCCTGTTCATCTGCCTCTGTAATATTTCGCAGAATTATAGAATCATTTGGGTTAGAAAAGACTTGTAAGATCATCCCACCCTCACTCTTTCAGCTGATAGTAGAGAGCGATAAGGCCTCCCCTGAGACTCCTTTGCTCCAGGGTAAACAACCCCAGCTCCTTCTGCTGCTCCTGAAGAGACTTACCCCATAGACCCTCCACCACCTTCCTTGTCCTCTGGACATGCTCCAGCACCTCGAAGTCTTTCTTACTGTGAGGGGCCCAGAACTGAAGACTGGATTCAAGGTGCAGCCTCACCAGCGCTGAGTACAGGGGGACAATCCCTGCCCTGGTCCTGCTGGCCACACTATTGCTGATACAGGCCAGGATGTCACTGGCCTTCTTGGCCACCTGGGCACACTCGCTCATGTTCAGCTGGCTGTTGACCAGCACCTCCATGTCCTTTTATTGCTGGACAGCTTTCCAGCCACTCTTTCCCAAGTCTGTAGCATTGCTTGGAGTTGTGACCCAAGTGGGGGACAAATTTCCACCCAGCAATGCAGGGCTTTTACCACCACTCATTTCCTGCAAGTGAGACCACTGTGTTCCACAGGCAGTCCTAGCTGCTCCAGATCCAGAGAGAGCCATCTTATCATGGCCTTCATCTGGGTCAGAGCCTCTGATATGCCCAGGTATCACCCCCAGACAGGAGACCAGGTCCTGTGGAGCATCACCACCTGAACTACCACATAGCCTAGAGAAGCCTCCAGATGCTGCTTCCTGTTGTCTCTGGGTGTTCATCCCAGCCAGTCCGAGACCCTCTACCTACCATGCACCTGTAGGCCCCTTCTACACAGCAACCCAACAATCAGAAAACAGACAAAAAATCAAGGACTCGTGCTGGAGCATGTCACCAATTATGAAGGACATAACATAAATAAGGGGTAAAAATCTGGCGAGTCCAAGTGCTGGATTTGCACCTAGGATGGAGCAACACTGTATACAATTAGAAACTGGGAGAGGAGTGTCTGGAGTGCAGCCCTGCAGAAAGGGATCCGGGGATGCTGGTCAGCAGCAGCTCAGTGTGAGTCAGCAGTGTGCCCTGTCAGTCCAGAAGGAAATTGCCATAAGATAAACCACCACAGGGAGAACTTAAGATAAGCACATCTCTCCACCCACCTCACTTTTGCTGTTAAATAAAATCTGTATTATTGACTTAGGCATGTGGTCTCATTTGCACCTTAATTCAGAAAAAGGCATCTCTCACTAATCTGATCATAACACACAGGAAGCATCCTACCCTTTCCAAAGCAATTGTCAGACTTTCTTTCAGTCAGCACTTGGAGTGAGTTAGAATTCAATCGAATTTTCTGAATTCAAGTGTCTTTAGGTAACAGTTTACTGTTTGACCTACTTTCTTCAGAATAGTTCAGATGGACATTCTGCATTCACAGGGACATTTTCTGTCCACTACTGTCAAGATATTGGACATTGCCTAAGGTCTCAGTTGAGCTCTGACCTTTCTAATTATTCATTCAAAAATGATGCATTAAAATCTATAGCAAAGGTCTACTAAGACAGACCCACTGGAAATACAATCCATTTTTGTCTGGAAAGACTTAATGAGACCTGTCAGATGGAACTGTAGATGCCACTGGAATGTATGAAGCTTATGTACCATTCACAACTGAAATATAAATCCAGTTCTGCTGGTTTTGGCTGAGGTAGAGTTAACTTTCTTCCCCGTAGCTAGTATGGGGCTATGCTTTGGATTTGTGCTGGGAGCAAGGTTGATAATGAACATATTCTCAATATTGTCAAGCAGTGCTTGCGCAGAATCTTTTCTGCTTCTTGCACTGTCCTGACAGCGAGGAGGCCAAGGTGCACAAGAAGTTGGGAGGGGACAAATCTTGGACACCTGAGCATAACTGACCCAAGGGATATTCCATACTATATGGTGTTATGTCCAGCATATAAATTTGCGAAAAGAAGAAGGAAAGGGAGACATTTAGAGTGATGGCGCTTGTCATCCCAGGTCACTGCTACATGTGATGGAGCCCTGAGAGCTTTCGTGGAGATGACTGAACACCTCCCTACCCATGGGAAACTGTGAAGGAATTCCTTGCTTTTCTCGTTTTGCTTTGCTTGTATGTGTGGCTTTTGCTTTTATTATTAAACCGTCCTTATCTCAACCCACAAGTTCTCTCACTTTTACCCTTTTGATGCTCTTCTGCATTCAGCTGAGGGGGAATGAGCAAGTGGCTGTGTCAGGCTTCATTGCCAGCTGGGTTTAAAACACACAATAACCTAGCATCCTTGATTAACTCGAAACAAACTCTCTTTTATCTCTATAATCTATGTAATTATGTAATTCTCTTTTTTTCTCTAATCTATGAGATTCTCTGTCTCTTTAAAGCTGTAAACTCTCAGGGTAAGGGATGTCTCTAAGTATGACTGGATAAAAATGACAGAATTTTCATAATTAGTTAAGACTTAGTCACTATCTTTATTGAAGTAATTATGCATGCACACCCACAGATACAAAGAATCACTGCTTCATTGCCAAGAGTGGGATAGCCACAGACTTCAGCTACTTCAGTTTAAAGTGCTCACTACACTAAAAATAGTTAATATTAAAAATATTTACTCCAATTTCCATCTTACAATGTAAATGTACTAAGACATTCAGCTTGTTAACGTTATGTTGTCATTGAAAGTAGTTCTCACCAGCCGATACCATCTGTTTATGCCCAAATATTTTCTTTCCATTCAGGCTAGTTGAAAGTAACAGTAAAAACAGTCTGGTAGGGAAAAGAAATGTGCTAAATGTGCAGATATACATATATATCAAGACAAGCCATTTTTAATACTCCTTTACTCCATAGCCAAAAATTAAGCTGTTGCTCTTGGAATTCAATTGAGAGAAAAGTGAAAATTTCCTGTGAAGATTTGGAACAGAAAAGGCAAAGGAAGAATTTCCGTTTACTGACATATAGAAGTGTTAAGACCCTGATTCAAATTACTTTAAAATAAATCTTAGAGAAAGTAGAGAATAATTACTGCAGTAACGAGTAAACACCCTCTATGTGTTAGCAACATTTATGTTCCAGACCTCATCTTCCATGAATTGAAAAAAAAGAGTCACTTGGTTGAGCCCTTTTTTTTCTATTTATCCCAATGACACTTTTAATACTCTGTAATTCTTTATAGAACTTATCATTCTTTTCCATTTAGAAATACTGTTACGAGTGATCCCCAGCCACTGTTCAGCTTCTGCCCCTGACCCCAACTAGCTTCTGTTTTCTAGTCATGATTTCCATGAAATAATAGACAAAAAAACCAACAACCAGAAGGTTGTCTCCAGGAAGGCAAACTAGCTGTGCTTGCATTTAAATCTACTTTTATTTGGCAGGGGAAGCATTTATAAATGCTTCTTTAATACTATTTACATCAACACTCTTAATGTATCACTGAGGGAAGGACCAGAATTTCCCTCTGGAACTATTTAGACCCCAATAAAGTCTTTTCACTTGGCTTTGTTATCTGTATTGATTTCTGGTCTCAGTTGCATTCAGCCTAGAAGACAAATAGCCTCAGTAACCAGCAGCTCTTTACATCAGTTGCTCTCTTACAAAGTCTCTTTTCAAGCTGGAACTAGGAAAATTCTTTCACCTGCAGTTTATACAAAGGAACCTGTGTAGAGGTAGATAATAGGAACAAATATAAAAATTCATAGTCCACCTTGTCAAAAAAGTGTATGCTATGACTAGACAATTTTCAGAGAAATGGTTTGGGATTTATAGGCTAGACGGTGATGCAATGCTCTTCTTAAACATTTTTCTCTTACTCGTGTGTTGTTGAGTTGGTGGCAATAACAGAAGCTTTTGTGGAATAACTTATCCATGTTGCAGCACTGATCATTATCTCACCAGTTACATTGCATTAAACAAGGGGTTTTATACTTTTCTCCCATAAATTGACTTTTCTATCAGTTTTAGGCTCAGTGCTTTCTACAGAGTTCAGGAAGAATATATCCAATCATTTTAATGAGCGCTGGATTATCTTGCTCTTGTATGTACTACATTTGTATTTCAGTGTTGAAAATGCTGACACCGAGGAAATAAATGAACTTTCAGTTTAAAATTAAATGACCATAATTTGAATATCCCATCACACCCCGGTGTTACATACGGCTTTCTTTTAGCATCTGTTAATCACACAGGTGCTTTCAGTGGTATGGTTTTGATGCAAAATAATACCATGTGAGTGAGTGAAATTAACCAACAATTGAAGTAAACATACCCTGATTCAGGTGTATATTAATATGATAGTTGCAAATGATAGGATCAAAAAAATTGTAATTATTTTTATTGTCAGACAAAAATATCTTGCATTCTCTCCCTATTTAAGGCTTTATATATAGAAAGAAGTAGTAGCTCTGTGTGACTGAAGATGACATTAGTCAATGTTGCAAATTCTTGAAGAAAACAAACCCACGATACCAAGAGCTTTGGAAAGAATTTCTCTCCTAAGGAAAAAAAAAACAAACAAACAAACAAAAAAACTCAAAAAACCAAACACATTTATATTCATGCATGTCTTTAGATATACATATGTAAACACATCTCACTTGAACACCTATTGGGAACATGAAAACTAATACTGACTTTTTGTGCTGTTCATTTCCTAGTTTCCATGCATATGAATAAACACCTGGAAGTGTTTCTAATGGGAGTTTGATCTGCTGATAGAAAAGGCTATGAAAAATATATATGGCAGTTTCCCAATTTCCCTCTGATAAACAGATGACTCTTTTTTAAAGAAGTTTACAATGAGTTTCAAGAAACAACACTATCAAATAATAAAAAAAAAGCTGCAGAGTGACAGGACATAGAATATGTGACTGTTCCCAACAATGGTATTTATTGACTGGTTCACCAAATATTCAGCACCAATTTATCAAATGTTTTGGAGACCAGAATGATTTCTATGCAATGCTTTGGTTTAAAACCCAATTTTCTTCCCAGAAAAGCTATTTTTAGTGTGTCATTCTGAATTCCTGTATCACTGCTTGAAGTTATTTTAGAACACATTTGTATGTTACCAGAAAATACTGCATCATTGTAGCCAAAAATGGATCTTGATATCTGCTATTTATAAAGAGATTTCTAGACAGATCTTTTTGTCCGTAACATCCTTAAAACCCCAAAGAAGAGAAACCAACCCAGGTTTGACCTGAGACATTATTTAATAAGTAGTACTGCATCACAAATGTGATATCACATTTTGAACTGTCCCGTGAGACTCAAATGGTCTGTTAAGAAGGTCATTTTTAGACCAGAGGTAGAGTTAGAGATTATGTCCACCACTTACAGCCTTGTTCTCCTACACCCATGAACATGATTCATTGTACATCTTCTCGAGCTTTTAAACAATTCAAGGTATTCATTCTGTGAGAACAGCAAAATAAGGAGAAAATCCATGTTTTTTTACTTGAAGGATAACTAGGGATTTAATTCTTCCCAGGTATCCAGCTAGCCAATTTTTACAAGTCTGCACAAGGGGAAAAGCTTTCTTGCCCTAGAAAGTGATCATCTTGTGATATGAAGTGTGAACTTTCCTTTATTAAATTTGTGATGTTAGACATCAAGTCTATCCATCGCAGGCTGATATACATATACATATAAAGAGGTGAATTTCCTCCTCTCCCTCCCCCAGCTGTCCATTTGTTAAAACATTCTTTGTTCTTTTCTGATGCCTGAAATTATAAAGGATTCACCAAAGCCAATCACTATAAATTTAGTAATTCTGCATGGCTAAGTTAGTTGTTCTTGATTTTTTAGTTTTGTTCTATCTAGTGACCCTAACTTTTATCTAAGGCTTTAGTTAAAAAAATTACTTCAATTTTTCTGTGTCATGTCACATTTTCAAACTGATACTTCTTAGAAGTGAGGGACTAATTAGGTACATTACTGAATAACTAAGCGTGTCTGGAAAAAAGAAACATATTCATAAAAATAACCATTTTGTATGTTTTAAATGACCCTAGATAATCTGTTTTCTCTGTAGAAGTACTAGAAACACAGATATATTCCCAGGCAAAAAGTCTACTAGATAAAAGTGGTATTAAAGAGTTAGGGATTTTAGAAAAGTTCTTGCAATAATAAAAGCATAACCAGATATGTTACACAAATTTTCCAAAGCATGTAATACTAAACTATTTCTGTTCCAACTCAAGCTAGTGAGCATAGGAGTAAGGTTATGACATGACTGAGTGTTCCATAAAAAAACCAACCAAAGACAACCAACCAACCAAAAAAAAAAAAGCCAAAAGAAAGGAAAAAGAAAGAAAAAAAGGAGATGGAGACTCTTTTATGAGGCATAGGTTTTCTGTAGAGAAGTACATTCTACACATTCATCTCTCAGTCTATTCGACATATATTTCCTTTTTCATTCAATCAAGGAAGGCTCATGACAACAAATTTAAGCAAGGTCATACTGTACGATACTGGAAAGCAGAAAAAGTTACAGGGTCAGAGTCTCAACTGAGTTTAAATGCATTTTAAAATTTCAAGGTAAGTGGGTCTTTATTTCTTTGTATCAGCTGGTGATCTATAGCCTAATTTTTTGTATTTACCAATATCAACAGTACTTCTTCCTTCTCTCTGAATCTTTAGAAGAAGAAAGTAAAAGTCTGTCTTACAAGAGCAGATATTTGACATAATTTACAGCAATTTGTTCAGTTACTCCAAAGCATCCCATTGAAATATTTCAGTCATTATGTAATTTACACACTGAATTAGTCAACAACTGTCTCTGCAAGTAGAAACTTTTTCTATATTCTCTGTGCTTTACCAAAGTTCAAAGGAAAGGCAGAAATATGCAGTTATTGTGGACAGTGTGCAAGGCTGAAGTAATCAAAGTTACAATTTACTTTATATCAATCAAGTCTTTCTAAATTACTAAAGCTCTATCTCAAAGCTCCTGACAGCCTAAAAGAAATACAAAAGAACCAGGTATCTAGTCCTTTCTTCTCTTAGAGTAGTGTCAGGAAAGAAAGAAAAAATTACAGAAGCAATCATATGTATTAAGTCATCAGTTCACAGTTTCCAAGACAGTATGAAACAATTTTCTTCTGTATTGAAAAGAAAAAAAAATACAGCATTTATACAGCACAAATTTTCACAAAAAGACAGGTTTTCCTTTCAAATAAGATAGACCTTAATGTGTAAAGTAAAGAGGTAGAAGCTTTTCTGCTTCAGCAAAATGCAAGTATGCTGTGAGATGCAGAACCTGGGCCTGAATCTTTGGCAAAATAAAATTATAGAAATTTTAAGAGACAACAAGTACTCAGCATCCATTTACATACAAGGATATGCTCTGGAGAGTCACAAGCCAGACTTTTTCACTGCAGAAAAGCATGATCATCCTCAGTGTGCTAGTCTGCACCTTTCATGGAGCCTGCACAGTGTCCAAGGGCGCACAAAATATACTCCAGCGGAAACGAGCATCAGAAACTCATCTGGGCTTCTCTGCAGCAAAGACACTCTGAACTCAAATACAACATGGCTAATAGCCAGCAGGGTGGAAAGAAAAACAAAACTCCTGCAGATCTCAGGGTTTCATTTCCTGCCCCACTGTTCAGTTTCAGCACACACATTTCAAGCAATATCTTGGGCTAAGGCCTGTAATAAAAAGTGCATAAGAAATTTACCTTGTACCAGTGGAGGTTCACAAAAAATCACCTGAGGATCTGGACTGAAGTGCTTTCTAACCCCAAATCCTGTCTAAAATCTGTAATAGAACACACACTTTAACTTAGCTTTTAGTTCACAATCATTTTTGTAGGAAGTAAAATTATGCTTCCTAATTTGTAAGGCACAGTTCAGCTTTTGCGAATAAAATAGCAGCAATTGTAAAGTGGTAGATAGGGCAATTTTTTAATGTAAAATTAGTTTGATATCATCTTTCTTAAGTAACTGGAACTTTGGATATTCAACATATAAGTAATCAGTGCTGCTGTTAATTTTTCAGATATAGGTCCTTTCTCTGGCACAGAAGCAATGCACCATATAAGCTTGACACTAGTTGCTAGTACAACAAACATTAAAATTGATTATCCAGACTTATAAAGGATAATAAATACAAGTAAAATTGAAGACAGCCTTTTCAGGCCCTCCTCTTCCCACTACTTAATAAAGCACAAAATGTTTAATACTGAATATTATTTTTTAAACACACTGTTCACAAGTATATTGAAGAAACTCAGTGTGCTGTTGGTCCATATAATCCCTCCTTGATTAAAGCCAATGATAATGACAGTATTTGAAGGACAATGGATTTTGTTCCAGGCTATGAGGCAAAATATAATAAATCCTTTCTAAAAAATAGATATTTTGAAGGCATTTAAGAAAAACATCAATCAACAACCACAAGATTTTTGAGTTTCCAAGTGTAACACTATTACTTTTCTAGGGTGATAAAAAAATAATGACATTTTTTGTACCCTCAGGCTTTGCTTTTGCTATTAGAGTATACCTGGCCAGGTCCTAACTTTGAGTGCTGACATATGATCATATATATCGTCTAACTCTTTGCCTGTGCCTTGGCATGGAACACACCAAATTAGCACCTTCCCAGACAACACTTGTACAAAGACTGGGGAATGGCATGGGCCAGGGACTCTTGAAGCAGCCTACCTGGAGCGGATTACCTGATTTTTTAAGAGAAGTGAGTTAAACTCTGAGGACAGCATTATGATTTCCCTGAAAAAGAAGCTGCTTGGAAAAACTCCTCAAAGCCACCACTACTCAGAGGGGCTCACTAGTAGCAGGGTCAGTCTTAGTTAGTTAAGACAGGGAAACAAAAACTGATCTGAAGGAGGATGAGAGAAATCTTTCTTATTGCAAGTAGGTCAATCATAGTTTCTTCTTTCTTTTTCTCTACCTGTGTCAGATATTTGTATCTTCTGCCTGATTTTATATGCTGTCAACAACATTTTGAGTTAGGTTAGTCCAAATGTGATTAAAGATGCCTGGTTAACACCAATAGACTTCCTCCTCAAAGGCAAGCCAAATGTACAAACTAAGACTCTGGAATATTTTACTGTCCCAAAGAGCAACAGTTTCCTATTATTCAGTGCATCCAAAGGGTAGCTGAATTTAGGATGAATGGGACAGGTGAAGAGGTGATGCCACTGGGGCTAAGGGAAGCAGACACATCCCCCAGTGTCCTTTGTAACATGGAAAGGTCTTTGCATGCAATAAGATATGAGGGTGTGCATATGAACCCAAAGAAATGCAGCATGGAAAGGGTGCACACAAAAATGGCAGCATGTCACTTGCTGTCAGGAGCAGAAAATAAATTCTAGAAAACTTCATTTACTAACAGAATTGTAGCATCAGTAAAGTGGAAAACCATTGAAAAAGCTAGCTAAACAGATATAACTATTGAATGATAAAGAGTGTGAAGTCAGACTCGAAATTAAAGCCCCTAAATACTATTAAAATATCAGGTATTATGCTAGTCAATTTTTGAATTATATGATTTGGTCACTATCATTATTATTCAACATATTTCATTTATCATTAGTGACATTCAGATATGGATAGAAATATTTAATATCAGTGCCTGTGTGGTAAATATTTTCCATTGGCATTGTAGAACAGGGCTGGGAAATACTATAAATTTTGAGTAGATCATAAGAAAACATCTATTTAAAAAATGTGTAGACTTTCCTTTGCTAACATCTCTAGACTGAAGCAATTCATTTTTATCTATGTCATCCTCTAGAAAAATGAGATATAATTTAACATCCTCAAATATTTCAACAGGACATTTTAAATGGGTTGTAAAGTCAAAAATAGTTATAAGGGAAGGAGTATAAGGAAAATAGTATAAGGGAAAGATTTTCAGAAGCAAAATGGTCAATAGAACACTTGCTACCCTCTGTGTACCTCCACCACTTATATTAATTTATCTTCCCAAGCCTATGGAGACCAGAGTCCATTCTTGTTACTTGGGGACTGCAGTTTGTGTCAATGACAGACCACCCAACAAACGCTTGATGGATAAGCTTAATTTTCTAACAGAGCATAAATACTGTTTTCTTTGAATAACAGTCTAGGTCAAGGACTGAAACTAGGTGAGCCATAGCCTGCTATCTCACCACACCTAGGCTATGGAAACTAAGCTACTTAACAAGCAAAGTCATACAGAAAGACTGAACCTTAGGTCTACCAGGTTCTCAGAAGGAAAACAGCAGATGAACATAAGGAGTGGGAGAAAAAAAAAAATTCTTTATTATGTATCCTTAGAGTAAGTAAGGTTAACAGACCCCCATTCATTCTTCCACTAAGCAGTCTCCCTGCACCTCTCAAGGACAGGAGTGAACACGACTGCTCTGTGGATACACTGCCAGGTTGCCAGAAAGCCACAATTCCCCAGCTGCCTGGAGAACAGCGTCTGTGGGAATATGCTGTGGCTCTTTCTGGCCCTGCATGCAAACTCCCCTTCCTTCCAAAATCACTGTCTGTAAGTGGGTCGCCGTGGCATTGTCAGTAAGTATAACTATTCAGAAATCCATGCCCCTGGGTATCTCCAAGAAGACCCCTTCTTTGGTCCCAACAATTTCCTGCTTAGTACTTTTGTATAGATTCAGTCCACAAATGGAGCAGCTCTCACGTTTTACTTATGTCATCACACTTCCAACCTCATGCTCAGTTTATGAAGCTTTGTCCGGTGTAGCTCCCTCTGGTGTAAGGGAAATCGTGGTGTAAGGATTTGCACTGAGACTGTGCTGTTGTTCACATCAGTTACTAATTCAGAAAAATGTCCTATCACAATATTGTCAGTACAGTCAATATTCTCAGAAAAAAAAAAAAAAAATCAAAATAACTACCGTGTTCTTCCAGAGTGTTCAGATTAGTGTCCAAGTAGAATCAGTGTTTAAATTAGCTCACTCCTCGGTCTTTTCCTGTTACTCTTTCCTGGAAGGTTACAAACGGTGTTATTGCACTTTCCAGCTCAGTAATATGACAGAACTGCTCTCCCAAAACTCAAAACATGCTTTCTGCAACTAACAATAATATCATGTTGTTTCTCTCATATTTATGGCCATGGGGTTTACCAGAGTGCACTTGAATTAATAGAAAATTTCATCCATTGTAAAATGTTACCAATAAATGGATTACCTTGTAACTGACATAGCCCAAGTGTATAAATGAGTTATGATTTCAGTATACTGAAACTCAACCATCAATGTCTATTTTTAAAATCTCTGTGTGATGTGGATTATTATTGTAATCACTTTGTCTTTAGCTATATTTAGGTAGGAGTTAAAGACAACATGAGTGTCTCATCTCTAGCCCATCTAGACAGCTACCGATTCATTTATATATTTTATCTTTTGATTAAGTTAAAAATGAAAGTGTTTGAGCTAATTATTTATTTATACAGATGTTAAAAATCAACAGTAAATTAAAATTGACAAAAATGTCAAACCACTTTAGAGTACGGACTACAAATGGGAAGTGATGGATGAGTTCAAGCTTCTGAAACAATACTTTCATGAGAACAGGACTGTATCTTACTCAAGAATGTGAAATATATGGACTTTTTTTTTAAGCAAGCTCTTGTGATAATAAAAGATAATAGATCAAAGACAAATTATTCAGAAATTATTCAACCTGTCACAGCACAAAGTTGCTTCAATGCAACATATTCACGAACTGCAGCAAATCTTTCTGTTTTAATTGGAACTTGAATCACCTTGACCTTTCCTAGCACAGAGCAGAGTGCCCCTCTGAACCAACAGCAGCATCTGCATCCTCATTCCATTTTAATCAGAGCTCAATTTGGATTTCTATGTCTCGGCAATCAGTGCATTGCAGAACAAGGAAACTGCAGAAATAAATGAGATGTTGCCTTGTTCCAGCTGATTAAAACATGATTCAAGGTGACTTTTAGGTGACACTACAAGTTGTCAGAGCAGCAGTGTACTTTTCTTTATGATGGAAAAAAATGTGTGAGGGATGTTTATTTCCCCTATCTGAGATAAGTGACAGAACTGAAATAAGAGCGCTGGTGTGTCCATGAAAATATATCAGTGTTTAAAGAATCCTATTATTAGACACAGTGGAAACCACATCTTGGATAAGCCTCCCATACTGTGGGTAATTATCACAAGCCAGAATGCTAATTGCTTTTCGATCTGCTCTGCGCCTCTGATGAGTCTTGTTGAGGGCTACTGGGGCTGTACCAGACACTAACACTTAATGAGACCAAGTTTATCAAAGTACAGCATCAGCTATTACCAAGAGAAGAACAGGAAAAATATGTCTCAAAATGAAAAGAGGGGAAAAAAGAGAGATGAAACCATGGGATAACAAGAAGAATTAAACTAAAAAAAAAATTCATTATAATTTCTTTTCTGATGTTAAGTAATTATGTCTTTATCACAGATAAAAAAGATAAAAGTTTACATGTTATGGTTTGGGCACTTGGTATGGTGAGTACTCGTTCTGTATTTTAAAAAGTTTGCTTGTTTACACAAGAGAAATTAAGAATTCATAAAGCATTTTTGCTTTCAATTCTGACTATTATGGTTAAGAACAATTAAGAGTGGGTGTCTATATATTTTTTTTCACTTTCTTGTGAAAAGTGACCAGAAAAACTTAAATTGGAAATCACTTTCTGGATGATATACCATGTCTTTGATGGTAGATTTCAATTTATACCCTGACACTCCAGAAAATATGTAGGATGGGCAATGAGCATTTTCCAGAAAGCCAACCCAATAAAAAAATTGTTGTTCAGAAGAAAAATGGGAACATTCACACATTACTCCATTCTACAAGGTTTGTTATTGTATAATTAGATCTTTTTCACAAACTCAAGGAACTAGGTAGGCAAATACCAGAGATTAGTAAGCATTCAAGGCATCATTAAAACATGGTAAGATGTACTGACTGCTTTAAGGACACAATAGTGAAGTCACCAAAGTTCTACTGAAAATCTTCAGGAAAGAGAGAAAGAACCCAGCATCAGTGCTTGTGATGTAATTATTTCTTTTTATCGTCTCTAATCTCGAGATTAGAAAAAGAGGTGAAGCAAGGTATGCATCTCTAAAGCAGAGAAATGAGTGTTTGACTTTAATTTTGCAAAAACCTGTCAGTTCTCAGTGCTGACAGTTTCAAGAGTGAGGTCAAAAGAACAACACCAGAGAACACAAGTAAGACCAGTAAGTTAAGGACCTCAACAGCAGTTACACTAGTCACAGCAGCTGTGAAGATGAAAGCAAACCTGAGTAGATCAAGTGAGCAGATTTTATCACAAAATTTGAATGTAGATGTCAGCATTTCTGCATGTGTGTGTTCACTCACCTTAATAGAAAATACTTTGCCATTTTTGTTTAGAACAGTAAGAAAGACTACTGCAAAATAATGATTTTAAACCTACTCTTAAAACAGTCTCTAAGCCCTACCAGTTCACTCAGGCTAGCCTATTGCTCATAGGCTGCTTTGAGTCTACATCTCGCAGTACTTCAAAAGAAAAACTTTTAAGAGTCTAATTCAAGAGAAACAGATAAACAAAGCACAGAACGCAGATTTACAAATAAGAAATGAACATTAAGCTCTTCATCTGGTTGAATTCTCTGTTTCTCTTGTAATCATAATTATTATTACATGGTGTTATAGTCCCTGACCTCTGCCTCTCATAATAGGTGCAAACTTCATTTCTAATAAGCATTTTTAACACCTGAATCATTGCCTTAACCTTAAATTGCTCCATCTCTAGGGCAATATCATCTTCCCTCAGAAAAAGTGACCTACTTCCAAGATGAGGCCTAAAAATTGGGTTATTCAGTGACAATATTGCTTTTCTTTTCTTTTGATTTTCCTGAAGATAGTCTATTTGCCTTAAAACTCCCTTGTCCTCATTTTCTAACACTTTTTAGTCAAGTAAACTCTTGACAGCTTGTCTTAATATCAAGTATTATTTCAAATAAGATAAATATGCCTCAGCAGTGACTATAATATTATTCTCTGAATTCTCAGTACAATCAGTCAACAACAGTATTTCATTTCATACATCATTTACCACTTCTATAGGAACTGCAGAAGATACTGCAAATGAATTCTAAAGTGAAAGTTTAGAAGCAACAGTGGATGCATGATGCCTGTGGAAGATTACCTTCTACACATTCTTTCCACCTCTCCTCATGGTGATCCATACACGATGGGATTAAACTTTGGAATGAAAAATACAGAAAAGACATAGAAAGGAGAAAGAAAACATTCAGAGAGAAAAGATAGCTACATGGTAGATCTTTGTCCACTGTATGGACAAACTCTTATTCATGAGATCATGACAGTAATTGGTTAAAGCAGAATCTGAATAATTAAAAAAGAGGTGGGGGGGAAGAAAGTATGAAATAAGGCAAGCTTCCTCTATCTGGTATAAACACTGCAATAAGGCTATGACTTTACCCACAATATTATCCTCCTGCAGAGTCATTTTCTTTCCCCATTTTATTTTTGTATGAAATAGAAGGTAGCACCAGTACAGCTGAAAGACGACAGAGACCTTTAAAGGCAGGTAACACACTGCAACAGAAATCTCTGAAGCTTAAAAAGTGTCTTCCCAAGGACTTAATCTTGATCTCGTGTGAGCTCATGTGAGTTTCTACTTTCTTACTCTCTAGATGTGCTGACCATGGTACCAGGCAGAGATAATGCATCTGCTCAAAATGGAAACCAATCAAAATAAAAAAGCAATTTTTTTTCCACCTGTCCTGTGTTCCTCTCCTATTTTCCAAGCAAAATTTTAAACAGAAGTGTGCCTGTGTTTTGGGGTTGTTTGTTTGTTTGTTTGTTTATTTATGGGGGAGGGGTTGTTTGTTTATTTTGTGGAGGGTTTTAATTTTTTTTAATATATATCAAGTTATATTTATCAGGGAAAATTACAATTCTGCTGAATTCTGAAGACATATTTTCTTTCATTAGACCCTCGTACACCTGTCTTTGAGATGCTTGTATTAGCACCTAACAATTATAGTAGGTTTTTGCTGGTTTTGGTTTTTGAGGGTTTGGGTTTTTTAACATCCAGACAGAGTTTTGAGCATGCTATCCTTTTGGTAGTTACGGTAGCAGCTGTGGCTTTTGTTGTGGACTACTGTTCAAATGTAGGCAGCTCAGCCCCACCCAGCTGCTCACTCACTGCCTCTCACTGGGATGGGAAAGAGAATAGAAAGGGTAAAAGTGGGAAAACTCACAGCTTAAGATAAACGCAGTTTAATAGGTAAGGCAGCTTTAAGAATACACAGAAGGTTTTCCCAACTTTTCTCTTTTTGTTTATCTGCTAAATATGATATGTTATTATGATCCTTTGCATAAGGAAGCCAGTGATTTAAGAATCAGAGATTGAACTCTGTTACTGTGACCACGTCTACCAGATTCAAATTAAACTCTGTAGTAAGGGGCCACATAGCCCACTGCAGTTAATTAGTGTAGTTCAGTGTATTTCAACATAGCACCCAGGATTTTATATCCCTAATTAATATTGTGGAATTCTTTGTCCACAAACACATAACATCTCAAGTTACATATAAATATTTATTCTGCATTTAAAAAAATGTTTAAAAAGTGAGAAATTAAGAACTAATATGGACAAACGTAAACAATGAACAAGGTTAAAAGATTAGAGAACTGAAAGGCAAAGTAAACTAGCACAACTTTGAACTTTATAGGTCATGAAATTGTTGCTGCTTTCAGAAATGATAACATTTTGAAATGGAAGATTGTATCTCTTTTTACACTTTGCTTTTTTAATTCTCTCCAGTGTCCAAGTTAACAAAGGTTAGATGCCAGTATAATCTAGAATAAGACCATCTGTGACTGATTTTGAAAGGTTACTGAGAGGGAAATCGGATGTGTGAGAAGCCTCAGGGAATGCAGCTCGCTCCTATTGTTTTCTGATAGATCTGAATTCCAATGAAAGACAAAATTACTTAATTCTTGCTTGAATTTCCAGACAACATATCAAGATACCTAAGCAGTCAAATTAAGAACATTTTAATAACT
The DNA here is from genome assembly GCA_013397845.1 of Melanocharis versteri. Lineage (NCBI taxonomy): Eukaryota > Metazoa > Chordata > Aves > Passeriformes > Melanocharitidae > Melanocharis > Melanocharis versteri. The sequence continues at coordinate 780,800 of VZTG01003997.1, forward strand.
TCTTTCCTCTAATATTGTGACAAATTGTTGTCAAAATGGGATGCTCGTCAGAGATGTTGTGAGCACTACCTGCATATCATAAGCAAAATCAAGCAAATAACATGTGCATTTATTCTCTACAACCACAAAAAACCATTCAACCTTCACAAGTCCTGGTTAATAAAATAGGCAGACTATTGCAGTAGAGAAGAAAGGCCAAAATTAACATTCATCACAACATTTCTGCAATTTTCTACCCGTCTATCATCAGGTCACACCAATAATCAGAGTTAACCCGAGGAAAAGAAAATGTTATTCAGTCTGAAATGGCATGGTCTAGTCCTATAAAGGGCTTTGAATATTAAAGGCAGAATTTTCACCAGCATCCCTGAGGGACACCAAAGCGTAGTAAAAAGAACTTCAGCCATCATAGTAACCCTACTTGTTAAAAAATGGGGACGCTGTGCTTTGTACCCGGCAGTTTCCCAGGAATGTACATTATTCAAAAGGTATGAATCAAAGAAATCAAACTTAGTATATTTGGACTTTATGAGTCTAATATTATGCAATGCTGGTCAGTATTGGAAGAAAATTTTCAGATCAATAATTTCTTTGCCCACAGTGAAAGTCATCTGAACTGTTTCTGAACAGAGTGGTTTATTCACAGTAGAAATACAGATGTACAATATCTGCAAATTATATGTTTCATTTGGGTCAAATCAGGTAATCTCAGTGACTTACAGAAAAGAAAAAAAAGTTAGATTTTTTATTTCAGCGACCAAACCAACCAACTGTCTACACGAGCACAGTATAAAATCTGTTAAGAACAGATAAAAAACCATTGTGCAGTCCAAACTAGCAGCACGTAATGACCATACAGATACAGGAGGGTTTATATGTCGGGGTCTTGTGTCAAATTGCTTCTTCCACCAAATATCATGATTCTTTCTTCCACCTTCCCCTCCATTCACTTTCAGGAAAACTTCAGATTCTAGTATGACTTTGTGAAAATTGGGATAAGATGTATATACTCTTGGTCTAAGGAACAAACAGAAATGCCATCTGTACAGAAAGCCCAGGAACCTGCATTCTTTTACCTTATCTCTCAACAGTTTTCTATAAAGCAGGAACAACAAATAGGAAGATTGACTTGAAGAAGAAGAAATACTTCTCACAATGAAGCATTCTGCTCCTTCGTGCAAGCTCTTGCAGAGAGATCACATGTAATTTTGAAACTCATAGCTCTTAAAAGTTTAAAAAATGTTGTCTCTGCACCATCTTTTCTCCTCATAAGGAAAAACATGTTTTAGTAAAATTTTGAAATAGAGAAACCTTTAATGATAATTATTGAAATTGATATAGCATAAGAAGTGTTACCTTTAAATCTCAAGTATCAATTTGGCAGGAAAAAAAGGTGAGGGTACTTCAGGGATCTAGATACATGTTATCTTCTTGATCTAAATTACCTTTTCATAACTTATACAAATTTTCATAATTACTTAGATCTACGATTGTATCTGTTCTGGACATCTAAGAGTCTAGACTGGTAACGTCAAGCTCTCCTTGTCAAGTTTCTCTTAAAACTGTACTAAAATGCTTCTTGCATAATGCCTGGTAAACAGTCCAGCAGAGAATGAAACCCCCAGGCTTTTAATTCTTAATCTTTAAAAGTAAATTATTTATGTTAACCATTTTTAATTATTTTAGATATTGCATGATCTTGAAAAAGGCGGGAATTTATTGTTATTATCCTTTATTAAATAAGGAACTTAGAAGTACAGAAATAAAGTTGCAGTCTATTTTTATGCAGTTTCTTTTATCCGACTAACAATATTTGGGTTTTCATTTTCTGTCTGCCGTTTCAGAAACAAAAAGGAGATTGGGACAAACCATTTCACTTACAGTTATTCTGGCATTTTATTTTTGACTCAGAGGAAGATAAACATCCTAAAGGGTGAAGACATACCTCATTTGTCCTCCTGAAAGCTGAACAGCATCCACAGTTCCAAAACCAGAGAGAGAGCAATGAAGGAGCAGGCAACTGAATCTCCGGTTTCTCTGGCTCCTTCAAAGATATTGTGTATGGCTGTGTTGCTTGTGTTGAGAAATTCTTTGAATTTGAACATATTTTCTAACCAGGTTAGATTAAATAAAACCCACTGTCAGCTAATTTTTTCTCAGTCAGGCTTGAATTTTACGTATATCAGCTAGTAAGGCAATTTGTTAAGCTGACTAATCACACAGACAGGCTGTAGCAAGTAGCAATCTTAACAGTGCGTTAAGAACTATTGTATTTTTCTTTAAATATAAAAGGTAAAAAGGAATAATCACTTTGTTTTTATAATAGCATTTTTTTAAGAGTCTTGTTTCTCAGTAGTGTGTGCAGTACAGAAGCCATTAACAAGTTTCCAGATAGCACATGGTTAAATTGTACCATCTTAAGTGGGTCATAGAAAGCTTTTTTTTGGGATGAAGGTTTGGAATCCATCTCTTTCTTGGATCTGTGCTGATGCAAAGAGAGAAAACAAAATGCAATAAAAAAGTATGCTTCAGCACAGTGTGCCAGTGTAGGGAATTTACTTTTCTACTGAGACATAATTTTTATATTTGTTCAGTACAGAATTCCAGGACATACTGCCAAAGTCTGGACCACGGCAAAACCAAGCTGGATGAAGCCTGAATACTACAGAAAGTTCAAATTGCAGAGAAAAAAACATAAGTTCTCCATCTAAAGGGCCTGTGACTGTATATTCCAGTTGCTAAAGAACTTTAAATGAAGATATAAAACTGCTGTACCTAAGCAATACATTTTCCCTGCAATAATATGAACTGTGAGCTGCAGACATCTTTCTCAACTTGCCTTTTTCTACAACTTCTAAAGCACCTCTTTGGTTTACAATGTGCAAATAGGCTGCTGCTAAAGGACTTGGCGATTAAATTTATCAGATTCTGGCATACAATTTCAGAATTTCAGAGGCATAGCTTTTAATACATATCTCATCTTCTGCACTGAACATGCCATTAAGAAACAAAGCAGAGAACTTTTCCCCCTTAGTTTGTTTTTAAAAAGAGATAATGATTTCATTTGTTATGAACTGTCAAGCACAGATGTGAAATTTTGAGTCTAGTCGAAACATCTTTAGGCCCTTGAGATCCTTTGCCATTTATTCAGATTAAGGGTGTAGTAGAAAGGGAGAATGTACGAAAAAAAACAAAAAAAGAAAAGAAGAAAATAAGAAGAAAAATAAAACATTAATGAAAATAATATTTACACTAAAAATATCTGATAAAGATACGAGATATGCTGCACTTCAGGTGTTTTCTGGAATCACAGGCAGAAGAGAAGCAGTAACCACTAAGGGCACTTATCAGAAAGAAATAAAGACCAGAAGTCTAAACTCACCAACTGTATCTTCCTAGAGATAGAAAATGCTGCTCCCAACGACACAGGGACTTGAGAGGAGATATTGTCATCACAGCCAAGAGATGCAGTGGTCACATACACATGTGCTTACAAAGTATACATTACTCCAGGGTTCTCACTAGCTAAATATTACTTGTTTTACTTTTCCTCACCAAAAAACAGCAAAGAGAAATGGCAAGGCTGATTAGCACACTGAAGGAATGGAGTTTTACCTGATACCATATACTTGTGTTATACTGGCAACATTTAATTTATTATTGTTTGCTACTAAGATAGGTATTTTCATTAAAGTGTTCAACTTTAATTTATTTATTTTTGTTGTGATGTAAGGACTGAAGACAAGCAGAACTGAAGATAATTGCATCCATAAGTCTAACTTTTCGAGGCACCTGCAAGTTGGTAAGGGGTCATTAGATGTCTTGAACATGTATGTGAGACAATAGAACAACATAATCCAAGGGAATGTTGGTTAGGCTTTAATTTTAGTTGGGCTTATTCTGCTTATTCTGAAAAGGGTTTATGCAGACCTTAATTGTGCAGGTCCCTATTTTAAATTTTTCAAGTAATTAAAAAAGTGCCATGACCTGAGATGAACACTACCTAGTGTTTACCTTCTCACAGACTAAAAGAACAACTTCAAGTAATGCAGTTATGTGAAAATAAGGATAAGAAATGACACGAATATGCAAAGATATTAATTTTCTGATTTAGCTGTTCCACAGCTGCAAACAACCATGTGTTGATGTGCTATGAAGCTGAAGAAACCTCTACAATTCATTGACAGTAATTTATTAAATAGTTCAGAGGACTATTTACTAATGTTTTTTTACTATTTAGGACTTATTTAGGCACAGCTTAGGAACTTACTGACTTCCACTGACAGTTAAAGATAGGACATCTATATGCCTTCATTTGATGATGATTATAAATCAAGCTGCAGAGACTGGATTAAATCTAAAGCTCCTCAGACATACTTAATAGTTGTGTGAAAGCCCTTAGGTTGTTCCTATGTCATAATACACATATTCATAAGAAAAATAAAAGCATCCTATTATACAAAAGGTTTGGGTTTTTTTAATTACTATTGTTTCTTTAAAGTAAAATTCAGTGAATTAATAAAAATGTAGAGTATGAATAGAAGTAGTAGAGACAAGGATGGCTTTATATAAATTTTTTTTTAGTAATTATTCAAGTTATCTAAAATTAGAAACAGAGGCAAATTGAATATAGATTTTATTCTTAACCTTATCCATTTCATTTCTGACTAAAGACAAAGCCTGAAATGGTCATCCTTCTTTTAAGCTTTTGTCTGAACCTCAGCTGGCAGCTCAGCCCCACACTGCTACTCACACTCTCAGTCCTGGTGGGATGTGGAAGGGAAGTGGAAGGGTGGCAGTGAGAAAACTCGTGGACGGCGATAAAGACAGTTTGATAGGGAAAATAAAAGCCAAGTGCATAAGTAAAGCAGAGCAAGGAATTCACTCACCACTTCCCATTGGCAGGTAGGCCTTCAGCCACCCACACGAGGGCATGGATCCATCACATGAAACAATGACTTGGGAAATAAATGCGATCACTTTGAACATCCCCCCCTGTTATGAGCCATCCCCACAACGGTGAGAGCAACCCAGGTTTTAGTTAATAGATCCCTTGGGGTGGATTAGAGCAAAATGAAACTGAATGATCAGTGATTGTATATATATATATATATATAGTAGGCCTTATTTTAGAACAATTTGGTTGCAGTGGAAAGCAGCTATGTAGCCTTTTGGTTATTATTATCTATAGCAATATAGCAATATGAAACATAAAAATATTACCTAGGAAAATGTATACGGAAGAGAAAGAAAGGATAAAAGTAGAAAGATATACAATCACCACCCATAGATATTCTGATGAGGCTTGACTGTTGCAGCTTAGCTTTCCCTTGCTTGAAGTGGTGGTCCATCAGGACAGGGGTGAGAAGCCCACAAAACACAAAGTCTGGTGAGTTAAACTACACTCAGGCTAAGTTGGAAACACTCTAGTACCTCCTCTGGGAGGGAGAAGCTTTCAGTCCTCTGGTGCAAGGCCTCAGAAATGAGTCTGGAGGTGCTTTGGGGGTCTTTGATGGTTTTTGACGCCTTCTAAAACATGACAGCTGCGTCTCATGTCAGCACAGTTGAGGCAGTTATCAGACCTTCCCTGGAGATAGGAGTGGGGGAATTTTACAATGAGTTGTGTAAGGGAGGGCAATTGGCATTATAAGAGGCACCATCTTGACTTTCAGGATTTGCCTCTCAAAGCCCAGCTCAAAGCCCAGCTTGTAGCCTCCAGGCAGTGCCATTTCACCTCCTCAGTCTTTATGCAGACTGGCCATTGCACACCCAAAAACTCACCTCCTCCCCCTGGGAGGTACAAACCTGGCCTCAGCAAAGCTCCCTGGTGCCTCCACAAATGGGAACATGCTTTGAGTCATTAAACTTTGGAAACTCCTGTGCACCTCTGTCTCCTCGCTGCGGGTGTTGTGAACAGCAGAAATGCTTTGTTAGCCCTCTCAACAACGACTAAAACATCCCTGGGTTATCAATGATGTTTTGCCCACAAATCCAAAACAGAGCACCATAACAGCTGCTACGAAGAAAATTAGCTCTCATCCCAGCCAAAACCAATAGACAGCTTCACTACAAATGGAGTTTAATTACCATCCAGTCATGCAAATTTACATAATTTTATAAAAATATAGTGGCAGATATATATATAAGCCATTTTAAAGGTCCTGAGGTGAAAGGTGAGCCTAGGAAATTAAAAATGGATAATGCATTGTTCTAAAATTAATCCATAAGTATAAAATTTTGAGAAGTTTTTCCCAGCTGAGCTACACTGGCAATAAAAAAAAAAAAAGTTAAAAAGAAATACTTAACATGAGTATTACGAAGAAAATATAAGTTGTATATATATTAAAAAATCCAAACAATTAAAATAATAAAGAAAAGAAAGCATGTAAAATATTTGAGAGGGCCAACTCCAATCTGAACTGAACTAACTACACTGACAAATGCATGTTGTTCTCTAGCTACTGAATGTTTCTTAATAAGGTCCATTAACCTGAAGTCCAAAACTAGAGCTAATAAAAACTAAGTTGGTAAGCCCACATTAAGGAGAGGGACACTGGGTGAAGGGCACACACCAAAATACTTTTAAAAATAATTTCATGAAGTCGGACTAATTCATGTACACTCTTTTTTATACTATAATAGGTCATTGACCTTCTACAAGGTCAGCAGCCTGCCTTCTACTTATTGTAAGTATTTCTTTGTGCTGCTTCACAATTTGCATCCAAAGAATTCAGCATCCATGTGGAGCTCTTATTATAGGACTTTTGAATACATTACCCTTCTCTGTTGTAATTAATCTTTTAATTGCCTGATCCTACTTCAGCAGAAAGAGGTGGTCAATTAATGCAGATGCACATGTCTATGTATACTGTCTGTGTCTGCCGATTATGTTACTTTTGATACTGCATTTCATGGAAACAATCTTAGTGATTCCTTTTTAGGATTTACAATGCCTTCATCAAAATACTTATGATTTTCAGCAGGAAGACTGTTTTATTTTTGTTTTGGTAAAACTTGATATTTCCTCTTTCTTTGCTTCTGCGACAGAAGTCAGTTTCTCATTCCATTTGGGGTTTTTATTTTTCTCTAGCTCCCTGCACTCAATACACATTCAACATGCATTTCTTCAGGCAGTTCTGAGTACCTAAGACATTAAAATCAAGGACTGCAGTGATCAGTTTTTGTGACCTGTGATGAGGACACGTTATTTTCTTAGGAATGGTGTGTATCTGAACCAGTAAAAACTATCATTACTAAACACCAAGTGATTGCATAGACTCAAATTCAGTCTGGAAGTAATAACCTATTTGAACAACATAACAGCAAAAGATCATCTGACAAAAGGGTATGCTCTCCATTGAAATGCACAGTTAAGGTGTGTGATAATAAAAAGTGTGACTAAATGCTACCCATCAAATTTGAAATCAACTTTCAGATCAGTAAAAATCTGCAGAAATTGCTTGAAAGCAAATGGAAAAAAACTTTAAGACCAAGTTCCCAAAATTAGATTACAAAGGAAGAGAAGTATTCACATTGAAAAATGCAGTAGTTGTATCCAACTTTATTGTATCATTTTTATTTTCTTATCAATTATGGGATTAAGGTATTAATTTTCAGTCACCAATTTGAAATGTGCTTAATGGTTTTATTCAAGGTCAAATGGAAGTAGGAATTCTCATCAAGTGAAATGGTAATAGTGTTTTTAAAAAGAGAAGCCATGTAGAAAAAGAGGAGGCAAAATAGTTCATTAAAAGATTTCCACCATGATGTTTTAAAACTCTGATAACCATGGAAATGAAGCAAAACAAGGATAGTACAAGAAGAATAAGTATATGACTTTGGCAACTACTTTAATATTTTTAATTCAGATTATAGAAGAAATATAAAGAATTTGTGTTCTAACTTGTAAATAATGGCTGCTAAGAATGTGACAGACCCATTTTTATCAGATGGAGAGTTAAACAGAACCATAGAATTTGGAAAAATTCAAAATCTTGTCTTTCAGTCACATAATTCGGCCAGCTTTTACAGTGTTCTCTACTTACTAAAAGGCTATTCATAAGAAAAAAAAAAGGAACAAACTCAGAAAAAGAGCTTTTATATCAACAGTATCAAGTTATTTCAGTCAAAAAGGAGAGCAAATCAAGAATTTGAGTGGTTTGTAGGAAAGCAGCTTTCTTTTAGTTGAGATCAGACTAAAGAATCTCTTCTGATTGCCATTCATGAAGGTATAGGATTGGATTTGATATTTTTTGTGGCAGGCGTTTCAAGTATTTCTTAGCTCTCTGGAGGGGAAACAAGCCCCATCACCTTCACCTAGACATGGCCAAGGCCAGTTTAAATTCATGCTGACATTTGCAGATAGTCAACTGGCATACTTGCCCAACTGTGTTCTCCAAATACACATCAGAGTTCACATTACCCAATTTTATAATGAAAACTGACACCATGAACCATCAAGGAAGCTATATGAAATGCACAAGAAATGCCTCTATTTTCCTTTTCCATATTTTAGACAGTCTAAATATACAGACTACTGCAATATTGATGCAGCAAAGATAAAAATAAGAAATAAATATCAAGGTTTCACAACTTATGGTATGCTTTGGTAGTGTGCCCATTTTGATCTTGTACAGTATTTTTAGGTATCATAAATAAATACGACCTGCCAGCCATTAAGTCTGACTTAGAGACTGTGACATATGGCTGTTATATATACACAGTCCATTGGATCCTTACAAAACCTGACAAAGGTCAAGGAGCTGTGTGCCTTCCCTCTCTCATTTATATTTTATGATTCAAGAACAAGATGAAGTCTTCTAGACAGCTATTACTGAGTCACACAGTAGATGGATATGTTTCAGATTATGATTTATCAGGGTCAAAAAGTGGTGTAACTCACGAGATTTTGACACAATTGCCTTCACAGATACTTAATTTTTTTAGGAAATTGCATAAAACAGCTTAATTCAGAAATCTCTAGTACTTGAAAAGATATTTGCATCTTTTTTTTCCACAAGTGGTGATCATAGCATTAGTAATGTAATTATCAATTCTCTAGGTAGCACACAATTAATATATTCTGACATATTCATCATGTGCTTATTTGTATTGACATGGCTAAGAGCTTTTTTCATTTTCATTATATTTCTTAGCCAAAGGCAAAATTCGGTCCTGTGCCAGTTTTCATTCGATCTGTGCTAAAACTGAAATTCTATACCTGGAAAGAAAAAGTAATAAAAAGAAAGTACCATTGATAAATGTGAACTGAATTAGGAGGTATGTTCTTTGTTGTCTTATAGAATCTCAAACAAAAAAATAATGAGATCATCTCTGACCTGGGGCTTGGATCCTAAAGCTTATGCACCCACACTACTTTATGAACTTCTACAGTCTCATCAAAATCAATAAATCCTAGTATTCATGAGATGAAAGTTATTTGCATGCTTAGGTCTTTTCAAAGTCAATGCTTTTATTATTTGGATTCAGGCTCAAAGTTTTCAGTGACCAACTGTGTCAGTAGCTCACTGAAAGAGTAACAGAAAAATTATGCCTGTCATGCTGAGTTCAAGACAAAATACTTTCTTCTTTTCACCTTCATTTCCTCTTCTGTGTGCTTTGAATATGTCAACAGTCGGATACAACAAATCAGCATGCCAATGGTTTATGAAAATTATTAAAGTATGCTTAAATCAGCATTCAGCAAGTAGAGATTTTTTATGTTATTGTAACATTGGTTTATGATGGTTGAAGTACAAAAATGTCGCAGATTTTATATGTAAATCATGGAAAAGCACAAAAATAATACAAATAAAAGAGCTAGTGTGATGAAGACATCTAGGGTTCACATAATAGACAGAGAGACAGACACCTAGGAACTTCAATTAAACAAGAGGTGGAGGATGTAAAACAGAATGTGTTAATAGGACCAATAGTGGCAATGCACAGAAATCATCTAACTGATGTTTGCAGATCAGCAACAGTCAGCAACGAGATGCTGCAACTGAGTAAACCAAAACCAGAAATATCTCACCGACCCCTTGTTAGAGAGTCAGCACTAACAGAGCCATTAGAGGAGCACCAGTGGGATGGCAATGTCTATATTTCTATTTTTTTTTTACTTCCTACAGATGAAAATAGACTGTTCCTCCTACATATCTGTTCTGTAACAAGAATTTGATAGCCTGGTGCTCCTGTCTTCTTCAGCTAGGAGTTTCAGATGAGAGAGAAGGAAAATAGGAAAGCCAGTCACTCTACTTTTTTGAGAATTTAGTCCAGATGAGACCTTACAAGGCATCAAATCCATCAGGTTGCTCAAAGCTCCATCCATCCTGGCCTTGAACAGTTCCACAGATGGGGCATCCACAACTTCTCTCGGAAACCTGTTCCAGGGCCTCACCACCCTCACAGCGAATATTTTCCTCCCAATATCTGATCTAAACCTACGGTCTTTCAGTTTAAAGCCGTTCCCCCTTGCCATACCACTACATGCCCTTGTCAAAGTCCCTCTCCAGCTCTCTTGTACAGTACCTTTAGGTACTCTAAGGCCGCTATAAGGTCTCCTTTCTCTTCTCCATGAAAAGAAACCCCAACTTGATCAGCCTATCTTTATAGGAGAGGTGCTCCAGACCTCTGATCAACTTAGTTTCTCTCCTCTGGATTTTTTCCAACAGATCCATCTCCTCCTTATGTTGGGGGCCCCAGAGCTGGATGCAGGACTCCAGGTGGTCTCATGAGATTTGAAAAAAAGGGGGAGAATAACCTCCTTCAACCTGTTTCTTGACATACCTTGCTCAAAATGTTATTAAATGACTCATTAAAAATTTTGACATTTAATTCCTAGAGACAAAGATACATACAGCGATTAGAGTATTACTGCATTTTAAAAATTTACTTCCCTGACTTGGATGAATTCATTTTTCAGGTAAAAATCATGAGTATGTGTATTTCCATGCTTCACAAAACCTAGATAATATTATCACTACTAAATTTCTTAAATAGCAAACAAGGAATACCATAAAGTTCAATGAGCACATCTTCTCTCTCAGAAAACCCCAGAGGAATACACACAAGGATAGTATATGCAATGTACTTACTATTGGCAAAATTGTAGATTCTGAAGTTCCCAAAGGTGGTATGAGGGTCATACATCTAAGAATACTGTTACAGTTTTTTTGACCTCAGTTCTTTAGGAAAGGTGAATACCAGAATCAGTGTTGAAAGAGCAACTGAATGGAGTGAATCCAAAGCATTTCAAAATATGAAATGAGATTATCATCTGCACATATAAAGATACAGAATAGCTTTAACGTATATTTTGATTCATTCTGTATAAACCTATTTTTCAGCTTTTATCAAATGCTGGTTTTCAAAAAAAAAACATTGTGTATCTGAGCTCCAAGACCTTCATTCTGATTAACTGAATCTTCAGATACACACTCTATTTAGCTACTTTTCACCATCTTACATATACTCTAAGCTATCTATTACAACATTTGCAACTACCATATGTCAACTGAATTTTCTTTCGAAGGTTTTATTTTTCTTGTTTTTTTAATATGTACATTTTTATTTGCAGACATGTGCTACATAGTTTTTATCTCCATTTCTCCTTCTCCAAAAACCAGGAGCATTGTCAGGAAGTAAAAAGAACACACAACCATTTGGTTTGGATAATATAAAGGCTCAGGGGAAGTACTGCCACAATGCTCCCAGCTGGCTTCAAACTGAAGGAGCTTCTAACACTGTCTGCTTATTTGTAGGGAATATGTACAAAATAGGCACAATGAAGTGTAAGAAGTTGCAAGGGCAAAGAAGATTACACAGGAGGAGGTGAGAGAAGAAAATCCTTCGGGAGGGGAAGGCTGCAAATGCTGGCTACATTGACTTTCTTAAAGCCTCTGATGCCATTTCTCACAGCGTTCTCCTGGACAAGCTGGCTGCTCATGGCTTTGATTAGCATGCTCATTGCAGAGTGAAAACCTACTTGGATGGCCGGGCACAAAGAGTGCTGGTGAAAGAGGCTGAATCTATCTAGTGGACAGCCACCAGTGTTGTTGTCTAAGGCTCAGTATTGGTTCCAGTCCTGTTTAACATCTTTGGGAATGATCTGGACCAGGGGATCGAGTGTACCCTTCGTGAGTTTGCAGACAACACTACGCTGGGGAACAGCGTTAGTCTGCTGGAAGGTAGGAAGGCTCTACAGAGGGATCTGGACAGGCTGGATCAATGGGATGAGGCCAATGGTATGAGGTTCAATAAGGTGAAGTGCCAGGTCCTGCACTTCGACCTCAACGACCCCATGCATCCAATCCTAGTTGTGTGGAAGTTTTGAAGCTACACAAACTGCTCAGGTATTCTAGTAGCTGGACTGACTGGTTCAATATATAGCTATCAGAAGCCAGCAGAATTTTCCTCTTTATTTTCAGTTCATACAGGTTTGTCATGAAATGTGGCTCCATTTCCAGTGTCTCTATTCACAATGCAGCCTTAAGTATTCTTTCTGCCATTCGCTCAAATTCCAGTAGCTGCCCTTAATGCATCTCTTGTATCCAAACCAAGTCATTCTCATGTCAAACAGATGGAGAAATATTCTCTTAACATTTGCTAAATTTCTCTGCATCATGTATATGCAGTTCAGCAATATAGGAAAAAAATTAATTGCAAAATTTCCTTTCCTCAAACTTGGGTCCTTTCCTCCAGACTTGGGTTATGAGATAACTGGTTATTCTGAGAACATTAAAATCCTGAACAATTATGGAAAGCCTGCACTCAATTCCAGTCCTGAAAATGAAGGAATTGTGCATTGGTCCCTCAATGGCTGATTAAAACAATGTCATCACTGTTCCTATAGGAGATCTTTTATTTCCTGGTTGTTTTTTTTTTTTTGTTGGGTTTTTTTTTTCCCTTTTTTTTTTTTTTTTTTTTTTTTCCATTAATATGATCTTTTATTTCCTGGAATACTTGGAAAGTATTCCAAGCACTTCGCCATGAGTTCTAGACACAAGACAACTAGTGAATATAATATCTCCACAGCCACTTCTTCACACCTGGTAGACCAACAACAGTGTTTTGTTTAACTTCCACTAAAAGCAGTAACTATTGTCCCATGGCAAAAGGAAATATATAAATTGAAAAGGGAGTTGTCTTTGAGAAAAGCTGAAGTAATTCATTCTCCCAGACATAAACAACTATTTGTAGATCATGTGAAGAACATGGTTTTCTTTGGAAGGCAATGCTTAGCCCAGTTGTTTTCAGGACTGTATTACTGAACTACCTTTCCATAAACTATTAAAATCATAAGGTTGCCCAGTTTCATTGAGGCCTCATGCTCTTTCTTCTCTGCCGAAGTCAAGTATGGCAGAGGATATCAACTAATATAGCAGAGTAACCAAGATTCTGACATTACTTCCCAAAGTTTTCACAGCAGTCCAGATAAAAAAAGATGTGAATCCCACAGCTTTGGTCAAAACCAAGCACTCACCTCAAAACCAGGCAGAATAGCAATAAAATGTGAGAATAAAATCCATATTCCCATTTCTTGACGTACTTTGATCAAGTGCACGCAATTATACCTCCATCTCGGGGCTGGTTGAAGAAGCTATTGTGACCTACTATTGACTGAAATAAAGGAGATGACCTATAAATAAAGGTGTAGAAAGCTATTCTGAATTTGACAATTTCCTCTTTGAGACACTCCTTTTTTTTCTCTAGAAGAGACAACTTTTTGGCTCAGAAAGGAAAAACTTAAAAATACGTAAAATTATCAGTTTTCTTCAAATTATTCCTTCTTCAGAGGTTCATAGCCCAAATGTTCCCAAGTCTTCTAAATGTAATGAAGGAGAAAACACTATTCAAGGAATAGGAAAAATGTTATGCTAATTTCCTGAAGGAATTGCCGCTAATCAGGCACAAAACAACCACAATTCAATATTCTCTGTGAAACAGAGTTGGTCAGTTCCAAGATTAAGAGATTTGACAATGCCTTATATGAACAAAGCTGAGAAATAAATGAAGCAATAGGCTCAGTTAAACCAATGCTGATGCTAGATATAAAGGTAGATAGTTGTTGATATTTTTAAGAAAAAAATAGTTCACTGCAGAAAGAGAGGAAACACTAAAATAACAGTTTTGAAAGAACTGTACAGTAACCATGATTAAAAAGAGAATTAGCATATAGAGATACACTTGACTTTGCTTAGGTGGTGATAATATGCTCTCAACACCTCATGTCTTACTGGAATTATTTGGTTTTAAGAATATAATTATAATTGGTCTAATAATTAACTGATGTGCATTAGATGAACCTAAGCTTTTGTGTGTGGTACCTTTCTACAAGTCTGTTCAGAAAACAGAATTAGGTTTGGGAAGGATACTGAATAACCTTTAATTAAAACAAAACTAGTTATTTTAGCAGGTTGTACAGTAGGAAACCTCTTTAATGAAGTGTCAAGGCCTCTGGCTACATACAGAAGACATTGAACAACAATGAATTTAAGTCTTGAAATAAAAAGGAATATCCTTGTTCAACATTAACATGAGATAACTGGAAGAAATTGTTTTACAACCAATCAACAATTTCTCATATAGCAAAGACTTGATTGACAAGTGCAATTCAGCAGATCTGTGGTGAGAAAACGTCCTTCATTTGTGTTGCAACTTTTTACAGTTACATAGCTGGAAAAAGGTAAAAAATGTGACACATTAAACCTTTGGAAATTGGTACTGTGCATAAGCTGAAAGGGTTTTTCTTATGTCTGCCTAAAAGCCTAGAATAACAAAACTAATAGGACTAAGCAAGACTAAGAAGTTGTATTTAGAGAAAAGAGGCAAAAAAACCCACGTGCATGTAACACTTGTCATTCCTAATCTCAAACTGAAAACAAGGCAAATGAGCAGCTTCTTCGAAATGATTGCAGGCTTGTCCTGTGTTTTGCCTACACGCAACATAAGCATGTATAAAACATATAGAATCCCACGGATTTTTGCAGCCAAAGCAAAGTGGGACTTAAAGAACCACTGCAATATCAGGTGAATATATTCTTCAGAAATATAAAGCAGATAACCTCATGGGAAGCTTACCAAGCTGTGATAGGAATAGGCATTGCCAAGAGAACACAATTTATTAAGATGTACTCAGTATTCTTGAAAATTAAGGCATGTCAAACTGGACCCAAAGTGCAATACAAAATAACTTGGTCTAATTCCCTGTACATGACTACAAAAAGGGAGTCTAGAAGTATTTTTTTCAGATTTCTGAGGAGGAAAAAAACTGTATAAAATTCATTAGAACTGCAAAATACTGTATTCAAGCAGGAACTATCAGCTGCATAATTATAGGATAAGGAACAATATCCTAGGATGCAGCTGTTCAGGAAAGAAATGCCATGAATGATAGCAAGACATGAGATCAATTGAAGTCAGTATTGCCCTAGTGTTCTAACCAAGACAGATGCTATACTGGGAAAATAAACAGTACTGTATCTCATTAAATCCTCAGGTAGAATACTTTGAATACTTTTGAAATCTAAACTTTGAGAAAGATAAACCTATTTGAAAAACATCAATAGAATCATGTTTCCCAGAATTGCCACTGAAGAAAAGACTGAATGAAGTAGCCTTTTGCAGCGAAGACTGTGGTGGACAGGCAACAGATAACATGTTCACATTCAGACACGTGCATGGCTGCTGAAGAGAGAAAAGGGAGAATACACATTCAGAATGCACTATCGCAGGTCATACAGACCTGCATGTACAGGTACCCAAGACCTTTTTATCAAAGTACTGCTAGAAATTGATAAACCATAGTTCAAGCTGATTTTCACATCAGGTAACAACAGAGTTGTGCTGAATGGCCTTGAAAGAGACAAGTGGCTCGCTGACTGAATGGCATAGTCCACCTCAGTGAATCCATAATCATGTTTCAAAACTTCTACCTGTAATAACTAGTATTCTCAAAGTAATTTTAGCTATGCACCAGCTAGGATGCTTACTCACCTATTTAAAATTTCAGTAGGTCAGGACACTAGCTCATCTTCTGAAAGGTTTTAAAGCACTTGTAAGAAATAACAGAATTAACATGCCAAATTTAAAGTGTACCTTTCCTGTTCTTGTTTTGATAGTTATCCTCAGGAAAATGATACATTGCAAATCAGAATTAAGAGAATCATCCCCATGAAGCCACAAGATGTATTTACCTGGGATTTCTGTCTTTTAGATTTAATCCTGAAAAAAAAAGAAAAGATATGACAGAATGCAACAGAAGCTGTAGAGAAAAGATCAGTCATTAACAATATTGATACTGAGAAAAATGGTAAGAGAATTTTATCAACTTCAGGAAAGATAACCAAAGTTATTTGGACAGAACATTGGAAAATGTACGAAATATATGAAATGAGCCCTAGGGTTTTTGTTGAGACCAATCGAAATAGAAGTCTGCCTAGTCATTTAAGAATAGACATGACAGTGTAGCTCTTTCCTCTTCTTTTTCCAACAGGGGAATAATATTTCTAAAGGTCAAAATGTACTATAAATCTAGTCTTCATGCAGAAAGTAAAGGTAACCACTCTTCTAGCAGTCCCTAAATACAGCATTTTTTTTCCCCCAGCAGTTTACTACGTGCTTTATCTGGTTAACAGAAGAGACAAAGACTATAGAAAAGACCAATAAATGTGAGGGCGTCGAACGATGAGTGGAGTAGTGTAGCCCTGTAGCCCACAAGGGATGGTGATACCAATGCCAGTAAGAGACCACAAGCCTTTTGCACGGCTCATGGCCCTCAGGTGGTGTCAGGACTTGCTTGGACTCATCTTGGCCTGTCTGCAGCCAAGTCTTTGCTTTTCTATCTGTAACAGCAATTATCAAACCACTGCTTGATTAATTTACCTTTCTATGCTTCTAGCTTTTTCTTGGCTTTATCAATTATATTGTGGCTATTGTTCCATGTATGACTAACTATAGTAACAAGTGTTGGGGCAGCCCCGGTAGGCCATGGGCTGGGGCTCCAATGTGGTTCCCCAGAACACATTTCTCCCGGGAATATTTGCATAATTAGTCCTTTCACCATCAGCCAACTGTTAAACCACACAATTGCACCAAAACTTGGCCCTGAGCCCAGGCTACAAAAGCCTTGGAAGGTGGAGAGAAGAGGTTGTGCTCAAGTTGTGACAGTAGCTTAATTAAACTGTGTAGGATGAAATCTCTATCTGTGACCCTAGAACCTAATGAAAAATAGATAAACACAGGAGGCTCGATGGCTGTTAACAAGCCATCAATAGTCCTTCACTGCTCATTAAAGGAATGCAATCATGGGAGTTGGCAAAAACAGTTTTCAGGGTAACAAATCTCCCAAAAGTACTCAGGATCTATGTAAGACACCCACTTTGCTCCTGGTGAAGGAGTCTGGATGCTGATGGCTCACTTCTAATGATCATCTTTACACAGTTATAGGGTGAAAGAGAAGTGTGTTAATTTCGGCCACAAAGTTCATATTACTATTTTGTTGGAGGTTAGGATTTTTCCCTTTCTTTTCCCTTTTCTTTCTCTCAGGGAATTTTCTCCCATTTGTTGCTTAAGACATGGGAAGAACCGATACTTAAGAGACAAAAGTGGCCAAGGTGGGGGAAGGGGTGCAGCTGGGTGCACTCTTTTAGCTGGGGGGCTTTCTCTTGGGAAGGGCAGAGATACCACAAGATTTTGGCTGGGGGGTCAGGGGGCTGGGCTCAGCTCCTCTCTCTCTGTCACTCTCAGGACCAGAGGAGGAGACGCTGCTGTTGCTGCTGTGCGGAGAATTCTCTGCCACCGCGGACCTCAACCTTCGACTGCTTCTCCTACCATGAGTGAGGCTTTGCTCATAAAAGCGGCTGTTGAACTGGGATCCTATCGAACACCCAACCTCACTGGAAAAGGTCCTCTACCTTCTACTTGGGTGCCCCAGGGGAGAACTCAGGACCCTGACCTCTGACCCCCCTCCTAGGGAGCGTGTCCCAGCTGTTTGTGGGAGCCCGGCTGCCACTGCACAACCCCACTGTTTTCTTCTGCTGCTTCAGGTTTTTTGCTACACTTTAACCCAATATCCTGTGTCTACCAGATCCCCTGCAGCTCCTGCCATGGCTGCAGAGATTCTGCTACATTTTGTTTGCCATGAAGGGGTCTCCTCGCTTCCGCTGTTCCAGCCACTGCTCTGAGGTTCCTGCTACAGCTCATTTCACCATCTGGAAGGACACTGGGATTGGCTGCCCCGGGGGTTTGTCAGGGAAGCCCCTTTTCCATCTCTTCCGCCGCCATTGTCCACGTGAGGGAGACGCGGCTGAGCTCGTGCCACAGCGCCCCCTGCAGCTGCGGAGGAATCACCGCACCTGCCCTGCCCGGCCGGGAGCCAACAGCGCCCCTGCCGGCTGTGATCAGAGCTACACCAAAGGGGAGAGCGCCTGCAGCTGAGAGAAGGCTGGTACTGGGTTTCTGGTTCTGTTTGTTGTTGCTGCCATTGTGGATGTTTGTTATAGACACTAGTAAAGGACGGCTATTCTTTTTCCAATATCTTTGCCTGAATTTCAAAGTTATAATAATTTGGAGGGTAGGGGTCATATTTTCCATTCCAAGGGAGGTTCCCACCTTCCTTGGCAGACACCTGTCTTTCAAACAAAAACATATATATAGGCTTTCTTTCTGAGAAATATATAGAATCCAAGGCTGTACAACATGTAGATATATTGTTTACAGTAGAGTATAAATCCACTAGCAGCTTGCTATTCTAATTTTCACTAAGTATTGTTCCCATGTCAGTCACATTTTACTACATGACTAATTTTTCCTCTTTGGTACTTAAAATAGTTACTTCTGAAAGAAAATACCAGAAGGAGGTTGTAAAAAACCTTGATGAAAACACAACAATACTTTATCACATCTATTCTTAAAAAAATTTAGAGACAGGAGCTTCAGAGTTAGGCTGAAGATTGAAATGACATGTTCTAAGTCTCTTCAGGCCTGTGATGGCATTCAGTAACTGAGAAATGTCAACATTTTGCTTACAATACTGTTACACCTCACAGTTTTGGTAGGTAGGTGAGGTACTTAGGGAAAGAACTGGAGCTAAGTAAAGTAGTTACGATTCCAAATGAAATATGACCATAGAAATATCAATTCTATTGATAATTTTGCTTTGAAAAGCTACCTGAACAGTTTGTTCTTGTGTATATTTCAAACGTAAATAATAAAAACTTTGCATAAGGTGCCTGAAATTTTCCTTCTGAGAAATATGCAAAGACTCACAAATTAATGATTTTTTTCTTTTTTTCCTTGACTTACATAGCCTAATCAATTCTTTCTCATTGAAGCATGAAAATAGTGGAAGCACAACATCTCTCAGCTGTTACAATAAAGAATAGCTAATCAGAACTTAATATGTTGTCGTTAGCAAAGAGATGGAAAAATGTAAATATTTGTTCAGTAAATCACTGCACTTGACATAATGAGACATTCAAGACATTGCAGCAGAGATAATTGTGCAAAAGATGTTATCTTTTAATGTTTTGTCTAGTCTGCACTTCCCCTCCCAAAAAAGTGACTGTTTCCTTTTTTCAGCACTGTTACAAAATGTTGTAAAGTACCGTGAGACAAAATTCTTAAGATCTCATGTTTAAGAGTTTCTTCACTGAAATGCAGTATTTCTGTCTTAGTTACTATAGCATACACAAATGTTTTCAATAGTAAAACAAATTATTTCCTGAGAGCTGTGTTTGATATAATGCAAATCAGAAATGGAGTACTTTATCAGAAGTACATGATCAAAAGAATATTTATATTGCAGTAAATTATTTACTTGATATAAGACATGGCTGTTTCTCACTATTCATGTAACTGATGAAGAGTTCTTTACTTTCATCATCATTCTTGAAGTATAAGGCTTTAAAAAAATCTCTGTTCACACCATTTTTTTCCAACAAAGCAGGTAAAAGCATTCTACGTAAATTAAGGTTTGTATATAGTAAGTAGACAAGTGAAGAATAAATTCACTTGATGTAAAAATTATAAGGAGCTTGTGGAGACTTATACAATAGCTGCTTCTTGAAGAACACCATAATATTTACCCCTTATACAGACATTGTAGTCTGCTTTTATTACATCTTACTGTTACTAAAAATTGCAGATTTTAAATATATTAAATATTCAATGCATTCATCTTAGATGAACATCCCCCCAAAACTGTGTCTCTTTTTCCATTATTGAGACTAAAAATCTTTACAAATCATGTAATTTATCAAGTAGGTGAATCCTTTCTTAATTTTAATTCTTCAAAATTCTTCCTTTTAAGAATAATGTTGTTTGTAATTTACATCAACTAAAGCGCTGGTATGTGACATTTGTCCAAGAAAGGAAATGGGATCAGAATCTCACAGGTTGGAAGGGACCTCCAGAAGTCATGCTGTCCAAGGCATTCATAAAGGCCAGGCTAGTCAGAGCAGACGGCTCGGGGCCATGTTCAGTTGAATTTTAAAGATCTGACCCGCTGAGGTACTTGTTCCAGTGTTTGAACATCCTCATGGTAAAAAATTCCTTACATCAAGCAGGTATAACCTCCTTTTGGAGCCTGTGTTTTTGGTATCTCATCCTTCTACTGTGAACGTCCACAGAGAGTCTGACCCTGTATTCAACATGGCCTCTAAACAAGGAGTTGTATTCAGACTTAAAATTTCTTCTCTACTTTCAGTTCTTGAAATTGGACAAACCCATTTATCTCAGTCTTTAATTTCATGTCATGCTACAGCACACTAACCATATTTGTGACCATCTTCTTGACGAACCCCAGAACATCACTGGATTTCTTGCACTGAGAAGTCCAAAATCAAACATACTGCACTAGAAGGGGTGTCACAGGTGAGAGAGATGCTGAACTCCTCATGGCCATCCTTTTCAGACTGTTCTGTGAGGAGGACTCCTAGAAAGAGTGGGGCCAGACCCTGCCTGTGCAGAGTAGTGGCAGAACTGCAGGCTCCAGAATTACTCAAATATCAGTCATTCAGCATGGAAGGTTGCCAGGATAAGATGCCAAGACATGAGACACTGCTGTAATTAACTTCTGTAAGGAACACCAGGTGAAAGATATCTACCCTGTGCTTGTGCACTTCAGTAAACCTGGACACTGCCTGCCTCTGCCTTCTTTCCCTCCTGTTTCAAAATTGTCCTTCACCAAAATTTCACCCTATGAATTCTGTATTCATTCAAAAGTTAACTATCACTTTGGTCTAAGTTTCAAAAATTCACTGTTTAGCATCGACTTTGAATAAGTTAAACATTTTATCCTCCATACATGGGGTATCTAAAAGGACCTGATCAGAGGGTATTAGACTCCTACACAGCCTCTCACTTGAACTTGTGGGTATCTTCCAAGTGCAATGCTGTACCACTCTGATGGCAATTTATTCACAGGAGGAGCAGTGTGTACATCATAAAGCTCAAATAGGTCACAGACTGTTGCCCGTGCCTTTTCCTGCTTCTGTTATTGACTTGCATGAGCTTTAGCTAACGATTTCATTGCAGAGGTAGTTACTTGGGATCTGGTTTTGGAAACTTCTATTAGAGGGCAGCAAGGGTGAGGTTGCACTTCAAGGAAAGGACAAGGCAGGAGCCAACTATGACAGCACAGGCAATGCCTCACTGCCAGGGCATTATCTTACAGCCCCTGAGCAGGATAAGCAGTGTCAGATGGCAATAGCAATGAGTTCAAACAACAGTCCTGTGATCTTCAACCAGAGGCAAGATCAACAAGTCAGGATTGAGGTTAATCCATGAAAGTTCAACGACTGCTCAGAGAGAGCTCGAGACAGGATCAGACCCTGGTACAACCACAGCATAATTCAGGCCATGCCTGATTACCCTGACCTGAACTGAGACAGAGTCTTTTAACGGATTACTTTTTAAAAAAGGAGACAAGTAATTCATCCTCTTACAGCCTGATCATTATCCATAAGCAGAAATCAAATGAGTAGAGGGATAGGTTTTGCATGGTACGAATATTCATAAGAACATCTGCATTTGTATTGATGCTTTCTAGTAATAAATTGCTCATGTTATTTTTATTTTCATTTGTTCTTTTTTAACAGACTTGTGGATGTTTGTAAACACGTTCTGTAAATCCATACTATGGCACAAGCTAAGTCTACCACAGAAGATAGAGACACCTAACCTTTGCTCAACATGGGGAATTAGATGCTGGAAAGTAGTGCTGTGGAAAGGGACCTGGGGGTCCTGGTCAACAGAAAGCTGAATGAGTCAGCAGTGCCCTGGCAGCCAGGAGGGCCAACCCTGTCCTGGGGGGCATCAGGCACAGCATCACCAGCTGGGCAAGGGAGGGGATTGTCCCCCTCTGCGCTGCACTGGAGCAGCCTCATCTTGAGTGCTGGGGGCAGTTTCGGGTGCCGCAATATAAGAAAGACTTTGAGCTCTTAAGAGAGTGTCCGAAGGAGGGCAATGAGCATGGTGAAGGGCCTTGAGGGGAAGCTGTAAGAGCAGTGGCTGAGGTCACTTGGTCTGTTCAGCCCAGAGAAGAGGAGACTATGGGGGTGTCTCATTGCAGTCTACAACTTCCTCATGAGGGGAAGAGGAGGGGTATGCACTGATCTCTTCTCTGTGATGAGCAGTGGCAGGACATGAGGGAATGGCCTAAAGTTGTGTCAGATGAAGTTTAGGTTGGATATTAGGAAAGAGTTCTTCACCTATAGAGGGCCTGGGCACTGGAACAGGCTTCCCAGGAAAGTGGTCACAGCACCAAGCCTGACAGAGCTCAAGGAGCATTTGGACAATGCTCTCAAGCACATGGTGTGACTCTTGGGCTGTCCTGTGAAGGTCCAGAAGTTGGACTCAATGATCCTTGTGGGTCTCCTGCAAGTCAGCATATTCTGTGATTCCGCGATAAAGCTGTCCGTATCCTGAACAGGAGATGTCATAGTAAGGCACATTATATCTGGCCTTATTATCCTTGGCATTTCTCACAACCTGAGTCCACCAACAAATTAAACTGTACCACATGGTTTTTAGATATAATTAGTGACAGAATATTGAATTCATATCTAAGAGGACTCGAAATCAGCTAATAGCAGTAAGAGCATCTCTGTGAAGGGTACTGAATGAAGTCTCTCCTTGACCTGAGATTTCAGTTCTATAAAACATTTTTATAGAGAAAGATCCTCAGTATTGCACAAAGCCCCACTAAAACAGATGAGGCTCAGCCCTCCAATTCATGCAGAGCTTGTCTTTTCCTCTTGCCAGAGGGAACAAAGCAAAGTCACACAAGATTGAGAAATTGCACACTGCTAGTGTTAGTAAATACAAAAGGTATCATCAGTCCCTTTTTATTTATAGATGGTAAACCTTTCATTTTCACCTCTTTTTAACCAAACTTTTTTCTTTTTTCTTTTTCTTTTTTTTTTTTTTTTTTGAACAAAAGTGGATGAAGAGGAAAATGTTTCCCTGTTAGCAGCCACAAGTCAAACTCAGCTTGAAAAACCATACCTGCTGCTTTACTAAAGGGAATAAATTTTCAGCTCACAGGAGATGAATAACAACAGATAATACAACATCATATTAGGGAGCAAGCAATACAAGACAAGGGATGAAAGTAAAACATACAGCACCCACAAAAATTTAGGTTTAGTAATAAACTTAGGACAAGTTGGAGCTTTGTAACTGAGCTAACACATCACAAAATCATGACAGATCTTGTGGAACTAGGTTCACCACTTATAACTGAAAAACAACCTTTTAAAAAATGTACATCTCCAGTCCTATCAGACAGAAAAAAATCATGGAATTGAAAATCCCCCTGCTGTGACCTCATATGCTACATTTTGGCTTTTATCCTCACAGACCACTGGATTTCCTGAATATTCTTCTTTATTTTCGTAGCCTGACTATGCCAAGATCCTACTCTTCAGAGTAAACTCTCTCCCACAACTAGTTATGTTGTGGGCTATTGATCAGATCTTTCAGCCGGCTCTGCACAAAACATGTTAACAACTAAACAGTTAAAGCAGTCTGTCCTCATCCACCCACCCAGCAATAGAGCATCCTTTGTTCACACCTGGAAGCAAAACTTAAATATTAGGCCATGTTTGGCAGAGTATAACATAATGGAGAAGGAAAGAGGGAGAAATCTCAGCCACAGACTATCAGCAGAATATAATATTGTAAGCTATAAGGCGTATTGTTTCTGCTCTCTAAGCAACAGGTTAAAAGAAACATTTTGGTTGGCTTTTTTTAGATAAATATAACTTTATAATTTGAAGTTACTTTTAATAGAAAATACAGGCTAAGTTTACAGCTAATAAAAGTGTCTTTGTAGTTTTTCCCTCAAATAAGTAATTTTTAATATTAGTTCATATTATTCTGTATTATCTCTAAAGAAAAACATGAAGAAATGGTGTCCCTAAGCATTAGGCAGTCTAAGCAGGCATGTTCATTCTTTTAAGGCATGTTTTATAGAAACTGAGAAAGCCTGTTTTTCAGTAGTGAAAGTAATTTCTACTCAAAGTAGAACTTATTTTATCTAAGGAATTAATTTCATAGCCTATTTATAATAAGGAAAATTGTTTTTTAAAAAAATAGATTTTGTACTTACAATAAATGCGCAGTAACAGTAGCAATTAACACATACGCATGATAGTCAACCATCAGAAAACAATGAGTGAATTAAACAAAAAAAATGGCCAGGAAGCAGCTACTGTCTTCTCGATATATTTAACAGCCTTTACAAATACAGGTTCACAACACGAAATTTTACGTATTTTTCTATCTATCCCTTTCTCTCAGAAATTTTGTATATATAAACATATATGATATATACGTTTTATTTCAGACAAACTGTTGAATAACATCTTTTAAACAAATAAGTAATTCTATACATTAATGGAATGCAGTAAAAAAAAAACCCAAAACAACAGCATAAAAACCTAAGAAGTAGGAACATGGTGGGCTAGATGTTGGTTAACAGAACTGCTACCTTGGGCTTCCAGAGGACAGACTGTTTAGGAGACAATGTCCATTGAGAAGCATTCCTGAAGAGCAAAGGAGTCCAGAAAAGCCGGACATTCTTCTTAGAGGAAATCCTAAAGTCACAGGAGCAGGTGGTCTCCATGTGTTGAAAAACAAGCTGGCATTTTCCTGGCTGCACAGAGAGTTTTGGCTGGAAGGCAGCAACAAAAGAGAGTTTACAACCTTTGGAAGAAGGGGCAAGCAAGGACTGCAAGGACAACAAGGATTTTATGAAAGGATCTTTCTGACTTGCCTTGAATAGTTCACTTTAGGGTATTACTTATGCCTTTTGTTATTTTGCCCTCTGATTTCCATTAGCCACTTCTAAGAATGACAGTCTTGGTAATCACTTATATTGTTCTGAATTTCTAATCCCTGAGAAAGATCATTCTATTCCCTTCACAAACTAAAACATAATAAAGCACATATAAGAAAGTATTAAGTTAGAATATATGATACAAGTTTAGCTGAAATTAATTTAGTGAGAATTTGTCTTATCACTTACAACCTGGCACCAGTATAGACTACTACACACACACACACAGACTAAGTTTTCAGGGTATTATAAATATACAGATTGTGATAGTAGGATAATAGGAAACACAGAAAAGAAAAAGCAAACCCCAATTAGAAGTTATTGAACATAATCACTATAAATCAACTTTTTTAACATATGACTATTTCATTATTAAAATACATTTGAAACAGAACTTAAATTTTCACTCCCACATGATATGACTGAAATGTTCTACACAGAAATTGCTATACACCTGTTTTGCCTCATTTTGATTCAGACAAGAATGTAACATTTTCTCCCACCATCCATTGTAAGATGTAGTGTCAGACTGCATGGAGAAGAGTAAAAAAACTGGAAGATTGATGTTTTTCTAAATTTATCCTTATTTCACACTATGCTCCTGCATACTTGCTGCACAAGAATATGCTCAAGGACAGGACCACTTAGAATCTCCTTTTAAGGACTGAAATGCTTCATTTTGTGAATAGTCTAAATACCTCAAAAAAAGACTAAGAAGACTTTCCTCTCTCAGGACTAAGGAACATGCCAAGGAAGGTATCTGGAATAATAACTGTGAATAAAAAGAGGGCAAGGGTAAATCGATGGAAAGGTCTTAGGCTATATCAGAACACATCACTGAGAAAAAAAAAGATAGTGCTGGAAGCTGGACTGGACTGGCTGTACAAAAACCTGGGTATCAAAACATGCAGAAAGGAAAGGAAATATTTGTTTGATGAGACCAGAATAAGGAGGATGGAAACTATATCAGTCAACAGTTACATGAGATATTTAAAGGAAAGTTTTATGTAATGGGGGAGAAGGGAAATATGTCAAATATGCTCAAACTAGCCTATGTGAGTAAAAATCCAGAGAAGAAGTTGGAGAAAGAAAAATGAGATATCCAAAGTCTGAAAATTACTAAGGCAAGGAGGATGAGCCTGGGGTAAGAACTACAGATGAAAAGAGATCAGACGGAAACCATTTGGAAAAAGAGCATATCAAGGTAACATAGGAGGAATCTTACATTCATCAGCACACATTTTCTTTCTCATACTTGAAGTAAAAAACAAAACAAAACAAAACAAAACAACAAAAACCAAAACCCAAAAACTCAACAAACTAAAAGTCTCTGTGACTTCATGAACTCAGATGGCAGCAGTTTGCACAGTTAGTCCCCTGTTTCAGCGGTAGAGTTCCATGTGATGGAGTTTCCAGGTAAGACAGAGGGAAGGACATTAGGAGGAAGAGCAAACTGGAAACCAAATGCTTTTTAAAGACTTTATTATAAATGACAAAATTAGGATTCTAGCCTTAGTTCATTACTTTTTAAATACAAGCTATATTTATAACCACAAATACATAGCCATGTGTCTTGTTTTAAACCCAGCTAGCAATGAAGCACTACACAGCTGCTCACTCACTTCCCTCTCCACTGGTTTAATGAAGTAAGGAATTGGGGGAGAAAAAAGTGGAAAAATTTGTGGATTGAGATAAAGATAGTTTAATTGGGAAAACAAAAGCCATGCACACAAGTAAAGTAAAACAAGGGATTAATTCACTACTTCCCATTGGCAGGCAGGTATTCAGCCATCACTCGAAACCAGGACTCCGTCACAGGTAACAGCTACTTGAGAAGACAAATGCCATCATGCCAAATGATCACCTATTCCTCTTTCCTCCCTCAGGTGGAGGAATCATACTCATGCTGAGTATGATTCCACATGGTATGGAATATCCTTTTGATCCTTTGGAGTCAGCTGTCCTAGCTGTGTCATCTCCCATCTTTCTGTGCACCCCTGGCCTCAGCATTGGCAGGGCAATACAGGAAGCAGAGAAGGCTGTGGCTGTGTGTAAGCCCTGCTCAGCAGTAACAAAAACATCTCTGTATTATAAATACGGTTTCCAGCAGAAATCCAAAAACTAGTCTAATATTAGCTTCCATAAAGAATATTAACTATACTCCAAAACCATCATGTTTTGTCTTGATTTACTGTGAAAGACATACCAGAAAGTCATTCACCTTGGCTGTCAGGTCCTTAGACTAAAGCATTTAGTCTTTTCATTCTTGCTTCTGTTTCTAGGTATATAGTCTAACCATTTCCCAACTTTCTTTCTGATTTACTGTCACAGTTTGGAGGTAAGTGGATGAGCTCATCTGTGCCATTTTCCCCTTCCAACTGCTCCTGATAGCTCTCAATGCTCTCATTAAACTTGATGCTTAGTCAGCTGTTCACTATCTACAGATGACTCTTCTTTGCATTCATTCTCTTCACCCAGTAAGGTGGCAAAACACGGCACAAGTACAGCTGATGTACAAACTGCTGATCGAGGCAGGTCCCTTCCTGAACCTCCTAACTGTGAACATATGGTTTAACATTACTTGCTTGCTACCAAAGTGGCTGGAGATAAAAATTATTACAGCTTATTTAGCCTATATTTAATTTTTTGTACTGGAAAATGAAGGGAAGCCACATCTCTATTTCTCTTAGTAACAATAACAGAAGTTGCAGCTGCTTCTGCTTTAACAGCCAAAGAAACTATTATGATAATTTATTAGGATATTCCACATAACAGAGAAAATGTTCAACTAGTAATACTTTTTGCAACTTCTAATTGAGTTAGGATATATTTATAAGACAACTAGTGACAGTTTAAAGAACATGTCAGCTTATTAATGTCTTTTCAAGTTTTAATTAGCATCTATGGATGCATGCTGTGTGTGAACTAGAGCTTCAATCCATGGCATAAAAAATAGTTTTCCTAACTGAGAAACTGAATAGGACCATGCAGAGACTATCTGTACTAAAAAGATCTTTACAACTGAAACAGTGGGGCTTCTTTGCCTTTTATCAATGTTTAATCTCAGAAATCTATTAGGGGGCTAGCTGAGTAAAATATAATGCACTGTGAAAACAGGTTAATGGTCTAGTGATTTTTCCAAGCTTTAAAATTTATTTCCTCAGACAATAACTCAATGTATCATGAAGAGCACCCTAGACTGTCCAGATTGATTCTCACAGTCATTAGTATATGTGGATCAAGGGGATGATTCAAAAAGAAGAATGCCTCAAACACTCACAGGCACTCACCTGGGCACAAACCTTCCCTGAAGGGGAAGGACGATTTTGCAAATTTCTTTGGAGAGATGATAGCATACTAGGCATGCAGGATTGAGGTGGTGACTTTATACAGGCCTGGGCTGATGCACTCAGAAAAGGCTAACGGCCTTGACAGGATGCAGATTTCTCAGATTTATCTAATTCCATGGAGTTTGCTTTAAGATTTTATTTGGGCTACTATTTTCAACAATAACTTCAGAAAGCTATTTTTACACATTCTAATGTTAATCTATAATTATTCTTCAGTGTTCAAAAGCTATATGCTTCTATACCAAAAAAAAGGAGAAACATCAGAACAATTTATGACTTTGTGACTGCGTGAATGTAACCTGCTGCCAAAAAACAAAAAAACAAAAATCCAAACCAACCAACCAAAAAAAAATCACACCATTGAAAACCAAAAGAGCAAACCCAGTATTTTTTTTTTTTTTAGTGGGTAGTTTCTGAATCATTTTACACAACAATATTAAAATAAAGGCACCTTTCTTAAATTATGTTTTTAAAGAGACAGAAAGGTAATCACATTCTCATCCAAAATAGTCATATGAAATTAACTTCAAACCTACTATATTTCTATGGAGTCTTGGGAAATAGAATGCTGAAAAATTTGAGAAGGATATCATCACTTGACATCAGTGAAGCATATGAAACAAACACATATCATAAAATTAGAAAAGATCAAACCATATATGGGAAATCTTTAGTCTTAAATTTTAATCCACTGTATATACCACTCAAAGGGTATAGCAGTGAAAACGGGATAAACTACGTCTGGAACAAAAGTAAGAATTGAAAATATATACTCCTATCTTGTTTGAAAAATCAGATGTTT
The DNA here is from genome assembly GCA_013397845.1 of Melanocharis versteri. NCBI lineage: Eukaryota > Metazoa > Chordata > Aves > Passeriformes > Melanocharitidae > Melanocharis > Melanocharis versteri. The sequence continues at coordinate 810,294 of VZTG01003997.1, forward strand.
GAAAAAATCAGAGGAGCTACTTTGGCTTCACAGTAGCTATCTTCAATAAATACACAGTTTTTTCTCCTGTGTAACTTTTTGGTCCATACCTATGGAAAATAAAGAAGGGATTTAGCTATAAATAGTTTCAGTGACCAATAAAAGTGGATTCTTGTGCCATTTTATGAGGGCTTGAGTCATCTTTTTTTTTTTATCTCCTATGAGAAAAGAAAAAAATTATATCCTGTCTTTTCATAGCTGGTGTATTGCTTTGCGGAACCATTTTTATTTCAACTGCCTTATATTTCTTTGAAAGGATTTTATTCTCAGAACTGATCATTATCTGTTCAGTTTGGTTTTGAGGTCAATTGGTTTGCATTCCTAGCTACACTGGATTTTCCACTGGATACAATTTAGTACAAGCTCCCTCCAGTTCCAGTCTAAGAAATGTTTTAATGTTGTCTCCCAGGACAGGCTTTGCATTCAACTTTTTTAACAAGCCACATTAATGCAGAGAACTGTAGTAAGGTGAAAAGTAAATATTTATGACTGAAATTCTACAGTTTTTTCTTCTCAAAAGTTTTAAGAAAAGTACATAAAAGATAGAAGCAATACTTGTTTTCAGTCCTGTAGAAGAGAATAACATGAAATGGAATGGAATAGAATGGAACGGAATAGAATAGAATAGAATAGAATAGAATAGAATAGAATAGAATAGAATAGAATAGAATAGAATAGAATGGTTCATTTGAAAAGGACTTAAAATGATTATTTAGTCCAACTGCCTGACCATTTCAGAGCTGGCCAAAAGCTAGAGCATGTTATAAAGGACGTTATCCAAATGCCTGTTGAACACTGACAAGTTTTGGGCATTAACCACCTCTCCAGTGTTTGACCACCCTCTCAGTAAAAAAATGCTTTCTAAGGTTCAGTCAAAACCTTGCCTGGTGCGCCTTTGAGCTATTTCCACACATGCTGCCGCTGGATATGAGGCAGAAGGGATCAGCACATCCCTCTCCACGTCCCATCCTCAGTAAGATGTAGAGAAATAAGGTCATGCCTCATCCTCCTTTTCTCCAAACTGAGTGAATCCAAAGTCCTCAACTGCTCCCCCACAGGACATTCCTTCCAGTCCTTCCACCAGCTTTGTTGCCCTCTTCCTGGCACAGCCAAAAACCTTTACATCTGCCTGAAATGTTGGAGCCCAGAACTACGTACAGTACTCTAGATGTCTCCTGCCACATTTCCACACAACCCCAGCCTCCTCACCAGTGCGGCAGCAGGGGAAAGAAAAAAGGACTTGCTGTTGTGCAAGCACTTTTAAGCAGTATCTAAAACATCCCTGAATTATCAATACTGTTCCCAGCACATCCCAAACACAACCCCATACTATCCACTCTGAAGAAAATTAACTCTATCACAGACAGAACTAGCATAAATCTTCATGAAATACATCTGTGTTTTGGCCTTGCCTGATGCATTTTTTAAGAAGAATTTACTTCCTTTCCTTCATTGTTTCAGAAAAACAAAATCAATGTAAGCAAAGATAGAACAAAACCAAAAAAAAGCATGATGAATAGCATTTCTGTTTTCACCATGGCATTTAAATGCCTCCTCAACATGTATTTCTTTTTTGCTTTTGACTCCAGCATAAAAATAATAATAAAAAAAAATACAGAAAACACAAAATGAGAAACAAAGCAAAACTAAGGTAAAGAGATTCCATAAAGAAAGAAATAATCTGTTACACATGCACGGGTCACTCTTATCATTAGGACGTGTCTTGCCTCCCAAGACTTGAATGACTTGATCAGGCATTTACATCCTCCATGAAACTATAGGAAAACAAGAATTCTATGCCTCAGAAAGATTTTATGAAAAGTACAATCACAGATTAAACAAGCAAACAAGAAAAAACTTATTTTCCCAGTCTACTGCCCATTGTTAAAAGAGATCTTGGTTTTGGTGTTGTTTTCTTATTTTTCTTCCCCCTGACTCATATTTAGATATATAACTGGCATGCAGATACTAAGTTCTGCTCCACTGAATGATACCTATATGAAGAGAGATATACAAGCAAATAAAATGATTTTACACATGGGGACAGACAGACTTTGAATCCATTACCTGCTTCAAGAGATACAAGACAATCTGTTACTAAAAAAAAAGTGGAGATTTTTTTTTTCTTTAAACAACTGCTGCCTCTGTTGTGACTACAATTCACCCTAAAATGCCCACAGCTACTGAGGAATATACTGTTATCTAAATTTTGTATTACAGTGAGGTTTCTTTCAAATTCTGATGCTCTTGGGTTTCATACTAGCCAGAAGGCAATTTCAGTGCAGAGCAGCAGATCACACAATGTGATTCTACTTCTAGATCTAATATCACCTGGTAATAAAAGCCCACACCATACAGTTTCTCTCCAGGATTGTCAACTAAAAGGTTCCAAACCTTCTCATATGGCAAAACGATCCATGGAATGTAGTTTGTATGCCTGTATTTGATCCAATGTCAAGCTAGTAAAATCGGTAAAATTCTCTGTTATTTCCAAAGGCCAGTCTGTTTCATGAAAATGGTCTAGGTTTCCCTAATGGAAGCTTTTATGTGAATATGAACATTTTTAATGCAACCCCTAAATTCTAAATTATGGGTACCAGCTCTGACAAAAAGCAACTCTCTGTGGTCTCAGCAGGCAATTATTACCACATCTAACTTTAAAGTTCTTCTGAGGTTTAGTATCAGTGCCAAAAGTGGCAGTGTTAACCAAGACAACTAGACCACTTTGCTAAAATATAAGGTAGTCTGAGAACAGTAAAATAATTATAGCTTACTCTATAAGGGAATGTTACAAGTTTCATGCATCTGTTGTTTCTCAACGTGATGATGTGGAATAGGACCTTGTTATATATGTTCTTTCTTCCATGCCTCTCCTTATTTTACTCCCTGTGCCTGGCAAAGTAGATGATGACGATGAACTTGCTCTGCCTACTGGCATATAGAATCTCTGCCCCCTACCCTTTGCTCATGCCTACCTTATCCTTTATTCTTCAGCTATTAAATGGGTATTATTTTTCAATGTCTACTCTTACTTTCTGACAGACTAAAAGATGCTGCTTTTAGTACAGCCAGGACAATTGCTTTATAAGGAAGTGGTAATAACCTTTAGAACAGTAAAATGACAGTGGTATATTGTCCAGGAGAAGCAATGCAGGCAGACTGATTGGCCAAAAATAGAGATGTATGTCTACAGCAATTATCAATAAGTAGTAAAATGAGGATCCTGTTAGAATATATGGTGTCTTCATGGATTATTCTTGGAAAAAAACCTAAGGCTGTGTGTACAAAAGCATACTAAAGCTAGAGATAAGTCATTAAAGAACACCTAATTACTTTAATTTTGAGCTTTTTACTCAGAACTGGTATGGCTTTCTTAATACACAACTTATTTAAAGCTTTTATAATTTATTCATGCTATAGGACGATCCTTCAGAGTCTCCTCAGGATTCACAAAAGGCTGATTGTCAAACAAGAAGCAATAACCTATTGATCTCTAAAGAGGGAGAGGATACACAGACTGTCACTAAACACATCAAAAGGAAGCTAAATCCACAAGCTAATTAAATAAGTCTCTACAGATAAACAGAGGCAGACTAAAATACGTTTCAGAAGAACCTCTCTATGTAGTGCATTCATTAGTTCGACATATTTGTTACCTGAATAAATATAACATTCTTCAGACTCCATTCATCTTCTGTCTGACTAATGAAAGTGCATGCCACCAAACTGAGTTAATTATCCTTGCTCCATACTAACCCTGCAAATATCCCCAGGAAAGTATCTGAGGTTTTCATTCAGTGCCGGAGTACCACAAAAGAAAGGTTGTTAGAATAGCTGGTTTTGGATTGCTGTCAGAAATATTTTGACAAATCAAAGCATTAATCCTGCTTATTGCTTTTCACTCTCAGGCACCACATTTCACCTCTGGATGAAGATTTGATCCATAGTTTTTTAAAAATCCATTAATTCAAATTTACGTAATGTGCAGTCATAAAGGTTTTCTGTCTGACCATTTGTTCTTTTAGTAGAAACTTTCTCTAGCAGAGAAAATCTGGAACACAAAGTTGCCATTGCATCAAAGGCTTTGGGTTATGCCTTTTTCTGCTAGGAAAAAGATTTTTTAAATTGTGTTTTTCCTCAAAGGAAAAATCATGTACATGTACTTGAAGGAGTCCAAAAGCTAGACCTTCAAAGAAAATATAGTGCATCTTTGGAGTGGTGGCAATGTTACAAAAATCTTCAGATTTAATATTACAATAATTCAAAAAGAGTTACTGTGATTGACTTTCAGCACATTTCTTATATTTTTTTCAGAGAAAAGGGCACTTCAAAAGAGAAGGAAAAATCCTATACATGCAGGTAGGGTTTTTTTGTTGGTCGTCATACTTGTTTTTGGTTTGTTTGTTTGCTTCTTTGTTTTCCTTTTTCATCACTCATTGACCATTTCCTTAAGACCACTTATTCCCATTTGTGAAAACTCCAAAACAGCACTTTGGCCAATCAGAGAAAAAATCCAAATTGTCAATTCTCTATCCTACGGCATAAATTAATAAACCTGATATTTATTAGGAATACAAATATTATCAATTATACTGAATACAGCTTCAGTACATGGTATTGAATGTAAAGAGAAGACATGGAAAGACTACAAACGTAGCATATATTCAGAGACAAACGAGAGTAACAAAATATTTATAGATTCCAATAAGCTTAAGGAAAAAAAGCTCTGAAATAAAAAGTATGGAAGCACTCTTAAGCTACTATATAAATTAAGCTATATTTGACAGAAATTGAAATTTAAACCTGAGGACAGGAGAATAGAAGAGTAACCCAGTAGCAAACAGGGCATGAAAGCCAAAGCAGTGTTGCCAGCTTTGGAAATGACTGCAATTTAATGACTTTCCAGCAGAACCTCAGAAGATCTAGGGAAGCCTGGTCTGGTGAGGTGTACCAGCAGAAGAAACGGAAACTATACTCATGGTATGCAGCAGTTAGGCAGCACTTTCATTCCCAAGAAGCTGCTCTGAACATTATTCTGACTGAAATGTAATTCTTCATCCCATATATACTGTGGGTTTCATCCAGATGCTTCTTAACTATTGACATGTTGTTGGTTCCTTAGTGGACATTTTGAAAGGTTGATCAGTGATTGCTTTGTACATATTACAGCAGAAAATGAAGGCTGGCAGGGACATATTTTTTATTTCAATCCTCTACCTGCGGTTTTTTCCCCTAGTTCTGTTAATATACTGGTGTGTACTTTGGTGAATAAACTTTATCAAGTACCAATACAGAGTTTCTCACATCACATATTCTACTGCTCTTCACTTATATTAATAGTGTTATCCAAAATTACTCCAGTTTACTGTTTTATAGTAAGTACTGTACTATTTTTCCGTCTGCCTCTACTTTATTTTGTTGAAATGTCTCTGTTGTCTTTCCAGGCTGAGAATCGTTTGTACAGTTGTACCGAGAAAACAAGACAGGCAACAGACATCTACAGATCTATAACCATGACGTGCTGATGACATGGAGAAGCCGTGCAATGAGAGTGATTCCGTTAGTTCAGCAAACTAGGGAATTGAGTTAAAAAGCATATAGTAACAGATTTTAGTCAAATAAATTTGGAAAGTACTCATAAAGTACATGAAGATACCTGATGTTGGAATGAAATTATGGTTATTTCATCACTGGAAGAGCATGAAAAGTATCATAATTTGCACAGTAATGTTTTTCAGTAAATGATACAATTACCTAATCAACACGGAAGAAAGAAAATAAAAGCTAAAATGTTTAGCATGTCGTATCAAAACCTGGAAAGAGAAATTCTTATCCCTTTCCCCAGAGAGCTGAAATAAATTGCCTTAAATAAAATTAATTTATATTGAAAAACTATTCTAAAGCAGTGTCAAAATGGGATATCATAAATTGTATTGACTGCAAACTTCACACTTTCAGCCCATCAAGACAGCTAAAAAATTCTCACTGTTGATATAGCTGGGATGAAATCTCTCCTACATACAGCAGCACAGGAAGGACAGAAAAAGAGCCCAAATGCAATTTTGTTGAAATATATGAGAAATCCTTCCTTATTCACTTTGATAAGACCATGATTAAGAACAACATTCTGTAAGACCCAAAGGGGAAAAAAAATATCTGTAATACTGCTGTGATAAAGTATACTGCCACTGTTTCCCCATCAAATATGTTGCAAACATAACTTTTCCTCTGTGATATGACACACTTCATGTCAGTGCTACTAAATCAGAGTGGATTTGTAGCAAGCATAGAATGTCCAAAAACTTAATTAGTTCACTCACTATTAATTGAAACTATCAAAGGAAATGGCTTTCTGGCGATAGAACTCTAAATTTCCAAAGTCTTGAAATAACATCTGCTGTTCTACTGTATTGACAAGTTCTGCAGAGTTCTGCAGTGCCCCCAGTTCAAAAAAGTTTCAGACAGAGAGTTAGTTAATGGGCATTTTGGAAGATTTGTCACTGTTTTGTACATATTACAGCAGAAAATTAAGGCGCATGGAAAATAAGGAACTGGCTGGGGACAGTCAGCATGGCTTCACCAAGGAAAAATCATGTCTGACAAATTTGGTGGCTTTCTATGACGGGACTAGAGTATTGGTGGATGAGAAAAAATAAATTTACCTCATTTATCAAGTCTTGTGCAAAGCATTTGATGCTTTCCTGCTTGACATCTTTGTCCCTAGAGTGAAGACACTTGGATTTGACTGATGGAACACACAGTAGATAAGGAATTGGCTGCATGGTCATCCTCAAAGATTTGCAGACAATGGCTTGATATCCAAATAGGTCTCTACATGGAGTGGTGTTCTTTGGGCATTGGTATTGGGATCAGCACCATTTAACATCTTTGCTAGTGACCTGTGCAGAGGGATTGAGTGAATTCTCACTAAATTTGCTCATGACACCAAGCTGTGTGGTGCAGTAGACATGGTGGAAGGAAGGGATGTAAAATCCAGAGGGACCTTGACAGGCTTGAGAGATGGGCCTGTGAAAACCTTATGAAGTTCAGCAAGGCCAAGTGTAAGGCCATGGACCTGGGTCAGGACAATCCCAAGCATAAATACAGGCTGGGAAGAAAGTGGATGGAGAGCAGTCCTGAGGAGAACTTTGGGATGTTCATGGATGAGAAGCTCAACGTGACACAGCAATGTGCACCTGCAGCCCAGAGAGCCAACTGCATCCTGGGCTGCATCAAAAGCAGTGTGACCAGCAGGATGAGGGAGGGGATTGTGCCCCTCTACTCTGTAGTTGTGAGACCCCACCTGGAGCACTGCATCCAGTTCTGGGGTCCCCAACATAGGAGGGACATGGACCTGTTCAACTGAGTCCAGAGGCAGGTGCCAAAGATGATCAACAGGCTGGAGCACCTCTCCTTTGAAGACAGGCTGAGAGAGTTGGGGTTATTCAGTCTGGAGAAGAGAAGGTTCTGGGGAAACCTTATATCACCTTCCAGTAACTGAAGAGAGACTAGAAGACAGCTGGAGAGAAACTTTTTATGAAGGCATACAGTGATAGGAAAAAGAGGAATGGCTTCAAACTGAAAGAGGGTTGATTTACATTAGATACCAGGAAGAAATTATTCATTGTGAGGATGGTGAAGCACAGGAAGAAGTTGCCCAGAGAAACTGTGGATGCCACATCCATGAAAGTATTCAAGGACAGGTTAGATGGAGCTTTGAGCAACCAGGTCTAGTGGAAGGAGTCCCTTTCCATAGCAGGGTTGTCGAAACTAGACAATCTTTAAAGTCACTTTCAACCCAACCCATTTATTGATTCTATGATAGAGGACCTTCTTCAGGAGGAAACATAAAAATATGACAAACATCTGCTGTTTAAGCATAGGAAGATCACTGACAATTTTGTGAGGTCCTTTAGCAAAAACAAATGACCTATTGAGAAAATGAAAAAGATTCAGAGCAAGTTAAAAATGTATTTAAAAAGGGCAAATTGGGAAATGTCTTCACTTGTTTACAGCACAACAATTCATCAGGAGAATGCTTATTCTTCTGAAGCAGCTACCAGTTTGCTGGTAATGATTCCCAGGTGAGTAGCAAGCAGACTGATTTCTACATTAAGAGAAAGCAGTTAAAAGTGATGTGATGGCAAAATGATTTCTACAAAAGAACAATATTCACATGAGATAATAAAGCACTGTGTGATCAAAATAGAGCTGAATGCGTTTAAACCTTTTTAAATCATAATTACCCTGTATTACGATGTCTTGTATTCTTTTTGAATGTCAGTCTTCCTGTATTATAAATTCAAAATGAAGAAAGCAATGAAATCAAATTTTTTCAGATGATAGATATTAACACATAATTGAAAATTAAACAAGAAGTTTTAATAGTGTTTCAGAAATATGGCCCTTCCCTATCTCCAATCCTCCTCAGTATGCTGTAAATGTTAAGTTTCTAAGTCTTTTAGTTCTTATACAAAAATCTGGAGAAGCCTTTAATATTTTTCTGTCTTCTAACAGGCTAAATGTGAACCATAATTATATATCATAGAATCATAGAATCTTAGAATGGCCGGCGTTTGAAGGGACCTTAAAAATCACCCAGTTCCAAACCTCCCACCATGGACAGTGAGCCTTCCACTAGACCATGTTACTCGGAGCCCCATTCACCCTGGTCTTGAAAGCCTCTAGGGATGAGGAGTCCACAGCCCCTCTGGGCAATCTGTTTCAGTGCATCACCACCCTTACAGTAGAAAATGAATTCATAATATCTAATCTCAACCTATTCTTCTTCATTTTAAAGTCATTACCCTCTGTTATATGACTACATGCCCTTGTGAAAAATTCCCTCTCCACATTTCTTGTAGGCCCCTTTTAGGTACAGGAAGGCTGCTGTAAAGTCACGCTGAAGCCTTCTCTTTTCTTGAACAACCCCAATGTGTTCAGCCTGTCTTTATAGGAGAGGTGCTGCAGCCCCAGGATCAATTTAGTGGCCCTCCTCTGGACTCGTTCCAACAGGTCTAAGTCTTTCTTGTGTTGATCCTACTTGATAATTTCATGTAAAGCTCATACTTGTTATTAATCTTCCAGTATCTACTTAAATCACTCTGGAGATCAAGAGGATGCAACGAGTGCCTTTAGATAAACATAACTTTAACAATACAGACGTAGCTTGGATATCAGACATCTGAGTTAAGTTCTGAGACAGGAAGCAAAGATGTCATGTTATGCTCAAAACAATTAAGGCGGTTAAAAAGCCAAATTACAAATACAAGTGTGAGACTTATTTTCAATTGCCAGTTCTGTATAGGGTGTTTGTTTATATTTACTCCTAAATCATACAATATATGGACCTAGATAAAAGCATTATAATTCATTCAAAGCTTATAAAAAGGTATTCATCTCAGCATATTCACTGACTAGTAGTTCAGCATCATTTCCCAGGTGCACTGTTCAAGTGCACTATTATGTATTAGGGAGTATTTTCAGAGCATTGCTGCATTCCTTCCAAAGAGAAAACTGTTTTAGAATTCTATGTAGCTGTAGCACTAACATGTATTTAGCTTATTTTGAAACAGCATGACCTCTAAAGAATGAAGTTATTCATCCTTATTATTACAATCTATTATGTTCCATCAGGTCATCACGTGGGTATTTCATTTAGATACCATGAATATGAACCAGGATTCATATTACTCTGAAATGTTTTCAGCACCATATATTCTATTTTATCAATTTAGCAATGACTACATCTCTGGAAATAAAGTGTATTTGTATCATGTAAAGCTTGAGGTCTCAAGTCAGCAATGCTCTAAGAGCTATGGCACCAACTCAGTGGCAACAAATGAGAAACTCTCATTTGGGAATATGTAGGGATAAGCAAAGTTCAATAAAACTATAAAAGGGAAGTAATTATATTTAAAATGAAAGTTTGAAACAGAAAAAAATCCTTAATAAAAAAATTAGATTATTATTTACATTGTTTGGGCAAATATACATTTTGACTTCCAGAGAATTTTAATACAAGACAGTCAAAAAGAATGTAATTATCTTTATTACTGTTTATTTCACAGAGCTGAACTGTAGCTCTAAGGAATGCTTGGCACTTGGCTGTTATGTCTGAAGGGCAGTTTGGGCCACCTTGGATTATGTTATGATTCTGAACCTCTTATTTTGGTTTGGAATTTTTTCCCTTGCTGCAAGGCTGGGAAAGGTACATACTGTACTTAAAAGACCTTTAGATTGGTAGAAATTATGGAAGTCCTTTTGCAAATGTATTGAACATAATATACAGAAGCAATTCACTTTCAGTGTTTTCAGTGTCTTCATTGAACTGAAGAATGTCCTAGAAATTTAAAATTCTACCAGCCATGGTATATATGGTGAAAGTAGTTTGCTTTCTTCCAATAATTCTATGTGTTAATGTAATTTTCAGCAGTATTAATCTATTTACTGGTTTTGTAAGGCTAGTTGCCTTGCAGGGTTTCTCATCTGGTTTATATTTAACAAGGAAGCACACAGGTGTTTAGCTTCTACTTCAGGTATTCCACAACTTGAATGCAAACAGGAAAAGTGAGGTTGGAGCCAGCAAGAACAGCCAAGTAGCTCCAATTCAGGCAAATTACCCAAGATGAAACAGCCCTGACGTGGTGTTATTTTCAATTCTTTATGGGGCTCTCAAAAGCGACAGATGCCTGCTGGCCTGCAAATCAGAAAACCTGGATCTGCTTCTAGGAAAATCACCATTTGTGCCTTCTTGTAGTCTAATTCCAAGAAAAAATAATGCATATGAACCACAGCTACTCAGATGGAAAGTTGTAGGTCTTTCCTGAAAGGACCAAATCACAGCCTGCTGTTTCTTAATCACAGCCATGTTTCTTAAAGTTTTTCTGCTCTATCGAGAGAATATTACCTTTTAAGTTTGCTGTTCTCTTTTTCTTGTCATTCTGTATATTGAAATAACTGAAACAGGCAACATTCCAAAACCACCTTTCTTGAATTTGAACTAGGCCTGAATATGACTAATGTGTACACCTGGTGCATGCAAAGCTTTGCCTTATAGGAGATATGCATGGAAGTATATTAAGGTGATTCTACTTAAATGTTTTTAAGACTATATGAGGTGTAGTATCCCATTGCAATTTCTGAAAGTTTGCTTAGACGAAGTACAAGAAACTCTTATTCCTCCCAGCTGTGAGACTAAATCACCAAATGTTTGTCTGTAAGACAGAGGTAGATGACACTTAAACATTTTCTTTGAATGCTGCTGCAAAAAGCAGCCTTGGCCCTACTCCAACCACACCAGCTAAAATGTCTCCTACTGGCTCAAGTCAGCATCAACCTCCTTGAGGCTTCACCTGGACAAACCTATCCTGCAGGATTCTGACATCTTTTAACTTCTATGCCTCTACGTTGGTTTTTTTTTTCTGAGAAAAAGTACTTTAACATATCCTTCTTAACTTTGTGTTTGATGGGTGAACCTAACAGACAGCTCAGGAATAATAGAATTCTACCACCTGTTGTCACAGTTTAGCAATTTAAAATAGCATCATATAAATGTAGAAATAAACCTCTCATAATAAAATATCATTACAATAGAGTTCTCCTACAGTAAGCCAAAAACCCTGACACATTTAATGATGTTTTAGACCCATTTTTTTTTTGTCTGCAAGCAAATCAGAATAAATATGCCTACCTTCCTCAAAAGTCAACATCTTTAGAAGAAATTTTGTCTGAAAAATTGAGGAAAAGCACTTTTACTATCTCATATAAGCTAATATTAATTGTTGTTCAATAAAAATATTATTTTAATGAAAGGACAGGCCTATTCTTCTAAGCTAAGCATAATACAGAAATAATTCTGCACATAAATATCTCAAAACTTCTATATGTAACGAAAGTATTTCCAAATTGCTATTTCAAAAGTATAAATATTTGCATGAACTAAAAATCTAAAAGAAGAAGAAAGAAAGGGAGATATGGGATACACACTCTTTGGAGGTAATACAATAATTCTAAAGTAATTAGAATGTCTCCTCTATTGGAAAGCAAAGCATGGTAAGCCACCTTGGCACTCTATTACTGATGAGAATATAATCAGGTACAATAAAACTGAAAAAAGCTTTATTAAGGATTCTAAACATGAAATATGGAAATAGACTGTAGTGTCATTTGCAGGGATATAAAAAAAAAAAGTCTGCTTCTTCAGCTACAGATATTTTCATTCTAATTAAATTTTTCCTTTCTTAATTTAAATATTTCCAAGCACTCTTTCCAGTATTTCTTCAAAATAGTGGAAAATACCTAGTTTGATTTCTCTTAGTGTTTCAAAACAATTTAGTGAGACTTTTCCGTTCTGACCATATGGCATAAGTATGAACACTTCCAGATTCTTTCTACAACTGAATTCACAATAAGTTAAATAGATGGATACAAGTTTAGTTATCACGTTTTTTTTCAAACTAAGGGCAATACTAGACTTTAATTTGAATTTCACACGTTTTACATCTGTAAAATAGCTGTACCTTCTCAGAAAACACGGGTGTTAGAGGAAGCATTTTATGGCTTGACATTTATTAATTTATAAGCTGCTGCAACTACAAAAAAACAGCCATAAAACTGCCAAACATGAAAGGCACCATGTGGTAAAGACCATGGTGAGGCTAATGGAGGCTAATGGTGGAGCAGATTTCCAGCTGCAGCCCCTGGAGGACCCCATTTGGAGCAGGTGGATGAGTGAAGGAGGCCATGGGAAGTCCACGATGGAATAGATTCCTGACAGGACCTGTGGCCTGGTGGAGAGAGAGGATCTCACACTGGAGCAAGTTTGCTGTCAGGACTGTGACCCTGTGAGGGACCCACATTGCATCAGTTTGTGAAGAACTGCAACAAGTGGGAAGGACCCCCATTAGAGAAGCTCAGGTGGAAATGTCTCCCACAAGAGGGATCTCATGCTGGAGCATGGAAAGAGTATGAAGAAGGAGTGAATGAAACAGCACGCAATGAACTGACCATAACCTTCATTCCCCATGCACATGTGCCACTCGGGGGGATGAAGGTAGAGAAGCCAGGAGAGAAGTTGAGTCCTGGAAGAAGGGAAGGTAGGGAGGAAAGTGCTTTAAGATTTGATTTTACTCTTTATTGCTCTGCTTTGATTTGCTTGATAATAAACCAAATTAATTTCCCCAAGTTTGTTTTGCTCATGACAGTAATTGCTGAGTGATCTCTCCTTGTCCTTATCTCAACTACTGAGCTTTTTGTTATATTTTCTCCCTCCTGTGGAATTTAGAAGGGAAATGTTAGAGTGGCTTTGTTGGGCACATGACGTCCAACCAGGGTCAAACCACTACACTCCTTAGAAGATTTCTGTAGGGTAATGGTAGCTTCATTAGATCCCATAAAAATTTGTGGTATTTGAGAGACCTAAATTATTACCATAGGTTGGTGAACAGTTAATCTTGTTTCTCCAGCTGAAAAGGCTTTTAAAATAAATTAAATAACTTACTTCCAGAGGATTACATGCAATCATTCAAGATGTTCTTTAAAGAGCGTATGTAAATTATTGATAAATATTTGTGCAACAGCCTGTTTCTATCCATCCTACCATTTACAGATAGAGAATATACCAATGTATAGATAAATAACCAGTATGCAGTCCCTTGGTTTTTTCAGAGAGCAGTGCAAAGAGGTGACACTAGGCAGGGAACAAGGACAAATTTGTATGGAAGCTGAGAACAAACCTTAATTTCTTGTCAGATATATTTATCTTTCCAGTGATTTTTTTTTTTTTTTTTAAGAATGTAGAGACAGCTTATTATCTGGTAGTTTTTTGTCACTACTGTTTGGCTGTAGGCTTCAATTTAGCACTGCACCACTACTTCATAGTAGCCCTCCAGCAGACAAAGCTGGCTGCAGATACCAATCTCAACAAATCTAGCTGATACAGTAGAGAAAAAGAATAACTTCCAGACCAAAGTGATCCCTGTCTCAATGACTATAAACAACAAGTTAGCCTCAAGAGCCAAAGAAGAGTAACAAGAAGAAAATTGAAGCCAAAATAGGACCAAAATACGGTAAAGCACCCACTACGATACCTTTCCAATATGGTTGCCTGTGGACTATGGCAAATTAAGAAATACTGGTTATTCTACAGTGAGAAGTAGGGGACATAAAACTTATACAGTAGCTTATTATCTCCCAGCTGCTATGATAGCTCACTGGGAAACCTGACAGTTGTCATAATTTACATTTAAGGGATCAGCCTGGAGATAGTCTATTCAGCTGATTCATTCAGCTCTTCCCTAATATCCTTATCATACATATTACCTGATACTCCTCTGTAGCAAAGGTGATAGCTTCTCTGTCCTATCCTACTTGATGCTGGAACTGAAATACATGGGCAACAAGATGCCCAGTATTTTAGCAGTGACACGCCTTGCTACCTTCCATTCAAAATGCAGTTTCTTTAAAAATACTTTACTTTCGAAACAGTTTTTTTTCCATGTGCATATCAGACAGTCAGCAAAAGCCATAGTATTTGTATATTCAAACATATCCACATGTTGAAAGTGTAAATTCTTCTGAAGAGTAGGCATTTGATTCTAATATTCCACAACACAAAAGATTTTTAAAAATCTATGAGTCAGTGGTGTGACTAAAAGTGAAAGAAAATTGTTTCCCCACACCTCTTTCTCCAGTACATTATAAATAATTTCTTAATTTAAAGCACAAAAATAGAAAGAAGAAATTATAATCCTGTAATTACAAGAAAATTATTGGTTTAATGTAGCAGGTCTTATTGTTTGTTTAAAGTTTATTGTATTCCCTTTTCACCCTCCCACATTTCATCTCAGAAAGGACAGAGACCCTGTTCAAGCCTCAGAAACACAGATATGAAATGTAATAATCCTTTGTATATTGATGATCCACAGCTTTGTATTCCATTTGGGTAAGCCAGTCTGTCACATTTTTCCTGATATCAATATCCAGTTAGCACTTCTTGTATACCGTGACCATACACTCTCTGACAGAAGGAAATACATGCAGTGGTATTTTAGAAAAAAAAAAAAAAGGAAAAAAAGAAAAAGTGAAAAAAGCAGAGCTGACTCTGAGGAAACTTCTATATATTGGCCCAGCTTTCATCACAACAGATGACCTCTGGAAGCATTTTCCAGTACCTTTCATTCTGTGAGCTATAATTTCAAAATTCTGTTGTAGAATACTTCAAAAGTGACTCACATTCTTTCAAAGACTTAAGAACAATGCTGGAAAAGGAAGGAAAATTGAAAAGGTAAAGATAATATTCAGGTTAGGTTATGGGCAAATGATACTAATTAGTCACAAGTGCATGTTTTAATCCTTAGCATTAAATGTGTCACAATTTATTTCACTGGAGTTCCTCAGATCTTGTAGTGAGTGCACCACAGAAATACCAGGAAAAACGGCAAAAATATTTCTCTTTCTTTCTTCTACTCACTGAGTGTGTACATGATGAGACAGAGACAAAAGGGCCAAATATAAATCCGTGATGATGAAAAGGATAACAAAGTTCATTATGGACATAATGCCCTGAAATAATGTTCCCAATAGCATTTCCTCAGCAAGTAATATGCCTTACACACATGTGCTAAAAGAAACTATTTCATCTTTAGTACTCCTTCCATTCACTTTGTCCTTTGCCAGTAAGCTTTTGCTTTTTGTCTGTTTGCCGCTGGGTTTTGACAGTGAATTAATCACCAGCTGTGACGCAGTCATCTGCAGTCTGTGGTGCAGACTCAGATGGCCTAATTTCCACCTGGGGATTTTTCCAGCAGTCTTCTACTGGTTTAATGCTTCTAAAAGTCTGGAGCAAGTCAATAGAAGGGCACCACAGCTGGAGTGGAATCTGGACTTCAGTGTATTTCTGCTTAGAGATTTGATTTCTATTGGATTTCATTCAAAGCTGTGTTAACATCATTGCACCCACAGTTCCTATGAAGCAATTTCAAGAAATCTGAGCTCACCAGAAGCACAGCTCCTGCTCTAAAGTATGCTTTCAGAGAGGATTTTTCCAAGGCCAAACTCCCTCCAATATGCAGCACAGTCTGTCTTCTACTTTTACTGGAGACAATTAAAACAGACATAAAGATGACTTCTTTTTTTTTTTTTTTTTTTCATTTAATCCTATTCCCCCTTGTCTGTGATAGGATGGAAAGTATATTTAATCATATCTAAGAAGAAAGTTTGTCTTAGGTAAAAACTCCATTCTTTTCCAAAGCTTTCAGCATTTGATTTCCACTAGCTGAATTGGAACCCTCATATTCCTCTCAGCTCCAGAGTTTATTAAGTTGGTACTTCTTTTTGTGCAGCATTCGTACAGATTAAAAAACCAAACCAAACCAAACCAAACAAACAAAAAAACCCCAACAACAAAAAACAACAACAAAAAACCCTAGAAAATTACAAAATCCCACAAACCAAACCCCAAAAATTCCAGAAAAAAAAATTACTCTACTGCATGTATTTTACTGTTTGTAGAATTCCACAATTGAATCCAGCTTCTGAATTCCCAGGGTCTAAACACCAGAACACAAAATACAGAGAAGCATTTTTGTGAGGCTGTGACTCATGTTCTTTCCTCAGCTACTAGAGGATATATTTGAATCACCACACTCAAGTTTTCTGAGAGCCCTGGAATCCAGGTGCTTGGTCCCCTCTCTGTAACATACACAAGAGAGCTATTTTTTCACTTCAGGCTTAAAAAGGAAACCTGAATACACAAAACAGATGCAGGCTGTTACATGCACTACTTTCATTTGGCTTCCAGTTATGATTTCCAAGAATTTACTGGAAATATGATTACAGCCAAACCATAACCTAATGCCTTGAGTGGTTTCTCAGCTACTTCTTTACATAAGGAGGAAAATGGATTTTCCCCCATGCTCTTTATCTGTCTTGTCTATGTGGACCCATATCTTGTAAGTGTAAATATATCTGATTACAATGACACCAAGTGCAAAATCAGAACAATGGGACCATACAGACACATGCAGCTAATCTTCCACATAAGTGTTTCTGGAATGTAGGTCTTAGACTGTAAACAGTTCAAGGCAAGAATGTTGTCTTGATAAGGTGCATATTTGCCCGAGGTAGAGGATTTGATTTAGACTAAGCATTACTACTACCAGTCACTACTAACAATGAATCTTATATTCATAATTACATGGAACTCAAAACTGTGCAACTGTGTTTGGACAAATCTAATTTACTTGATAATCATCTCTGTTGGTATTATTAAGTAAGAGTTTTTTTGCAAAGGTCAGGCAGGACACAAACTCATTTAAAACCCCTATTTACATTAGTTTCTTTTATTTCCCCAGAGGCATGAATGAATTGCATACAATTTTTAGCTTTTCATTTTGCCTGAATAATAGAGAGAACTCATGACAGAATGTTTTATTGCTTTTAGAAGTGAACATGAGTCCAACATTCTTGCTATTTTTTTAAACACACAAAGCTCTATTAAAGTGAAATACATATTTTCATTCTTTGATGTAGGGACTCTATCAGCTAATTACTCCTTTCTAGTCAAAGTAAATTTTTAAGCATGACATAGGTTGTACTTCATTCATTTAGAACCTTGCAGCTTGTTTTCTACTGAAACAGAGAATAAGTGAGGCCTTTTTTCTCTCACAGCCATTGTTCTGATGGTTAAATTATGTGCATGCAGGAAAGTTATGTTTGTTTCAAGCTTCTTGATCAAACCTGGATATTTCAGATTCTTAGTGTGTGTTCTACGTGCTACATTGTTCCACATTTTAAGGTCTTTTTCTCTCTCTACAGAAGAGAGTTATTATCGCGGTTCACCGGCTGTGTGTGGCTAGCTCGGTAGGCAGGAGCGCGCGTCCTTCCCTGGCCGCTGCCGTGGGTGGCTGGGTGCTGCTTCAGTGGCGGGAGGGCGAGCGGGGGCTCACACAGGGCCCGCTGCACCCACCGATGGCAAAGGCGCTGGAGGAAGCAAAAGAGACGAGAGGGGCTCCTCAGAGTGGAAGGACGGGGTTTATTCCAGGGTCCAGAAGCGGGGAGGGGGGGCGAGGAGGGGAGGACGAGGGACGAGGAGCCAGGAGCCCAGAACAGGGCATTACAAGTGGTTTTATACCCACAAGCGGGGCAGAGGGATACATTCAAACAGTCCACTCCAGGCAAGGACAGGGGGTCGTACATAGGTGGAGGAAGGTACAAATAACCAATAACAGATTCTCTGGAACCCAACCAAAGTTGGGCAAACTGGGGAGAACAGGAAAAGATATTCTGGGAGCTCCAGGGGTTTCTTGCCCTAAGCAGAAGGGCAGGGAGATGTGGCAAGGTCCGACCAACGAGCCCTCCCTGTGAACTCTGCCACAGCCTGATCAGGGAGTGCAGGCAGGCTGTGATCCACTGCAACAAGTTATTTCTCTTTTTGTCAAAACACATATTTTGGAAATCTTTTTAATTAACTTTCACTTTTCTTTTTGACTAAATTATAATGATGTAATTGCTTTTCATATATATATATATATAAGTGTAACTTTTAAAGAAAACTTCCTTACAACTTATGAAAACTAGCAGAATTATAGTGAATGTAAAGCAGTTGAATTTATGAGTTTGATCAATATTTTAAAGACAGGAATATATCTTCTCCCTCAGGCTACATCAACTGTACAACCTTTGCACTTCTTTCTTTTTTTTTTTTACATAATATTATCAAAACAAAGTAGTGTTACCAGTGGTCAGAGAAATTACTCCTATTGTTTTCTTACAGTGTTCTGATTTCACATGCTTTAATCACTAATTGGTATCCACTAACTTTCTTTTTTTACCTTCCAGCAGTCTTAGTAAGTGGGCCTTTTTTTCTATTATCTGAGTCATTTTAATGCTTCTTTTCTGAGTTTCTATTTTTCACACCTCTTCTGCCGTTACCTTTTGTGTTTGCTTTTGTTCTAGCCCTGAGTTTTAACAGTTTGAGAGACACTTTATCATTTTTGCCCCATCTGTGATGAATGGAATTCCTGATAAACATATCAGTTTATTGATATAGAACAATATAGGCTTTCATTTTAAACCAGTGGTGCGTTTTATAGTTGACATGTACTCTCTGTGGAAACACTACCTCTGTCAGTTCTCTTCCATTTCCCTTTCTAGTGCAGATAAAACAGTTTTCAATGTAAAGTTCTTTGAAAAGCAGTGGACTGCTGCTTTGACCTATGGATGCCCTGCAGTCTCTAGACACTGGAAGACACAAACACCTACAAAGGCTTTGTTTCAGTTTATAATGGTATCAGAGAGCACTCTGTTCAGGCTTCATATTCCATCATCCCTGCTCATTTTTTGTGATTGTTGTCAGTTTAGGCTTCCAACTTCATACACAACAGAGCTTAAGTAAAGCTCAAGGTTTAGAAGGCTGTATGCTATTAGGAAGCTTTTGCCCTGTGTTGGTCAATGTGCCCTTAACCCCTTCCATGAAAAGCTCTGATTTGTACTTCTGCAGGAAAAGGCAAGGCTGAAAAATATAGGTGCAGCTTTCCCTTTGGGTTTCATCTATGTCCTCTTATTCAAAAAAACAAAGCCTGCATCTAACAGACTCTCACCTAGTTACAAGGGATGGTTCTTACTTGCTAGGTCAGTTAGTCTTCTTCATCACATCTGTCCCTCTGTGATGCCTCCGCAGTTCAGCACTGCTTTCCAAGGTAACCTACAGTTTTGTCCGTTTCTCTACTGTTGGGAGGAAAGGGTTAAAACCAGAAGATTTGGTGAGGAGGAGGGAATAGTTTTACCCATAGTGACCTTGCAGCTGGGAATGCTAAAAATATTGTTGTGGGAAAATTCTATTTATTATGCCCAGTGTTGTTCATCCTCTGCCTATTTTGAAAGGCAGAATTCCTGTGTAGAGATAACGCACTCTCACAGATGCGACCCTTCTGCTGGGAGAGAGAAATCACAAAAGCACAGGCTTGTGTTAAACTGTGCATGCCTTTTGTTATATTGGGGCAGGTATTGGACTTCCCTGCCCCAGCCTCTAGGATAAACTAAGTCTAATGGAGCCTGTGACCCTGTGCGTCTCTGATGCCCAGTGTTATTAGAAAGGTAATGAAATAAATCTGCTCTTTGCATTTCAGCTGTGGCTTGGTGGTTGTCCTGGCTACCTGAATGTGTCAATTCACACACCTACGCATTATATCTATTATACCATCTGTAGATGGTTCAGAACAGATGCTTCTAGCTGTCTCTTTGGTTACATAATGGGAAATACTTGGCTCCTTCATTGATATGATTGAAATCAAGTTTGACCTGGTCACTCATTTTGTTTGGGTAACACTTGTTTTCCCTGTATGTGTCCATCATACCTGCTTATTTTTTTTTCATTTGTTTGTTTCAAATAATAAAAAAAAAGGTTCCCAAAATACTTTGTGAAAAACTTCAGGACATTACGTATATATTCCCTAAATATTCAGGTATTTCAACATCTGTTTTGACCATTATTCAGGATTGAAAGACAAATATTGTCATTTTATACCAGGGGAAATAGTGAATTTACACATTTTTAAACAAAAAATTATGTGACTAGCTATGTCAACAACTTGAAATTGGGATGCGCACTATAAACTAACATGCTGCTTTCAAGTTATAGTTAAAGGTGTAAATTTGAAATCAAATATCTTGTTCAAGACATTAGAACAGAAGACTTGTCAACAGAAGCATAACTTCAGAATATCCCATAGAAAAGTGTAGTGTTTTAGCACAAGGGATGAAAAGAACTGGAACATAATTGCATGATTTGGGTAGAATAATATTTTAGTACATTTTTCTGATTATCAAGGCATTTCTTCATCAATGTCATGGCTTCTGTATGAACAAAACTGGTCTGTGTAAAGCATACTGTGTTTAGTCTTGATTCAATGCTGTTGACCCCATGTATTAGTAGGGAATTCATAGCAATTCAAGGTACCCAACACAATTAGATCAGGATTTCATGATAACAAATGGGAAGAATTTACTTAACAGCCAAATGGCAACAAACACTCCAAAGAACACATCAAACCCCATATGACATGGCAATTTCTTGTTCTACAGTGCTATTCAGGAAACATATATGTGATGATTATATAACTAAAGAATGTTAATGTAAAGAAATATTATGTAAATCTATGGAATGATGATTCTTTCAGAGAAAAAAATAGGCAGGTTATTTATTAAACTAGAAAACTTACCAGATTTAAGCATCTAATTTTCAAGAATTTTAGACACTGCAAACGGAAAACTTTTCATTAGCAGAAATGATAGAAGGTAATCGGACATCAGGTTTCAATCAAAATGTTTTATGGAAATTCACAGTATCTACTGTTCTCAGGCCTGCCAAAGAAGCAGGATTGAATCATAGACCCATAAATCTATCTATTAGTTTTGAAAATTTAAGAAATACCAATCATTCTAGAAGAAAACCGCGAAAAAAGTCTTATTCAACCCTAAATAAAACAAACATCAGTTAACAACAGGATTACAGAAGTATGTTTGCCAGAGCATAACTTTGTTTAACAGCTTGCAGTAGTTGTTGTTCTACTTGGACTGATTCAACAAAACCAAAATAAAATGAAAACCAAACAAAACAAGAAAGAAACACTGCAAAGTGTTGAAAAGCAATTGTATTACTTACACTGCTAAATCTTTAGGGAAAATAAATTTGTATTCTAGTCAGGATGTCTTTTACGTCAAGCCAGCAGCCAAATTCCACCTAAAATAACAACGTTGCTGGAAACTCTACTTGCAGAATCTACATTACTGCCCAAGCCTGCTACCTTCTGAAAAGCTGTTGAAGATCTCTGTGTTCCTCAAAATTTGCTAGCAGCTATATTATTACATAATGTGAGTCGCTGAAAACACTTTGAGACCTGTATCAAAACAGGTATATGGAGACATACCAGATGACATTAGGAAATCCAAGATGAATAGCTAAAAATGAAAAGGAAAAAAAAAANCCACCAATATTTCTGCATCCTATAGCAAACTTCACTATTAGATTGCCAATGGAAGGGAGCAAGGCTAAAATTCGATACTGTGGAAGACAGTCATAGAAGGGTCTGAATCCATATTAAGCAGGACCATTCCCTAAAAATGGGCCTCAGAGGTAATGAAGATGAACAAATATGTCATTTCAGTGTATCTAGTAGTCAGGTAGGTTACATAATTGGTAATAAAATGGTCTTTCAAACCCTCATGGAAATAAGATGCAGTGATTAGAAAAAAAGGAAATGAAATTTCTAAATGTTAAAGCCAGGATCTTGAGCAAATAAAAGAGATAGAGTTACTGAAGCAGTGTATCAGCAAATAATAATTCACCAATCAGTCATCAGATCAAATAATAAAATCTTGATTGAAATGTAAATATGGAATAAAATATTGATTTTCAGAAGGGAAAAACCCACAAACAAAATAACAAAGACAATGTTTTTAGGTTAGAATTGGGCCATGAGTTTAAAAGGCAACAACAGCAAAACCATGTGTTTACCATCAATAAGACTGAGAACTGTGCAATTTTTTAAATCTCTATAATCTAAGATGAAAATATGGGAAGAAATACTTTGAGTAATATAGGGTCAAATATTAGACACCAACATTACTTTACCAGACAATAAAATACAACAACAATATAGATGCTATTTTATATATACTTATTTTGGTAAGTCGTGAAGGTTCAAGAAAATGAAGACGATGCAATACAGGAGGCTTGAGTAAATGGACAAGATTTGGAGTAAACTAAAATTAACTTTAATTGACTTACACGTAAGGTGTTTTTATTAATCTTATATTAAATGGAAGACTGTGAAACTAAGGGAAAACTCACAGGCTGACCAGCTCTAGGACAAAATATGTCTTTCTCTTATATAGGATAAATTTTTGTACTGCTATCTAAGGGAAAGAAATTACAGGGACAAGGCTCCCAACTAAATATATTTCTCACAACCTCAAAATCAGATTGCACAAATGTAGTAGGAAAAGATCAGAGGCAAAACCTGTATTTAAGGGGTTAATCTATAGTCATAACAGAGTCTAGTCTCATGATGAGTTAATGGCCACAGAGACGTGCAACCTTCCTCTCTTGTACTCAGAAAGTACCTTCTTTTCTTGTTTCTTGAAAGAATAATTTCAATTTAGGAACCATTTTAGCTGTACTGCTTCTTACACCCAAATTAGTGTAATTTAGAGCTAGATTGCACATCTTAGATGGCAGTAGCCAGAGATTCTTGAGGTTTCTGTCTATACAGTACCATCAATAGGTGTATCATCAATACATTATTTTTTATACAGTACCATCAATACATTATTTTTTTCCACAAAAATCCGACAGAAAATAGACGTTTTACCTCTGAAAACTGGACTTATCCTAAGATCTGCAGAGTCCTTCGGTAACCTATACTGGTCAGAATCATTCTGGGGAAGTCCAAGGGCCCATTCACCTTCCACAAGCATTCTGGCTCCCTCAAAAGTTGTGTTACTATGAGATGACACAGAGCACTGGAACGTCTTTCTTGGAATCCTCCACCCAGGAACAACCACAAAAAAACCCACCAAACCAAAAAACACCAAACAAACAAAAAAGCCACAACATTTTGGTTCAACCAATAGCTTTTCATAATGATACTAGAAATATCTTCACCAATATCAAAAAAGAACAAACATGAAATAAATGCTTTCCATACTAACTCTACCATGTAGTTCATTCAAACTTCAAAACAGAAAATACATTTCTTATCTAGAGGCAAAAAAAGTGCATGTAGTATTGCTCCACAGTCTGCCACCATCTGTACTGTGCAGATCTCAATTTAACTTTGAAATGACAGCACTTTAAATACTGTCTTTCAGATGACAAATTAGCCCACTTCTTTCACTTCTATGGAAGAAATCATCCACTAAGTATACAAAATATATTTAGGTACTTTTTCTCAACTGTGTATGTCATAAATGGTCATTCCTGTTAAGGAAATGATGGGTCATGTGGTATTCCTGAAAGGAGAGGTAAATACATCATTCTCTGCTGTGACATTTATCTATTCCATGCAAAGAAATTTCTAGAAGTCCCAGGGTCTGGTACTTAAAGGAAGGGAGTCAGATGTCTCAAATTCAGTCAAAGGCACTTGGCCAGATATTCGGTAAAAGACGAACATCTCAGAGGATCTGGGAGTTTCCATAGAAGCACAGTCTTCTGCAGGAACAGTCTCCTGAGGGCAGCAAATGGCCAGACTTGGCTAACACTCCTCCTAGGCACAAGGTTCTTCAGGTTTAGATGGAAATTAGGGAGCCATTGAGATGACTGAAGAAAAACCTGGAAGGAAACGATCTCACAAAGAATTCTACATTAAATCACTTAACTCCCCTATAATCCATCAAGTATTGATTAGTCATTATCATATGAGAGGAGTAAGTAAGCGAACATCTTCCTATACTGCACAAAGGATCAATTCCAAAGAACTTAGGTGTAAAATATTACACCTAAAATATACTTCTTAAAAGTTTTGTATTCCATGTTCATGAAACTTGTCTGTAAGAGAGCAAGTCTTTAATTTCTGTGTGGACGCTGTCCAAGGCATTGCACATATTTCTAAGATGCTGAAGAAGAAAAGAAAACAATGTCTGCTTGATTTGCATGAAAAGGAATTTGACTTCAGAACTTACATCTACAATATACAGCTAGGCAAAAGTCACATATTTAGAGAAAAAATATTTATATGATGAAATATTCAGGAGATCTGTGCTCATTCATTGAATTGTTGCTGTGTGAACCTAGAGAAGTCATCTAAGCTATATCCTCATCAGTTCCAAGACAGTGAAATTCTTCTGAGCTGGTATGTTCCGCTCAAATTATTACCTGCAGTATGCAGGGTTAAAAATGTGTATAGTAACCTATGTAATTTGTCAGAATACAATGTCTGTCCTCATTCTGAGATCTAGAAAAAGCTCTCTCTTACACATTTACGCTGAAAATCTGTTTCTGGCCAGAGACTTTCCTTTGTCCTGATTATATGCATCTGATACAGGGAGAATTTAATTTGATTTGGGATATTTAGATGCCACTAAAAAAAAAAAACTAAAATTTATTTCTCTGCTTATACCTGTGTATGTTATGAAGGGGGAAAATTTGCCATTAATTTTTTCGTCCTTTAAAGTATATTTTGTCATCACATTACTTTTATTGCCAAACATTTGTAGCAAAATGTATATGAAATAAAATAAAATTTTTAGTTTCCTAGCAAGGCTTTCATTTATATAGATTCAGAAGAGACAGAATTGAACATTTGTAATTTTCAGTTAAGGTGGTTAAAGTAAATATTCTTTCTGAAAGCAATTTGTTACAAATGTCTTTGAAATACCCAGCATTTGAAAAGATATTTAACTTCTAGTTTCTTCAACCGAGGGAAGATCAGGGTCTTAGTAGTAAATTATTTGCCAGTTGAGAGGAAGCCAGATGTTCAGAAATATTCTCTGCTGCTGGAGTTTTTAAGAAATATTTTAGCTATGTATGAGAATTAGCAATTAGTATTCAGTAAGCTACTCTTCCAACACCAATGGTATAAACCTATTTGCTTTAAAAATTATTCATATACAAGAGAGAGGTGGAAAAACATCAACGAATCCCTAGTGTTGTGGAAAAAAACCTTAGTTAGGTAGACTTTAATTAGCACTTAGCAGTCTTTTAATGAATGTGGCCTCAAAGCCTAATCCATCAAACTGTAACTAGTATTATCACCAGTTTAAAAACTATGTATTAACAAAAAGTTTAACAAAAATTGTACAGAACAGCACCAAGGAACTGCGGCACTATGAGTTCCAAGTCTGTGAGCCAGGTCTGGTTACCTTGGGAAATTGAATTCTGTGAAGACGGCTGGAGTCTGACTTATTGTAAGTAAGCTGGGGGTTGGTGTAATTCTTCTGATTTTTTGAAGTGTAAGATGATATCTTGAATTATCACAAATAGTTTATGACAGTACAATTAACTGCCTGTTGAAGTTCATGGAATAATTATGAAGATTACCTGTAAATTGTCTAAAATATTTCAATAATTCGTAATCGGCACCCAAAGCCTTAGTAAAATCATAACACTGAAACACTAAGTACTGGAGTCGCTGCTACTTGTGAAAGTAACTGCAATAACAGCATAAATTGTGCAATATATATATATATATATAAGCTGGATTTTGCAGAGGAAAAACATGCTTTTCTGGACTACTAGGATCATTAGAAAAGTCCTTAAGGAACAGCATTACAGAAAAATCTGTACTTATCAGAATTTTAGGAAAACAATTAGTGTATTTGGAACAGAAGACAGAGATAATGTGCGTAAATTGTAGACAATGCATAGATCTGCTGCACCCATGAACTAGAAACTTACTAAGTATAATGTAATTAATATTACCTTGCCTTGGACATAAGCAATCAATGTGTGGTTGCATCCCAGAAAGCCAACTGTGTCTTGAACTGCGCCAAAAGAAATGTGACCAAAAGGTGTGGGAGGTGATTCTGCCCCTCTGCTCTAATGAGACCGCAGCTGAAGTGCTGCATCCAGGATTGGAGCCCGCAATATAAGTGCAGGAACCTGCTGGAGTGACTACAGAGGAGGGCCATGAAGATGGTCAGAGTGTTGGAGCACCTTTCCTATCAGGAAAAGCTGAGAGAATTGGGATATTTTAGCCTGGAGAAGAGAATGCTCTGGGGAGACATTATAGTAGCCTTTCAATTCCCGAATGGGGCCTACAAGAAAGACAGAGAGGAACTTTTTAAAAGAGCATGTCGTGACAGAATAAGGGGTAATGTTTTTAAACTGAAAGGTGTTAGGTTTATATTGGATATTAGGAAGAAATTCTTTACTGTGAGGGTGGTGAGGCACTGGAACAGGTTGTCCCAGGGAAGCTGTGGATGCCACATCCCTAAGTGTCAGGCCAGGCTGGCTGGAGCTCTGAGTGACCTGATTTAGTGAAAGGTGTCCCTGTCCATGGCAAGGCAGTTGCAACTGGATGACCCTTAAGATCCCTTCCAAACCAAACCATTCTATCATTTCATGATTAAATAGTTAACTCCCAAAGCACTTAACATAATCAAACCAGTGACATAATTACCTGGAACATAGCAATGGTAATCTAAGAGAAAATCTGTCATCTCTTTTTTATGACTAAATTAGTAGTAGTCCACAGATATTATTTGGGGTTAGTGGAATTTTTCTTGTACATAATGCAGGCAAGGCCCTTGGAAAGATTCTGAAAGGCTAATACTAGAATCCTTTATGGGCTGAGGAATGTGCTTACCAGGCTGCATTAAGTCTTCCCTTCATACCTTTCTCCTGTGGCATTTCAGCTTCACCGTACAGCAGAACATTGTGAATTCAGAAGGCTTTGTACTATTCTACGGGTTTAGCTGTTATGTTACTGGCAAGATGTGGCATGTATTACAACAAGATTTGAGGCCATTTAAGTAACTATTTTCAAGAAAGTGATTCATTATATATCAAGTTCAAGAAATAAGCCTCCAGCTTAGATCTTATTGATAAATGTTGATACAGTGCTTGCTCCTGATAGTTATCTTTTGTTACTTTCCTCTGCCTATGAGTGTGATGGGTTTTTTTCCTGCTTTTTCTTCTATTTCCTATGAAATCCAAAATAATATTAAAAAACATCCGCAGACAAACACTATCCATATTTGTATAAAGCAGCTATTAAGTTGTGCATGCTGGTAAAGCTCTGCTACAGCTAATAGAATACATAGGTTCAAGATATTTAAATTATTAACCGTATCATTCTGTCCATACTTCTCTTTTTATATAATAATGGATTTTGTTTTGTGGAGACCTATGGCGCATAAATCCATGAAGACTAGCAGATAAGTGTGGTGTTTGAATTGGAAGTGCTGAGAACTGACACATGGAGTAGTTGTCATTTAAAAGATTATATATACCTCATTGTGCATTAGTTGTTATGTCAGTCATCCTCAAACATAACCACAAGATCTAAAAACCGAAAGCAAGGAAACAAAGGATGCCTGCACAGCTGTTTGTCTCTGACAGATCACTGGGAGTATCTACTGTATTTTTTAATTTTTTAGAAAAAAATATGTGATAAATGTTTTCATGTTGCCAGTTTGTGCTGAGATATGCTCGAGATATAATATATTGCCTCTGAAAACTCATTGCCTGTAAATCTTTGTCCACATAGTTCATCAAATCTGTTGAGAACAATTTTTTCTGTCCATGGCAAAATCTCCAGGAAGTGCTGCATAATATTGCTTTATGAGAAATATCAGTTGAAGTATTTTTCTTTTTTTTAAATAAGAAACTGCTTAGAGGTATTCCTAGCTGTCCAGTAAAACTACCACTCTTTTAATCATGCATATGTGACTCCCATTTTTCGTAACTAGAATTTAAGCATATGAACCAGATTAGGCATACTTTTAAAATATGGTATCTTTTTAATGCAGGTTGCTCATGTTCAGTCACAACAGACTAAATTTCAGATATTAAGTATTGTACTTCCCTAACAATGCCACTGCCACCTCAAGCTTCAGGTTACAACTCTTATACATAATATGATTATGTGCTGACATTCCATGAGATGGAATTTAAGAAAGGAATTCAGGATGATGGAGGGGGGAAAAAAAGCAAAACAAAACAAAACAAAAGAAACCCAACACTTCAGATGTCAACTTAGATTGGAGTTGGCCATAAATAAGTATCAAATATGATTTAACATTTGTTAGCAGACTGTTAAGGAAAACATGATGAAGCCAAAATATTATTCCCTTGGAAACTCTTCTTTAACTTACAACTCTGCATTCAGGCACAGATTTCTGTAAAACTGAATACAAATAAATGCTGATTGCAACTCTGGTAGGATTAAAATGAATCTATTGTACATTAAATAACTGGGATGATGATGACACAGTAGATAGTGACTTCTTCCGTGCATGTCATTTACTCCAAATTGTTATTAAGCAGATGGAAACTTTGTACTTGTGGACTAAGAAAAGTATATCTTAGAGCTTTTTATCAAAGCTAATTGGAAGTGTAAAAATTTGCTGCACGTGTGGCAGCTTTCTCTCTTTATAGCTGCTGACAGGCAAGATTGTTATTTGAAAAAAGCTTGCTTCTCCATGAGTTACAAGCCGAGAATTGATATTATCTAGGGCAGAAATTCTTGTTGCAAAACCAGTTATATTTGCTGTGAACTAATTCCTTCTCTGTGCCTAGGCCAAATCAAAAGTTCATAGAATCACAGAATGGCTAATTGGAAGGGACTTTGAAGATTATGTACTTCCAACACCTCTGCCATGGGCAGGGACACCTTTCATTAGACCAGGTTACTCAGAGCCCCATCCAACCTGGCCTTGAACACTTCCACTGCAGGGCATCCTCAGCTTCTCAGGTCAACTTCTTCCAGTGCCTCATCACCCTCACAGTGAAGAATTTCTTCCTAATATCGAATCTAAACTGACCCTCTTTCAGTTTAAAGCCATTCCCCCTTGCCATATGACCATATGCCCTTGTCATAAGACCGTATGGCCAGTGGTCATATGATCAACATGTAGATAGTCCATCTCCAGCTTTCTTGTAGGCCCTTTACAGGTAATGGAAAGCTGCTATAAGGTCTCCTTGGAGCCTTCTTTTCTCCGGACTGAACAACCCCAATGCTTTCAGAGTGTCCTCATAAGAAAGGTGCTTCAGCACCTCTTCAAAGATAATCATCTTTGTGGCCCTCCTGTGGATGCACTCCAGCAGGTCCACATCCTTCCTTTGTTGGGACCGCCGGAACTCAATGCAGTATTCCAGGTGGGATCTCACGAGAGTGTAGTAGAGGGGGAGGATTACCCCCTCAAACTCCTGGTCACACTTCTTTCTGTGCAGCCCAGGATACAGTTGGTTGTTTTACATATGTCTGAGCATAATTTACAGGAGAATCTTCTCCATTGTCCTGCCAGGAACAGAGATGAGACTTATAGGCCTCTAGTTCCATGGGTCTTTCTCCTTTCCCTTTTTAAAAACTGGGGTTATATTTTCCCTTTCCACAAGGTGGGAACTTCACGTGACTGCCACAACTTCTCAAATATGATGGGATAGTAGCTTAGCCGCTTTCTCCATTAAGGACCTGTGGGTACATCTCATGAGGCTCCATAGACTTGTGTACCTTCCATTTCCTTACATAGTTCCAAAACTGGTCTTCTCCTACAACAGGTGATTCTTCATTCTCCCAGTGCCTGCCTTTGCCTTCTGGGACTTGGGTGGCGTGGCTGGAGCATTTGCCAAGTAAGACAGAGACAAAAAACTCTTGATTACCTCAGACTTCTTCACGTCTCAGCTAATGAGGCCATCTGCTTCCTTCAGACTTTTCCCTGGTCTTCTTTTTATCACCAATGTATCTATAGAAGTTTTTCATGTTGTCCTTGATGTCCTTGGACAGATTTAATTCTAGCAGGGCTTCAGCCTTCCTAACCAGATCCCCGGCTGTCTATATTCCTGCCAGGCTACCTGTCCCTTCTTCCATCCCCTGTAGGCTTTTCTTTCATGAGTTTGTCTAGGAGCTCCTTAGATATCCATGCAGGCCTCTTGGTGGTTTTGCTTGACTTCTTCATCATGAGCTTGGAGGAGATAGTCCTTAAATATTTAGCATCTTTCTTGTGCTCTTCTTCCCTCAAGGGTTCTCTAGCAAGCAGAGCCCTGAAGAGGCTACAATCTATGCTCCTAAGTCCAGCATAATGACCTTACTGTGAACCCTCCTTGTTGCCCTAAGGATCTTACACAGCACCATTCCATGGTCATTGCAGCCCAGGCTGCCCTTGAGCTTTGCATTCCCCACCAGTCTCTCCTTGTGTTCCAGCACCTCTCCTCACAGGTTTCTTTATCATTTGGAGAAGGAATTTATCCTCAACGCATTCCAGGAACCTCCCGGATTGCTTATGCCCTGTAGTGTCGCCCCTCCAACAGATAATTTGGGTGGTGTAAGTTCCCCATGTGGACCAGAGGACCACATGAGAACATGAGGCTGCTCCCATCTCTCTATAGAGGGCCTCATCCACTTAGCCATCCTGACAGGGAGCCTGCAGTGCTTCCCCACCATAATATCACCTTTCCCTGCTCTTTAATCCTGACCCATAAGATCTAAGCTGGCTCCTTATCTACCTCCATGTGGAGCTCCATGCATTCCAGCTGGTCGCTGACAAGGACGGCAACACTACCTCCTCATTTTCCCTGCCTGTCCTTCCTAAAAAGCCGGTATTCTCCCATTCCATCACTCCAGTAACAGGAGCCACAAAACCATGTCTCTGTGATGCCAATAAGACCATAGCCCTGTAGGTGTGTGCACGTCTCTAATTTGTTTTACTTGTACCTCCTGCTGCATGCTTTTGCATAGAGGCCTTCAGTTGTGACCCCAATGAACTGACTTACTGGATGAAACAGCAGGAATTCCTTTGTGTTGCAGACCAATATTAAGGGCTGACCACTTGCTGTGAGAAATCAATGGTTGCAGGTAAATTTAAGATAGGCTCCGTATCAACCTTGACATGTTTGTGCTGTGTGTAGGGTTTAGGTTCTGTGAACAGAGCTGGTCAGGACAGCTAACAAATAAGGTGTAGCATAGTCATCACAGGAACTCCACAATACACTATTGCATACAGTAATGCTACCTTGCACATTACTAATTCAACTCATAAATCACAAGGACTGGTCTTTGCAGGCATGACTAAATCAGAACTTCAATGAAGAAAAGAAAAAGATAAAAAGGGAAATGAACAGACTAATACTCATTCCATAACGTACAACAGCAAAATTTACTTAGAATTGATTAAAAATATTTAAACACTTCTGTGCTTTGTCCTGGATCTTGCCCAGCAGCAAAACCTTGCCATGCTGCAGGAAGAATGGCCATTTCTTCTCCACTACCTGCTCTGCTTAATCACCACTCATCACAAACTGCTAATGGTGGTGACTTTTGGGTTTTAGTAACAGTGAACAGCATAGAAAACAGTTTCCTGCCATGTTTTGTTGTTGTTTTTTTGTTTGTTTTTTTTTAATGGCTTATCTCTTCTGCCCTCACAATATAGAATCTATGGCTTTAGCCTCCTTTTTGTACTAATACCTATGATTTGGGTACTTTTCAGCTCAGGTGTGCCTAGATATATTTTCCCCAGTTTTGCATACTGTCTGAGCTAGATATTTTCCTGTACTTTATGGAAAACCTACTTTTAAAATAGAAATTTAGATACATAATTACAAATGTTCATTGTTAGTTGAGCAAGTTTAAGGCCTATATCCTAGTTCACTTCCACTTATTTCTCAGCCAGGTTTGAAAAACATTCCTTTCCTTCTTAGCAGTCAAAGGATTAATTTTTAAAGACTCCACCACCAGGCTTATGAATACCAAGCAAATATGCACTGTGAGTTTGCAGTGAGCAGTCAAGTCAGTGGTGTCAATTGTCTTGTGGTTATGGACGACATGAAGGTGCTAATTGGATCTGAAGTATATTTAGGTTCCTAGCCAGATTTTATTTGTTGAGAGGAAAAAAAAAAANAGAAAAAGAAAAAGAAAAAGAAAAAGAAAAAGAAAAAGAAAAAGAAAAAGAAAAAGAAAAAGAAAAAGAAAAAGAAAAAGAAAAAGAAAAAGAAAAAGAAAAAGAAAAAGAAAAAGAAAAAGAAATAAAGAAAAACCAGTAAAGTTTTGGCTGTTTATTTAGCCCTGAAAAACTTTTGGAAGTCTTAATTTCTTTGCATCTTGTATCTCTTTTGCTCCTTATCTGTAACTTATTTCTTAACATCGTGGATATTTTGAGAGTTATTTCATTAATACTGCAAATAAATTGAAGTGTAATGAAATGGGGGCAGTATAAATATCTAAAAGGATTAGAGACTAGTACAACCTCATTAATGAATCTTGTGCTTAAACTGGCAATGACTTAGTTGGTAGCCCATTACTGCCACTGCTTTAAGTAATAAAATTATACTGTACGTCTTAAAAATCAATGCCAGGTTATCAGGAAAAAGTAGTTGTGCCATGAAATACTGTAGGCCAATCCTATTATGTACACGATTGGCTTGGACAGTTCTGTGGGTTCAAGAGAAAAGTCTGAACCTGTCTTCCTCTGCTAAACGTCTTTAGCATTAGGCAGTATATGCAGTGAGTATGCCAAGATGAATTATGTGTCATGCTATTCTTTTTTCTCTTAAAAATTCAAGCAGAGGAAGTGGATTTAGATATCTTGTAAGCAGTTCTCTTTAAAAAATAATTCTTTATTAAATAAGAGAAAATATATCTATTCACTGAATTACTTACTTTTAAAATATTTTCAGTTGTTCAAATAATTTGAATGCTAAAAATCCCAGTATAATGTGTCTAAAATGCATGGTAAAACTAGAAACTCACGTACTGGTGCAGAGGTAATCGTTAACATTATTTGATATAATTCCAATCTGGATACAAGCAGTGCAGTTCAGGCCTATGTCTGATTTCACATATGAAAAACAATCTTCTGTGTACAACCTTTCTACTAGTTTTGTTGTTCTTTCTGTTTCTTCCTTTTCCTTAACCGTGAAAAAAACTCCATAGTTTATCTTCACCCATTGATGTTTTTTGACACATTCTCAAGAATGGACTTACTGAATATCCATGTTGACCAAAAAAAGAAAAAAAAAAAAAAAAAGTCTGATTGAGTCAAGAAGACTTTTGGGGATGGTTTGAAGACAGATTAAATTTCTCATGGTAAATTTGAAATGTATTTTGGAAATGGGTAAAATGAATAATATATAAGTATTTCAATTTTCTTAGTATTAATTTAAAACATGCTAGACCC
This sequence comes from Melanocharis versteri, assembly GCA_013397845.1. Classification (NCBI taxonomy): domain Eukaryota; kingdom Metazoa; phylum Chordata; class Aves; order Passeriformes; family Melanocharitidae; genus Melanocharis; species Melanocharis versteri. Next base: position 844,164 of record VZTG01003997.1, read on the forward strand.
ATCCTAAATATATATATTACTCTCTTTAAAATTACTGACTGCTTTACTTTTGTTATATGCAGACTGAGGAAGACATGAAGGCCACAAGGAATCAAGGACATATTGCCTTGCTACAGAGAAACAAAGACGACAAAGAATATCTAATTAAAAAAAAAAAAAAAAAAAAAAAAAAAAAAAAAAAAAAAAAGATTAATTAGATTTTTATCAGGAAAAACAAGCATAATGCACAAATGTATACACTTTTCAGCTGTTCCAGTTAGCCTGTAATTGCCCTGTGAAATATTGCAAGACACTCCACACAAAAACCACAATGCAAAAAGTGAAAAACAAAGACTGTGAGAAACTAACATTAAGAGGTTTTGAAAATGACAGCTGTTTGTCCTAATAAGAACTCAATGTGTGAATATTCATTTATCATTTATAGAAACTTAAACACCTGGCAAATAAAAGATATGTACAAATGAGATATGTACAAATACTTAACGGCACTGAAATTATTTGTCGAAGTAACACAGTACAATGATCTTCTTAAAGACTACAAAATTAACAGTATGCCAAAAATGATAAGGGTAAATTTGAGGAGCAATAGCTATTGGCAGCTTAAGACAAATACAAGATTTATGTATATGCAAACCTTATTTTGGAAGGCTATGTTATATGCCAGAATGTCAAAAAAGACAAACCACAGGTCTGAATTTGCTGAGAGCCTGCCATTTAATTTTAGGGAGTAAGACTACAGGGTATGGTGTTTCAATACTGTTGATCTATAGGGATTAATCTTAAAATCTGGTTTTACACGGTTTTCCTTCTACAGAGCAGTTATCAGGATCCTGGAAAAAAAAAGCAGATTCATTTTTCTTTTTACTAAAACATAAAGCTTTGAGGAACAAACATTTCCTTTTGCAACTTCTCTGCAGTGTGATGAGCATTTTAAACAAGCACCGAAAAGCAAACAGGGAAAAACATCCAGACACATCAGAAATTAAGCCTTTAACGAAGCTTAATTTCAGATGTCATTATTAATGATGAGAAAAATAAAAAGAAGAAACAAATAAGGATCAAGCCTGGAATCTGAAACATCCACTAAATGTAATTTATATTTATCAAAATCCAAGTTTGCTGTAAAGAGAATTTTGCTGACTAATACCATTAAGAAAGACATGTTCACATGCTTCTGGGATCCTACATTGAACTAAGAAAATCATTTGGCAATTTAATGAAAAACACTGTTGTATAAATAAAAAGTTAATGTAGGCACATTTCCTGTCTTCATTACAAAGGGAGTTTGAATTATGACTTTTGGGTTAGTAAAAAGAAATGAGTATTATGTTAGCAATCTTTTTTACAAAGAAAAATAACAAAATATAATAATGAAAAGATCATTCTAGTTTAGATTCTCTTGAACAACTTTGAAAATCTAAAAGGGAAAATATGTGTCAGTAGTTAAAGATAAAATTTTCTCTTGTTTTTGGATAGCAATGACCCTACCATACTGCCAATATATTGAAGCAAAAGTCTTAAAAGGAAAATGCATTAGAAAATACACAGATAAAGAAATTCACATTTCAGGAAAATTAGAGTTGATTCTAGAGGGAACACAATTGTTAAAAGAATTACATTTATTTAGGAATGTGCTGACTTCAACGGAAGTTGATTTGAAACAGAAATTAACATTCTGAGTACAAGGAAGATAAGCAGGAGGTGGAGGAAAATGAAAGAAATTATCCAGATCAGGAAATGAATTAGAAAATGAGAAATTAAAGATTTACCATCTAGTAGATAATCAGTTGTTGCAGTGACACCTGCAAGAATAAAGTCTGATGGGAACTATATCTAGCAAACATGTCTTCCACATAGTCCTATTTCATATTTGGTTTTTGAGACATGCTCGTTGTTTGATGTTTATGTGCATCTTTGCTTAGTTCTACCGAAAATATATATTTGCAGCAAGGAAAACCTGTACATGTAATTAAAAATATGAAGCTTCTTAAGTATCAAAATGCACAGAGCAGGAAAGTGATGTCAACTGCTCTCAGCTTTTGTCCTTTGCTCTTGACTCCACTTGGAGGGCAAGTGAAAAAAAAAAAAACGAGTACAAATCCCAATTTGCATTGTACGTCCCTGTAAGAAAGTTAGTATCACTCGACATAATTTAGGATGCATTTCCCTTTTCTTTTAAATTTTCTCAGTGTTTCTTTTGCTTTTAATTTTACTTTGGTATTTAATTAAGTTTTCTGTGTTCATGATGTTTCAACATATTTTCACAGAATATAAAATAGTTGCCCTAAAAAGCACAGGTTAATGTAAACCTTTTATTTATTTAGGCATCATTCCGAACAAAAACATACAGCCTTTCATTTAACAGTTGACATTTAACATGTACTTTATCAGACTGCAGTCACTAGTGAGTACCCAAGAGTAACTGCAAAATCAATTTATTTTGATTGTTTAATGTTGCGGTGCGACCCTTGCCCGTGCAGGGCGCCTCGATGTAAGGGGTCCGCAACAACAAACCCAGCTGGTTCGGAGCTGCGAGACTGGTCGCAAAGCAAAGGCGGAGTCCTGGCCGTGGACGCACCCAGGGCACAACCAGGGCTCGGTGGAAAAGGCGCAGAAGGGCTAGGAGGAACGAGAGGGACTCTTCGTGGGTGGAGGAGAAAAAGGGCTTATTGACAGGTGCAGGGAAGACTAACGCGAGGAGGATGGGGGCACGAAGAGCCCAGACAAAGGGTTACAACAACGTTTAAGGGGAGGCAAAGGGGAGTGGTTACAACGGAGTCCTCCAATGCCTGACTGGCACGGAGGCGGAGGGAGTTTAACAGACATCAGGAATGATCCAATCAAAATACAACAGGGGCGTAGCCCATAACAACAACCAACCAGCAACTTAGGAGCTTAGAACCTTCCAGGGAATATTAACATATTCATAACAGGGGTGGGGAAAGTTAGGGGAATTCCAGGGGAATTTACATAAGACAGAGCGGGAAATGGAGTGGAGGATGGTGGGAAATATGGTACAATTAACAGCAAGGTATATTAATGATATAACAAACAAACGTCACAATCAAAATAAACTTCATAATGAGATGGGAAAGTTGCATCTCTCCACGAAGGGGTGAAGCAAGTCTCCCTAAACTAGGGAATGTGGAGCAGTGGCCAAATCAGCCCAATGGAGGTGCTTTGATGGTTTGTTGCTGCGAGGCCCTTGAGCCAAGCGGCTAACCACCGCCACAGTTTAACTTTTAAAAAAAATTCTGTATAACATTTCTATGTAAAGAAAGATATTGAAACTTTCATAGAGTTTTGAGGCTGAATGCCCCTCCCTTTAGTGACTCAAAGACAACCGTAGAGCCACTGTTTTGCAGGACTGCAAACCTGGAGGTTCCCCCATATTTCCTTACGTCAATAATGAGTGGTATCATTGGCGTTTTTCCCCTATATTTTTTTGCTGCTGGAACATTGATACCAGCTGAGTATTTGAGGATACAAATAATCTGATAAGATCCAATAAAACCATGAATATGTCTAAAGTATTCTGTAAACCATTATTGTCTTCAATACTTTAATTATATGGAAACAAGGTTATTAAATACCATATGCATGTATTTAAAATTCAATAGCACACTGTATGTCTTACTAAAGGAATTTTACTTGGGAATAGAATTTAAGAGATTGCAGTAGTGTTTGGGAAAAGACGGAGTCATGAATAATGCTCAGGACAGTAAAGCATAAAGCAGTGGCATTTCACAAGGCATATACTTCTGCAACATATTGGAGAAATCTTGCCATGTTTTAAATTGTAGAGGGATTTGACATAGATTTTAATGCAGTTAGGATTTCAGTTGACACTCTTAAAACATGAAAAAGGACCATGCGTACTTGAACTCAAAAGTCAGTACGAAAAACAAAGAATCAGAGGGTGTGAAAACAGTTTTTATTTTGCTAATACTCAGTGTAAGGTAATTGGCTTTCACCCATGAGAAACTGAATGGTAGGTAGAGAGAAAGAGATCTATAGAGAGAAGAAGGAAATAAATTTAATGAGGTGTACAACTAAAGAAAAGGTATTTTAGGCCAGGAACAGAAATGTAACTTCCAAAATAGCAGGCATAAAAAAGAAAACCTTAAAGAAGGTGGGAAAAAAGGGCACTTGGACATACTTATCCTCCAAAAGAAACCATGAGAAAGTATGAACATCATTTAATTGTAAGCAAGTGGTATTCACTATTCTGCTCTGTTAAGAGCAGACTAACTGCAGTGCAAGAGGAACAGAAACTAAAAGAGAAAAACAATATTCATATAATAAGTAATTATATTAAGTTTTATAATAAATTTGCTGATGATACTATATTGAGAGGACCTGTTGACTCCCTTGAAGGTGGAGAGGCTGTGCAGAGAGAGGTACTCTTAAGCTTGATGATTTCTTTAAAACCTACTTTAAAGTTGTTTTTATTAATCACTCTGGTTATTGTGTTGATATTCTGATGTTCATTAAAATTCATAAAATGTTCATTCAATTACCAGAAACAGAAAAAACAGACAATTCACACTGAATTTTTGTTATCCTTCAGACACATGCTCACTGTTAAGCAGATGAAGTTGAGAAAGATCTTAAGAGTAGTAAAGAATTCTACTCTGAGCTGGTAGTCTAAGAAAAGTAAATAATTTACTTAGAATTGGATGACTACAGAAAATATTAAACTTGGATTTTTCAAGTTATAAACTTAAAAGACTATTTGAATTTGACATGCTCCTGCTTTGATCTATATTTTGTAACAAACCCTTCACAAGTTCCTTACAAAAAATGTAACTGACTACTTTTTTTTTTTCTTTTATCCTCTCAATGCCATTTCTTTTGCATTCATACCATATTGGTGAGTAGATTATCAATGATATTTAAAATATGTTCCTCAAGAAGATGGAAAGAATAATCAGGATTTCTATCCACGTAACTAAATTACTATGCTCTTATTCCTAAAAGACTTTAAAGATTAAGGGATCTGGCTATATCTGGTCATATAGATGCAAAATACCTTCAACATTTTCTGATTAAAATGAAGAATATGACTAATTTTAAAATTGTTTCACAGTTCAATAAAACACTCAAAAAACAATGACATAAAAACCCCTTTAAAATCTATTAGTATGTGTAAATAGTCTTTTAGAATGCATACTGATGTACAAATCAATTGCTGTTTCAAAGACATTTTCTTTAAAGTGCATACTACTGTGATTTGTGGGGTGTACAAATTTGAAAACCAGACAGGTAGAGAGGTAAGTAGTAAAAAATTAAAGTACTACTGACATGCACAAATTTTAATTTTCTACTTTTCTATTCCAAAAGTCTTTGGTCTTCTAAAAAAACTCTGATAAATAGCAAACTAAATCTACATAAATACTACAAGGTAACATAAAAATGGAATTAATAATGATTTGAGAAAAACCCCCAAGTTGTCTTTTTAATGGATACCTTCTTGAAAGCATATCTCTTTCCACTGTTCTATCAGAAATTTGTATCACACAACAGATCAAGAGACTACACACAATCACTCAGTGGTTTAATCAGGAAAAAATTATTCCAGGGCCATTCTTTCATTCTAGTGCTTGGGAATCCAGACAAAAGCAAATAGTAAAAAATGCTAAGTAGTACTAATGACTTAATACACAAATATGAAAATAACACTTGTAATCGAAATCAATGTTTTTCATTTGACAGGAAAAGAGCTTTTAGTTGTCTCAATGGGTTCTGATCACATTTTGTCTCAGGAGGATGTACTAATTATGCATTTTACCACCATTCATTTGAGTTAGGAAAAAAAATATCTAAATTGCTATTTGCATTTCCATCTCTGGCCTTCCAAATAACTTGCAATGGCATGTGATGTTGCTAGACATTCCTCTTTTGAACAGCTTCAAGGCAAAGGTTATATCTGCCACATAAAACTCGCTGTCATCTCTAGAGCACTCAGCAGTTTAGGCTTCACATGTGTTTATTTTTACAGGCTCTGCTGTTGCTGCACTCCTCTCTCTGCAGTGCAGCAGCTGTACCCTGGGGTTCAGCCAGCTTTATACTGCAGAACCTCTGCTGGCTCCTTTCGAGGACAAACATGTCATGAATACTTAAAACTCGTGTTGCCCCCATTTTCTACTTAATGTACCTTTTCTGCAACACTTGAACAAAGAATGTGAGAAACTGTTTCAGTGTCTGTTTATGAAAATAGGCTACTGCTTCTCTCTTCAACTCCACTGTTCTATCAATCAACAACAAAATATTTATCAATAAATTCTTGTGTCAGTACTGTCCCGTCAAAGAACAGGCGTATCGTGAGAAGTCTAATCCAATTGAAGTGAGCCAAGAAAAGGATACACTATATCTAGAAACTACGCAACGCATTCAAAAGGCTTTGAAAATCCCTCTACTTTGTTAAGCCCCTGAAGCAAGTTCTATGAGAGAGTATGAAGTGAAAGATGTTTCCTCTGTTCACAGTCACTAAAAGAATTAATTCAAAAGTAAAAATGTTCAACCACAACTTTAATTCAGAGAGAGATGGTAAGTTCCACTGCCACATTAAAGCAATTTATACTGCATAGTTCGCATAAGCCTACATTTAATATTACCCCCAGAACAGGTGTCACGGTGTTAATCAAATGTGTAAGTCAGATTTTTATTGAATGGGCTTTGCTGCACAATCTGTAACAAACCCACTTCTATAACTGAGTTACTTTTTGCTTACTGAAGAGAACATGATAAAGTAATGACTTTGTGGAGTCCATGATTTCCACAATTCAGTAACATGGAGGGGCCCTGTGTCTGAGAGGATGCCTAGGAGATAGGTCATGTGTTTTTTTTTTTCTAACAGTTAGTATTTAATCTGATGTCCAGGAAAAGCTGTACAATACAAACTCATTTTAATGAAGATGTGATCATTCAGGAAATGAAAACCTAATATATTCCAGAATAGATAAATAAACCCACTGTGCCAGCTGACTTAGAATTCTGGACCTATGTATCTCACATTTTCTGGGGAGTTATGACAATTGATTCTTTATATGTTCCTGAGGGAGAAGTTGAGTTTAGCACAGAATCCAGAATCACTAGAAACTATAGAGTGACTGTATAGCTGCAAAATTGTAAATGTGTTTATATGGTAATTCTTATAAGCATTCACCTTGAATCGAGAATTTGCATTTTTTCTTTTTTCTTTTTTTTTCTTGGAAGAGTGAAGGGGAATTTCTTTATTCTCCTTGATACAGAAGAATGCTCTTTTCAAATATCAAGTATCTCTTCCTTTTCTGGCTAGAGTATATCAGCATTGCTCTAGTGTTCATCATTCTCTCAGAGAAGCCATAAGGAAAACTTCAACATGCTGACGTTTTTCTTAAACAACAGCAACCACAACAAAAACCATTCACATTCTTTTTCTTAAAAACCTGCGAGCATTTCTAACTCTCCAGTAGTGGATCCTGATGCTACTGTTACCTATGAGGATATGTACAAGTTCTACAGTGCCTGGTCCTTTGATAATTTACTCCAGTGAGGAATGTCAGCAGCACTCTGCCTTCTATGTCTATTATTTTAAGAGAGAATCCTTTATATCCTCAAGGTCTTTTCATTACAGACCCTCTGCTATTCCCTCTTCCTCTAGTAGGTAGTGCAAAAAATTGCCTGATAAAAATATGTGAACTATGCTCATCCAATAACTCCTCAAGAAACTTAAAAATCTTAGCAAGTCTCACTATCGTAACCACACCTTAGAGAGAGTCTGAAAAATTGTTTTCAGTTTTCAGAGTATCTTTCCCTGCTGTACTTTTCTACCTTTCCTTCTTTCCTCATATCACTCACACAGACACATTTTTTTCAAGAGTTCTTGTCAATATTGCCATGTCACACGTTTTTCAGGAAAAAAAAGGATAGATTCCTATTACTACTTTTGCAACATTTTCCAGAGAAACTCATTAAAATGCATTAACCTTTTTTTCTATAAGAATAGAATTCTGCAGCGTGAGTTTGTGAATTGTTACTGTCTCATCCCTGTCTCCTCTGAAAACTAGCACAATATTATTGCCTTATGTGTAAGGCACTGGGCAAACACTTAACAGGGCTCAATTCTAAGGCTGCTATTCTGATCCAATTTTAAGATGAATTCTTTACAGATTTTTTTTTTCTTGAGAATACAGGGAATATTAAGTAATTTCAAAGATACAGAGACACGGAAATAGTTCAAATACTCTTACAAGTATGTTATTATTTCTATCCTTCCCAACCTGAACAACATGCGGTTCTTTCACATGACACTTGGAGCACCATCTGCCTAACCATAATCAAATGACTGTAAACTATCCTTAGTGCAACACTATACACAATTCCAATCACCTCAATAGCACAAACTTTCACTTTCTTTCTGATTATTTTCCCCCTTCATTGTATAAATTGAAGGCAGAGAATTCTTTCAGTGTTCTTAAATTAACTGCTCTCTCTGCCTCTTCCTCACTCAATCTCTTGTTCCAGTAAAGAACTGGTATCTTTCTAATTCGTGAAGGTTATTTTAGATTAAAAAAAAAATTCTAACCTTTATTTCTAACAAGTTTTGATATTTTCAATAATCTTTGAAAGACAGTGTTCAAAGATAAAGTATTGTGGATTTTTCTAAGCAAAAATGAAATCACAGGTTTTTTCTCATCTCTTCTAATATGTTTAGACACTTTATACTTTTATTGCTTCCTTTGATTTCAGAAATAGGATTTTTTTTTATACTGTAGACTGGAGAATATAAATCTTCTCATATGAAGTGTTTGCATATGTTTGCAAAATACAGACTGCAGTGGCAATGCATGGAGACAGCCTAGGAAAAAGCATCCTGTTTATTCTCTAAAATATACCGTACAGTAATTACAATACAGTGATAGGGCAGAGTAATGTCAATGAATGTAATGTAATAAATAAATAAATAAATAAACAACACTTGGGATGTTGTTTTATGCATGGGTTATGTCACCAGCAATATGACATGTCTCTAAAGTAAATGACCCAAAGGGGAAAGTAATTATTGCAGTAGAGGACAATAAGGAAGACCAGTTTTGACTAGCCTAAACTGAGCTGAGAAAAAGCTGATCTAATGACACTGGCATAAAAATAGTTGTATGAACACTGGAGCATGAAAGCCAGTGAAAGATTTTTCATGGTATTGTGATGCTATTTTTTTCAAATGTATAGAAAGATAACTCCATAAATTGTGAATAATACAGTAAATACTCTTGCTACCTCTTCATTTATGGTAAACAGCAACAGAATCCTTTCTCCAACAAGCTTTTTTCAGTAAGTTTAAATAGTGGAAATACTTTAAGAAAGTATCTTGAAAGATGCAGCTCTCTTTCAAGAGCTACACCCAAGAGATACAGTGGTGTGTATTTTATAACACTGAAGTTTTCAACCCTGTTCTTCAGAGGTTCTCAAATAAATAGGCATTTTCTTAAAGAGATCAAAATGTCCCCATTTTCCCAAGAATTCTCAGGATTCTGGACAGAATTTTGAAAGTTAGAATGCATGCATATTGCATCCAATACTTAGACAATAAGAAGCTGTAGGTAGAATTTCTTTATCTAAAGTTTATCCATACAAAAAACAGGTGCCAGAATTACTTACTTAAATATCAAAAAGGTAAAAATCATACATCTTTCTCACCCAAACCCCAAGATGTTCCCTTGGTGGAAATCATGTCAGGGAATAGCTAGGCAAATTTGACATACGTAAGTCCGTGTGCCCTGATGGGGTGCAGCTACGAGGGCTGAGGAAGCTGGCTGGTGACATTGCAAGATCACTGTCGCTCATCTGTGACGTCCATCAGATCTCTCTGCAGTCGTGGATGCATCCCCTCGATGCCCATGGACTTGTGGATGTCAAGTTCGTCTAGGTGTTTGTCTTGGGGTGATTTATGATGATTAGTCTATTCCCTGAGCCTCTGTTTTATGGCCAAAAATGGCTGCTGTAGGGGGGGAGCTTTGGGCTCTTTGGCGGCTTTTCCGAAGCCTCACTCCCCAGGCGTCAGGGATGCGGTGCGGTCTGGATTTTGCTTGGCTAGCTTTGTTTTGTTAGCCCAGGCAAGTTTCCCCCTTCCCTGGCCCTGGAGAAGCTGCAGAAGCACTCCTTCGGCAACTTTTTGAAGTGACAGCTCGTTAGTCCGAGACCAGAGAAAACAGGACCTGCGGGAGAGAGGTCGGTCAGGATCGGCGGGAGAGGGGCCGCTCCGTTTCGGCTCCAAACCTCCGGAAAGCTGAGCAAGGGAGAGAAAGCACACCCAGACACGCTAGCCCAGCTGGTTCATCTGCCGTGGAGAGGAGGTCGACGCCAGAGAGTCACCAGATTTTCATCTGTTGCCCGAACTGCTGCGTGAAGCTCCTGGGTTTTTTTTTTATTTTTCCCCTGAGACAGACACCGGTGCCATCTTCCACCATGTGGCTTCAGCCGGCATTTTTTCCCTGGAATTCTGGGGTTTTGTGCCCTTGTGAGGGGGCGGGGGGTAAGGTTTAAGGTCTGACAGTTTAATACCTTACATTTATTTACTTTTATTCCGTTGCCTTGCAGGAATAATGTTTGTTAATAAACTGTTGGGTTTTTTCACTTTCATCCATTAATATTCATTTCCTATTGGTGGAAAGGGATTGTTGGAACCCTTTTAGAGAAGACAACTCATTTCAGAGTGTCTTCTCCTAAATTTGTCTCTAAACTGAGACAGTGTTCTCTACTGTTGACGTTCAGTATTATATGACCTGATATAGCATGGGGAAATGTTTGACAGAAATGCTCCAAGGAACTCCAGGACAGAATTAGAGAATGATACAGTGTAGCAATCAGGCGTACTGTGACTGATAATTCCTTCACAGTGCAGACCTACTGCCAATTTTTGTACTTCACAACTGTATCTGCATTAAACCATACAATCACTGCAAAGTATCACTGCTTTAGCTAAAAGAAAAAAAAAATCAAATTAATTTTGAAGTGTCTTATTTACTTTCTTTTAGCAATGCTTCATATTTTGTTGAAATACTGTGAAGAAAGAGGTCCCTTATGAAACAAAAATGTACTGCCATGGACGTCACATAGGGGACATTTAACCCTGCTTTTGTGTATCGTCTTGAAATCTAAGTAGAGAGCTGGGAGAAGGGCAAGAAATGTGTTGTTTGTTTTTCACAGTGAGACAAGAAAAAGGGAGATCATTAAGTTACCATTGGCAATGAAGAAAAGGAACTATTCTGTGAGATTGAGCATATATCAGACAAAGACATGCCCTTTCCCTCCCTAACAGACCAGGTTATCAGTCAGAGTGACTTAACAGCCCTTTTTTATGGGGTCCTGCAGAATCACAATTTAGCAAAAGGAGATGCTCTTGCAAGTGGACCTCAAGCACTCTTTCCCTCATCCCCCCTGAAGCCTGCGAAGCCTTTTTTAGTGTTAAGACACTAACTGACTTTTTATCTCCAAACTCCAGGCGAAGTAATAAATTCATGTTTTGCACTATATCCTCCTCAATGAATTCCAAATGGCTACATTGCCTCTTGCCCAGGGATCAGCTGCTTCACCCTAGGGTAAAATGCACTTCAGCACTGTCAAATGCCCCTTTCCTACCAGTACCATCTCCATCAGAAGAGACATGAAAAATAAACACAAGAAACGATTGGCAGGCCAAGATTTTACCTTCACAACAATTACATAAACTATATGTCTCTATGGATAAATAAAGGGCTCTCAACAAAACAGAAATGTAAAAATAAAGCATACAAGAGATGGAAGCAGGAATGTGAGTTAGAATAAAGACATTGTCAAACCTTGCAGGGACGAGGTTAGGAGAGACAGTGTGGCTCAGGGACTAATAAAGGCAATTCAGACCCTGCATGAGTACATGCTGGAGGACAATCAGCCTTGAAGAAAGACTACAAATCCTGGAAGACTACAAATTTAACATGTTCTAGTGACGTTTCCAGCAGCATGAAGGTCAACAACATTTGGAGCTGTATTACAGGAGTATTGTCAGCAGGTCAAGGGGAGGTGACCATTGTGCTTTACTGGTGAGGTCACACCTAGAGTTCTGTGTTCATTCCTGGACTTCTCAGTATGAAAAAAGACATGGACACACTGAAGCATGTCTGGTAAGGGACCATAAAAATTATTAAAGGGCTGCAGAATCTGTCTTATGAGAGGCTGAAAGAGATGGGACTGCTCTGCCTGCAGAAGATGAGCCTTGGAGGGCTGGAGTGGGAGAAGAAGGAAATAAGGAGATGACAAAGCTATTGCGGTAATTTTCTTCCTTAGTTTTCTGTTTTTCTCGTCTTGGGAATAAAACCCAAAACCCAAACCCAACAAATCAAAGTAACAAACAAACAAACAAAAAAAAGCGCACCAAGGACGGCACCTTAATACTTTTAAGGTGATCCTGAATAGGAGAACAGAAGAAACCTTTTACCAATCTCCATTAAGGAAAATAAATAAAAAATCAAATTGCAAACAACATGCCCTTTGAAACTGTAAGGAAAGCTGAAAATAAAAAACAAACAATCAAAAAAGAAACTTAAAAATAATCTTGGCAAACCAAGTATTTGCTTGCTACTGTCTCCAGTGAAATGATGAGGTAACAAATACTGCCAAGTCCAGAGGTGCAGTCTCCCTTTCCACGAGATTACCTTGCTGGACTCAGGGTCAACTTGTTGATTAAAGTTGTTGCAGAAAGCTGAAACAAACGTCAATTGGGGCTCACCTTTGCCTTTTTTTAGGAGCTGTTTTGAAGCTGATGTCTTTGTTCCTGGCTCCCACCTGAACTGTCTGTCACAGCGCAATAAGAAGGGGCTGATCTGCAGAACAAGGTGAGCCAGGTGCAGAGAAGCCCCTCACAGCCAGCAGGGCAGTGACCTCACAGACCGACACAGACACAGTCCACAGTGCCCAAGCAAGGAGAATGGTTCTGAGATAATATGCAGGATCAGCAATCACTCAGTAAGATCACAGTAAGAGGTCGAAGTCAAGATTGAAAAGTCAAGCCTACAGGATAGGATCAGGGAGGTATAAAAGCATCTGAAGTGCCAGAGCAGGCACAGTGCAGCTTACAGGTCCCAAGCAAAGGTGGTGGAAGGGAACAACTGCTGAGGCTTCTTCTTCACAGCAGCTCTTTCTACTTGACAACCTGGCAGTCAGCTAAATTCCTAGAAGGAGGGAAGTGAACTCCCGGTCCTGACGCATAACATAAAAATTCCCATTAAGATAATGATTCTTCAGTCAAGGAAAGAACTCTCCTAGAAAACATATCATAACCTTCTGAGGGCAAAATGTAGACAGCTGAGCAGAATTTAGTGAGACAGACTCATAATCAAATAGAAGCAACTTCAGTTATTTTCTTTGTCTCCGAGGAAAAAATAGAAAAGTTCACATATTTTGCATCGCTCATACTTTCTTATTTATTCCCTATTACTCTTGTGGATTAGTTACTAGTCTGCCCTTCACTGCACAAGAAGAAGCATTTTTGTTTCTTATTACATCAAAATCTAAATCCATCATAACTGATCAGGGTTTAGATCCTGGAGACACTTCTAGGCAGCCTAGAAACTCTACCAGACTTCAATCAATTCTCTTGATGGGCAGTTGTTAATCTTGTTCTGCATATTCCTGTTTATGTAAAAATAGGTATTTTTGACAATAAATATGCATGATGACTAATAAAGATTGAAAATCAGTCTATTAATCAAAATCCTGTTAACCTTATTCTCACTGCTATTAATTGTATCTCAGGTTCAATGACAGCAGTCCCTGGATGTGGTTCAGAAATATTTGCAACATTATATTTGTAAGTTTCTCAGCATTAAGTACATTTTTAAAAAGTATTTGCAAATATATTGAAATATATTTTTATCTGACCTGTTTGTTAGGTAACTTCTACTCTATTTGGCAGGTGGTTCTATTTAAAAGATGACTGGCATGTTACATATGTTTGGGTTTTTTTTTTTTCTGTTTTTTTTTTGTTTTGTTTTTTTTTTGTTTGGTTTTTTTTGTTTTTGGTTTTTTTTTTTTTTTTGTTTTTGGGTTTTTTTGCCAGTAAACTTCCAAGGAAAACTTAAACTGCCTTAAAATGGAAAGATTATGAATATGACTCCAAGAAATAAAAAAAGTCAGTAAGTACTTGTAGTGAAGCATGACTGAGGATGAGCTTCTCCTGTGTCATTTGGTTACAGCCTTCTCTGCTGCATATGACACGTAACTTCCTGCAGTAGGAAAGACATTGGGACTCTGTGCACATTATCTTTTGTCTCATTACAAATGTGGCATTCACATGTTAAACCCTGTCTTCAACAGTAGTGTAATTCTGCCATCCATTAGCAATTCAGGGTAATGTCTCCCTGGGCTTTCTCTGTGCAAGTTAGAGAAATAAACTTGAAGTGTATTTTGAAGAATTACATTGGTTTACAGTTTCTATTTAGGTCCTTTAATTTTTTGGGGGCATACTCCAGAAAAATCATATATCCTATTCAAATTGATGACATAATATGGAGCTCAGTTCTGAGTATTAGCTGTGTTTTATCAGCTTCTCTTGCTTTTGTGCCTGGAGCATTTTCTGTTGTTTCCATTGTTCAGTAGAAAAATATTTGGATATTGTGAGTTTAAATATTGGATGACAGGAATCTCATAGGTTTTAAAGCTAAATCTCTTTGATAGGCCTGTTTGCCAGGATTTGGAACCCCAACAAAAAATTTTTAGGATATCTGTTTTTTCAGTGCACATAGGCAAAATTCTGCAGGCCTAATTCAATGACAAATTGCAATAAATATTTCACAGAAGCATAGGGAGAGATATTATTTGTGCTATAACACTAATTACATTTTGCTCCTTATTGTGCAGTAAGTACATTTTCAACTTAAAATCATCATTTAGACTGTACTGTGTATTGTAAGTAAGCATTGTACAGTGCATAGCATCTCAACTACCATTACTGCAGTGCTGCTAATAATAATAAAAGAGAAAGAAATTTAAAGCAACATTTTCCTCCATATAGATTTTTTTCTGAATTTAATCTTTATACATTACCCAGAAGAAATGATGATATCCATTTTAAAAGCAGAGTTGAATACTGACAGCCGCGCAATCTATAAATACATTGTTATTACGAATTTTTTGTGAAAAGGTATGAAAATGTACATAATACTCTATTCAAAACTAATAGTTCTTGTCAAGCTCCAAATAACAAGAATTCAATCAAAATACATAAACCCTCTTGGACAACAAAACCCATAATAGGGGAGAATTGAGTGTGTGCAGGCAAACATCATCAATGGCTCAAGATGCTGTAGGACACAGTCCAGTAGTGAATACTACTGCGGGAAAAGCAACTTTCAAAATTCCCGGCAAATTCAACATTCGTACTATTTTGTTTCTCCTTTCAAAGCTGTTCCCAGTTTGGTCCTTCCAAGCCATGCAGGACAATTTTACTTAGCATAATGCCACCAAAGGACCAACCCTCCATCTTTTGACCTTTAATGAAAATACACTTTACTTCTCACCAGAAATTTACAATTTTCTGAGGCTGCTCCACTACGCTTTGTGTTAGAAAAAGATCTTTTGCTATATGTCTCTTGCACTGGGGAGCTAAAGTTGAAGACAATAACAGCACATTTAATTTACCTTTTATTTTGCAAGACTTCAGTATCAAGAACAATAAAACTACAGAATATGAGTTGTGACAAAAATTCTGTAAATGGCAGTCCTGTCATATATCATGGCTATTGCTAGAGGCAGGTCTCAGATTTTGTATCAAACTGCTGCTCCACAGAACTGAGGTTTGTTGGACTTTGAACCTTAGCTTTGTTTTAACTTGGTTAACTGCTGCAGAATTTTTTTTTTCCCCAGCTAATTTCTTGGACTTACCCTTTTATAGGGCAACCTTAGTTTTAAAGGCATAGTAGCTTCAAATAGCTGTTTTGTTTAGACTTAGGTATTTATGTGACGCCGCTCTCTGGCCGCCCAGACGGCTAGCTTGGTGGTCAGGAGCGTGCGTCCTTCCCTAGCCACTGTCGGCAGTGGCTGGAAGCTGCTTCTGTTGCGGGAGGGTGAGCGAGAACTCACACAGGGCTCGCCGTACCCATCGAAGTTAAGAGCGCCGGAGGAGGCAAAAGAGACGAGAGGGGCTCTTCGGGGTAGGAAGAAAGGTTTATTCCGGGGTGATGGGGGTTCAGGAGCACGGGGAAACAGGGAGCGAAGAGCAGGCAAAGGGCATTGCAAAGGGTTTTATACCCCAAAAAAGGGGGCGGGGATACATTCAAAATGTCCAATTAGGACAAGGCAAGGGGGCAGTACAAAGGCGGGGATAAGTACAAACAACCAATAATAACAGCAAAGGGCGGGGAGGAATAACAGAGAGCCAACCTGGAACCGAGCAGCAACAAACTCTCTATAATATTACCAATATAGAGAGAACTGGGGAGGAGAGGAAATGAACCAAAGGGGATATAGGGATTAACATGATTAACGTATGTGGGGAAAGGACTCCTGGGAGCTTCAGGGGCTCTCGCCCTAAGCAGAAAGGCAGGGAGATGTTTCGAGGTCACTCCAGCGGACCTTCTTTGGGAACTTGGCCTGAGCCTGCTCAGGCAGCGCAGGGTAGCTGTGAACCACCGCAACATTTATGACCATACCATAATGACGCAAGATAGCCCAAGAGAACCTAGAGAAGTGGACACCTAGGAGGCTCCAAAGTACAGGCATGAGATGACAAAAGATGGGGCAAAGACTGACATGGAGGGAGAGCATTTAATTTTTGCCCTTTAACAACATTCTAAACTTGAAAAAAAAGTAACAAACAGACAGCAGGTGTCATGCTGGGAAATTCAATCAGTGGCTGATGGTCGTACTGGTGGATTAAATGTATCTCAGTGATGTATATAGGTTACTCTCTCTCTCTCTCTCTCTCTATATATATATACATATATATATATGTATATATATAAGTCACTTTCAGACTTCACTACTAGCACTACTATTTAGGGAACAGAAACTACTTCCAATGAGAATTGGGTCTCCATGCAAATATTTAATTTCTGAAGCTACAGGCCCTACGGCAACTTTGAATTTTCATGAAGATCCTTTTATTTTTAAATACAGTCATTAGTTTTCCTGTGTTTTACCAAAAAGCTGAGAGAAATTTAATTTTATCGTACTCAGGAATTTTACACAGGTGAATTCAGTAAATGCCTGTGTTTTTAAATGTCTAAGAAAGTTTTGACCTAGGCTAACTCTACCAAACAGTGCTTATGCAACATTCAGAAATTGTAACAAACATTCCAAGAAGCAGCTTAAATGTGGCCATGATGTTCTGAGGAATAAAAATATTTAGGTGTTTGCTGAGGAAGAAAAATATCTCGGTGTTTAGATATGAGCTTTTCCATTTCAGCAGGCTCTGAGAATAGCACAGCCCATTTCATTCACTAACATCAGTGTGGCCCTTTGAAGGTTCTGAATTCTGTGAAAAAGACCAATTCTTGTTGTCTTAAATAGATCTAGACAGACATGAATTTAAAGTAGATCTGATAAATTCCAAGGGAAATGTTTATAAATTTGGAGTGGATGATCTTTGCACAGAGAAGACAAATATAGTCCTAGAAATGTTACATATTTAGTTTTGCAACATTTTCTAATGAATTATTTGTCTGACCTAGAAAACAATACTATTATAAATATTAGCAGTGATGACAATAAATAATTTCATGTATATCGGTTTGCAATTTTATAGCAATGTTCACCCTGAAGTTCACTAAAGCATTCAGATAGAAAATAAGGTATATTGGATTTATGGACATATATTCCATTATATCATGTTTGTATACATAACTTTCATAGCTAAAGTGAAAGTCTTTAATAAACAGATATTTACCTTCTCTTATTCTCCAGCATGTTTGCCAAAACTGAATTCAGTATCTCCAAAACTTAAATACAATCTTCTATATCTTGAAATAGAAAAAAATAATCGGATTAATTTGTCACATAGTTTCCTATTTTATGAAGAAAGGGACCACAGTGGGTCATCTGGTCCAACCTCCCTACTCAGGCAGGGTCATCCCAGAGCACATGGCACAGGATTGTGTCCAGAGAGTTCTTGAACATCTCCGGTGAGGGAGACACTCCAACCTCTCTAGACAATCTGTTCCGGTGCTTGGTCACCCTCACGATAAAGAAGTTTTTCCTCACGTTCAGGTGCAACTTCCTGTTCATGAGTTTCTGCCCATTGTCTCTTGTCCTATTGCTTAGCACCACTGAGGAATAATGACAAATACTATATAGAACACAAGAAATTATTTATCATTATCTTATTTATCTCTCCCAGCTTGTACCTTGGCTTCTTTCCTAAGCATGCCCTTCCAGATCTGAAAGGGAATTTTTCTAAGGAACTATGAAATAAAATTGACAAAATCTATCCTCGGTATTCTTATGTTTACATTCAAGAATTTAAAACAAGTTTTATACACAGCTTTTCCCCTATCTGTTGAAAAAGACTTCTTAAGCATCAGTAAAAGTAAATAATATTTTAGGTTTCTACATTGTGTAGCCAAATATGCAGTACTTAATTTCAAGCCTATGAGTAGCCTGAGCATTTTAAGAATATGTTAAGACTTGGCAAAACCTGAAACTTGAATGATGCACTCAGCAGTAGTACAATTAATAGAAACAGTGTTTAGGTGCAATGTAGAAAGTCTATTTAATTAATTTTTTCCTGGGAAGGGTGTAAAATGTTTAATCCTGACTTTTTATTTTCTTCGAGGGAATCTATCAAAGACACCTCTATGAACAGGCAAATCTGCTATTCATTATTAGATGTTCACAAGATGTAGTCTCACAGAGCTGCATATTCCATATTCTGACTTTCCTTTGATCATTGGATGCAGAACTACCTTGATTATTTTTGGAATCATGATAGGAACCACATGTATTTCCTCTTTGTTAATTAAATCTGAAATAGTGAAAAACAATTTCTCATAGAGAATTACACTTGATAACTTACAAAAGCATAGTTTTTTGCAAAGAGAAGCATTCTATGACATAATTGCTTCTTAATTTTCCCCAAGTCAAGCAAAATAAAATGTAAAACATATGCCCAGAGCTTCTTAACAGAGTTTATACAGTGTGCCTTTTATTCTAGGCTATTTTGACATTGTTTCACTCAATGTTTCAAGTCTAAACACTGGTCTCAACATTAATCCCTTCAATATTAAACTTATATTTAACTAGATAACAACAATTTCTTTTATCCACTGAAAATAAGTAAGTGCAGCTCTAAATCATCGTGCTGTGATGCGTTGTACCAATACATAATTGAAACAATTTATCATACATCATTACAGACATGAAGGCTAAAGAGATATTTTCACATACATCAATACAAATGAAAGTTCCACAGAGCGTATGTAGAATCTAAAGCTACCCTCTAGACAACTGTGTGATAACATTTGTATTCTTAAAATACAATTGATATTTCAGTACATAGTTTTTTAATCATTAACTTGGTGTTTACATAAAAGTCCAGTTGCTGAGATTCACGGTCATCCTCTTTTTAAAAATGTGACCCTGACAATCCTGCCTTTGCCTGAAAAGCAAAAATCAGACACTAAAATATCAAACTGCACAATGCACAGTTTTACGATAGTACCTCACATATAACTACTGTTCGGTTTGCATGGGGTAGATTAGATTAGATGCAGAAAGCAGTCAGGAAGAAAAATATCAGAACAGTACCTGGAAAGTGAGCTCCTACTCTGATATATGCAACAGTGTTCCTCCCATCTGTATTGGGAGCCCTGTGGATAGCACTGTATTCTACACAGTGGCCCTGGATAATCCATGCTTGCTCTCTTGGGCCCCAGGATTAGGGCTTGAGCAGCCCAAATGTTAGTGTGAGCAGCTGCTTTAAGAGATCCTGTTGGCATGCCCCCCATCAGTCTGTGCTGTGCTGTGGGTGTTATGACAGACATAGCATTACAAAATGGCAGGAGATGGTATATGGTTCTCTTTGTTATGCAAAATAAAGGGTACAATGGCATGGGAGGGAGAAAAGGACCTCTCCATGCATGGGCTCTGCACAGGGTGCTGTAGGAAAGTCTATCCTTGGTCTGTGCTGCATGAAAGAAGGGTTGTCAGGATACAAGGGATGCAAAGTGTACTCTTTATCTGTAGTCCTCTTTATAATCTCCTATTTAACCAGCTACTTCATTACACCATATGTTATTGGGCCTTTTTCACTGAGACCCACAAAAAATTTTGCACTACCCTACACCTCCCTGCTCCCACCCTCCGCTCAAGGTCAGAACACCCTAATTGCCCTTTTTCCATCATGCAGGCCTGTACAGGGTCTCATACTTTCAATACCAGATCTACATTCATACAGTAGTGTGATCATAATTCTATTGATCTTCGCTTTTATTTTCTCGTGTTAATCTTTTTCTCTGTCCGTGAAAATCACTTAGCTGATCCAGAGCACTCAAAACACTTGAGACATCTGTTAAATGTATTTTGTAGGCTGCAATTAATGAGGTATTCTATATGCATCTGGGAAATCAGAGATTGTTAGTTGATACTGTGATATTTCATATGAAGAATGGATGAGTTGAACTTGCTGAGAATAATGTGACTTCACTGGTTGTTTCCCATTTTTTTTGTATGTGCGTTGAAAGAGATTCAAGTGCATAAATGTGTTGCTATTTTCTGCCACCACATGACCTTACACATACTCTTATGTAAACACTCAGAGTAAACGGAATATTTTCCTGATAGCTCTGTTCCTCTGGATAGGCTTAGAGGTACCTCTTATTGTTTATGAACACCGTATATTTCATTTCTGTATTGCAAACTCCAGTTTAATAGCTGGTCTCATTCTTCTTGCTGACTTTACCCTTCAGTCTTTGACTAGGATTTGCAGGATAGTAATTCAAGACACTTACATAAAATTGATGACTTAGTAGCACTATCTTGTGTACATCCAAGAAGTCTGGATTGCTAGGTAAGCTATATAAGGCAGAAACTATCTGACATGAGTCTGTAAATGTCTTTAGTGGGAGATTTTTTGATGAAGGGACTGGAAAGGAGAAACCCTTTTTCACCACTCCTACGAGATTACACAAGAAATCCCATGAGTCAAGTAGAAATCCCTATTGACCATGTTGTCACAAGAAAATTTGATTTAATGATTAGTACACTTACTTGCTTATGCTTATGCCAGATTCTGATGTTAGACTACAGTGCTCACACTTCAGTAAAAGGTTTGACCTAAGCTAGCTCTCTAAGGAGCCAATTTTAGCCATGGAATAAACAGCTGGACTGCAAGTTTCTGTTTTCAGGACAGGGCCTCAGTCACAAGGCCTCAATGCAATAAAAGTATTGAGAGATCCTTAGACTGATGGATAGTCCAGTCACTGAAGATGTAGAAAATTAAAGCCCTCATTTTGTTTCCGGATTCAGGATTTCTGCAAGAATCATATATGAGGGAACTAGCAAGGATGGGACAGTGTGTTCTCTAGAAAACCACCGAATGCATTGGACCCAGGATGTTTTTTAGTTACAGTTGCTGTTTTGAATCAAGAACAGAAATACAATAGTGCCAATATCCTGCCACGTAGAAACACGTGTGACTGATATAACCTACCTTCTGGACTTACGAGGATTGTAGGTACTTTCCCACCGTTTGCATAAGCATGGGATTTGGTTCATATTTTTTACCTGCAACCAGAATGAACAGGTCTCAAATCAATGTCTTTATGATTTAGTGTCCCTAAATTATAAAATTAAATTCAATTTAAAAAATGGAAAAAGAATGCCAGTTTGTTGCAATAAAAATACTTACTTTGCACAATATCCTTCCTGAAATTTTGTTTTTACCTAGTAAAGGACAGTCTATTTCTTGCATATGTGGAGAGTGCAGTGCAGACTCAGATAAAGTGTGTTTGTAGCATACTACAGATATTTGTTGCTATCAGTTAAGTCTGACCACTATTCTAGCTGTGAATCTGCTGAACAGATATTGTATCTTCACCTCCTGTATCTGAATCTATGATGTTTCCATACAAACTCTTAAAAGAAACCCCAAACAACAGCAAAACCCCCAAGCAAACAAAGAAATTAACAAAACCCCTAAACAAACAAGGAAACATAACACACATAACCTCCCACAAGACACTCAAGGTGAAACAGACAGTGTAGGAAAGAAGTTAGTTCAAGCTGACAGGGGTTAGGAGCACAGCCTGTGAAGCATAATTCTCCTGATTCTTGGTTTATGCTTAATTTCCACAATTGCCATAAACAATTCCAGTTAAAAAACACACTACTATATTTTTCAGAACACAAAGCCTGAGGCTTGGCACGCAGGTTCATTTCTAGACTGTGGTGTGGGGGAAGTGTGTGTGTGCTTATTTTCTTTTCTTTATTTTTTAAATATACATTCTAAAGCATGTAGAATGGGTAAAAATTTTAGAGTGCTCAGAATGTTACTGCAGTGCAATGTGTGTGTTTATATAACTATCATGAAAAACACAGAGAAAGATAGCTTTGAACCTGGTCGCTCCTAAACAATTTTTCTTTAACAGAGGTAAAATAATGAAAAATACTTAGTTAAACTGCTGGCCAAACTCTCATTGTTTGTACCACTCCTGGAAAAGACCCTGGGGAGCAGCAGCGGAATCTGTGCTATTGATTGGCTGGTTAAAGAGAGGCCTATTAGACTGAGACAGGCTAGATTGATTATACAGCAGCAGAAGGAGCTCAGATTCAGAGCTGAGTGAACGTCAGGGTGAGAGAGAGGGAGAGCAAGCGAGAGAAAGCGCGCAATAGAGGGAGACTGTACCCACTATAGCATTAGTATGTGACAGCTGGTGCCTGATCACACTGATATTGAGCTCCTTCAGCTGAGAACTTGCTGAGCTACCCTTTTTTCATTTGCAAGAGGATGCCAGCTCTAATCCAGTGCAACTGATGACAGACTGAATCTTGGAGTAGTTCGTTTTACTTACAATTACATCTTTCGTGTTCTGCTTCTCTGAAGAAAGGCTTATTACGGAAGACAGAAATTCATTCTCTCCCCTTACCTCACATAATATTGATGGTATACAGAGTTTGATCTCCCAGGTAAGGAAATTATCATTTGCTTTTCTGAGCAGCTAAAAAAGGAATTATTCTTTTTATATCTTGCATGTTAAATACAAGCTTTGGCATTTGTTCTCAGAATGCATTTTTTGCACTTGTATTTCTTTCACTCACAGATTATATGTATCAATTATTATGTACACCTGAAGACAATGAACATGGTTTGTGCATTGCATTTATCATGCTTAACCCATTAGGTGAATGGAATGAAACAACCAGAAAAGATTATTTCTAACTACTTGGATGATGTTTTAATGGAACTTGTCTCACACATGCTAAACAGTCTGGAGTAATAATGGCACACAAGCTCTCCCATATTATTAATTCATTGGTGTACATGTTGTGAAGCCAGGTAGAGAGAATGTTTACCTGAAGGATTTCTCAGTGCTTGTCAGTAGTTTGAAATAGTATATGTCTTTTGACTGCAAGCTTACCACTGCTGAGCAAATATGATCAGCCTTAAATAGTATATCATTAGACTGCCATTTTTTATAGACATAGTAGTTATTGCTAGCATTCTGCCTGCAAAGCGAAGATCAAGGCTCATGACCTGAAATATGAAACCTAGGATGTTCTGTTACACTGTGCTGCATGTTTGAAGCAGCCATCCCATGAACCGATTGCCTGTTTTGATATGACATTGACACTGCTGTAGTCTCCTAACTGCAGAGCTCTACATAAAGTTTCTACGTATTTCCTTCAGCTGTGTTGTAAGTGGTTTTGCTGTGGTAGGTGATAGGTTGTGAGAGATTTCTGTGATTTTGAAGGTGATAGACTATATCTGAAATAACCCAGCTTTTGGATTTGAAGTGAGTCAGGAAGTTGATTGACTGGGGGTTTACAGGCCATGGGAACATAACACTAAGACAGCTCCTTCATTAGCAGCACATTCCTTCCAGCTGTGGCAACATGCACCACCTTCCTCATCAGTTTGTGCACTCTGCTGCTCGCTACAAACTGCAGAGTTTTTCATATGCCAGCTACTGTGATTATTCCCTCTGGGTGAAGTAGATGCATCAATCTATTAATTCAAGCATTCAAGTAGACTTTGACCCAGCCAAGTACAGTGTTCCAATGCTTTGGCCAGTTAAGAAACTGCTTATAGCAAGGTCTTGCTGCTGGAATGTGCACCTACATGTAATCCAATTTATCCAATGACTGAAGAATCACAACTACAGAAGAGCCCTTTCTTCTCTTTCTTTACCATGAAATTTTTAATAGATTTCCATAAGACACCATACTTAAATAATTAATGACTTCTCAAAAACTCAAATGAGAAGTGGAGTTGCCAAAACAATTATTTATAATTTGTGAAAGACATATAAGAATTGAGGACCTTGGATATATAGAGATATTTTTTAAAAGTAACAGTAAATTGAAGGGGGTATTTAAGTGACTACACGGATAAAATGTGCAATGCTTAAGAGAAAGCTTCATCTTCTATTATATATGATATGAATAAGCACTGGCTAAACAGGAACTAAACTGATGAGCCCAAACTAAAACTTACTTAAACTGTAGCATCTGTGCTATTTTAATACCTTGTATCTTCTCTAGGAATAGTGTTTATGTTGTTTCTTATATACACGAATATCAGCAATTTCAATGTTTCCTTCTGAAACTCTTTCCAGGTAGTCAGAAATTCTCTTGGGGGCACATTGTGCCACCATAGCTTTATTGGGTGGTATTTTACTCCCTAAAATAGTGCCAAAGGTGAGCACTGCATACATTGACTATGGAGTCAGAGTGCAGAATCTGACTATAAATAATGGAAAGAAACTCCTTACATTTTAATTAACTGACTGAAAATTTTAACACTAAGACAAAGACGTGGGTATTGAGAGCTCGATTTAGTAAGCATAGACAGTATTTTATAAGGAGCTAAGATAATTGAATGTCTAATTCACTCTATATTCTTACAGAGTTTAAGGCCTGCCTCAGTGTATTTCATGTGCAGTTTGACTAGCAAGAGAAAATCCTTTATGTATGCTCAAAAGCTTTCCTACAGCTCTTTTTAATAGCTCTCTTTTCTCTCTGAAAATTCTTGTTCATTGTACTGTGCCCCTTAAATATACTTAATAATTTTCTGATTAGAAAAAAATATCATGGTAATTCTGTGATTTTGAAGGCAGCAATATTGTTCCCTCCAGATTAGTGTCTGTTACTAGTCAGGTTACATCCAAGCTATGAAACTCTAAACAACACTAAAAAGTGTTTATTTTTGCAATGGGAATATTTCGTTTGAACCTTAATTTTATTTTTTTTAAGTGCAAAAGAGAATTAGAAACCCAAACAATTGGTTAAGCTTACACTCATAAGATATTTTTCTACTCATAAGATATGTTATTAATTTCCACATTAAGCATCTTCTTTAGTCAGATTCAGAAAAAATAGATGAAAAAAACTCAAATCGGAAAGAGTTAAGAGTTTACATATTACAAACTGTGCATTTCCTTTCAAGTCTTTGATGTTATTAATGTTAATCTGGACTCTTTGAAACACTTTAAACTGATTCAGTTATATCATCTTTTTCGCAAAAATTAATTTGACCTTTTTGAAATCAATGTTTCATTCCTTTCCAGCTTGAAGTCACAGAATGTGAAATTTATTTTTATTTTCCTAGCTAACTTAAAGCCATTAGGGGGCTCTTTCCTCCTATGATATCACACTGCAAGCTGCAATACAAAGATACAGCTAGTTCCTAGACTTTTTACCAAAAAAATTCTACTTGAATTAATTTATTTTGGATATAGACCATTTTAATAATACAGAGCAGCTAACAATTTTGTTTGTTTGTTTGTTTGTTGGAGAGTGTTTTGTTTGTTTTGGGGTTTTTTATTGCACTTAATTAAAAACTTTTACTGTCAATTAATGGTTATGTCTAGAAATTACTTTATGTCCCATAAAGGAGAAGCAGGGAACATGTTCAGCAAAAATTTTGATGTAATCCCTGGGATTAGTAAATCTAATTAACAGTCTGAATATGAAGCACCACTTATGTCCAAGAAGCTAAACTTTATGTATTCCAATAACTGTGAATAATGGTGCAACTAGCACTGAAAAAACCAAAAAACAAAAAAACCCCATCAAAACAACAACAACAACAAAAAATTCTGTTGAGTACTGTTATATTGGACTGAAAAGAGCCTAGAGTATCTAGAAGTGACATAATCTTCCCTTACACAGCTTGCTTTCCGAAGGGTTAAGTATGTGACCAGGATTTTTGGATCACTCTTTATTTCACAAAATGAGAAAATTTCAAATCTGAAAACATCTGCTCATATGAGCAGCTACACTGAAGTTACTGTGGACCATATTCCAACATCTTTGTTCTATTACCCTTTAGTTTCTGTAAATTCATTGCACCGCTATACCTGAAATTTAGTCGTGAAGTTTGCACTATTTCTTGTGGGGTTGTGAACTTTGTAAGATTACTCATGGGATTCCTTGGAAGGGACTATAGAATAGTCTAATGCAGACTAAGGAAAAGAATTCAATTTGTTGTAAAGCACAGCAAGGTAGTTGCAAACACAGCAGTATCATGCTGAGGTGAGGCCAGGAGAAACATGAGTGTCAAAAGACAAGCAAAATAATTGTCCACCTGTTCCAGTTTTGAAGAATTTTCTTATTCATGCCATCCTTGAAAGAAAAAAATCCCAAATTGGTAGATGATTTTACCCACCCTGAACCAACTTGCTACTTTATATTGTTTAGCTTGGAGAGATTCCAATACTGCGAAGTCCATTCAGGAAAAAAAAAGAAAAGAAAAAGGACTGACACACTTTGAGATGCTTGACCTTCACAACAAAGGAGTATAATCTAGCCAAGTTGGAATTTAAAAAAAGAAAAAAAAAGAAAAAAAAAAAACACAAAAACAAACAACCAAACAAAACGAGATAAAAAAATATGTATTTCTTGGTTTTACTACATGTCTGAGTAATCTCTCCATTTTTGCATCCTCTTTATGGCAACTATCTGATGACATATCAATGAAGAATTTTGTACTGCTAAACAGCATCTTGAAATTCCAACCAGGATCTCAAGACACTTTGTTTACTGCTCTGCATAGACAGGGGTTCATGCAATATAATGAAATTCTCAAAAATATGGAATAAATCAAGTATTACTTCTGAGACAGATAATTGATGTTTCAAACTCAAAGACTATCTTCATTAGCTATATTATTAGCACATTGCGAATTCAGCATCATACAAATTATCTTTCTATTAGTAGAAGACGGCTTTTTCGTTACTGAAAGGTGGCTAAAGTTAACTATGACTTGCTTGCATTTCAAGTAATTAATTATGTGCACGTGAACAGTCATCAAAGCTAAGATGGCATTATTATTAGTAATTAATCCAGCACAGCACTGCCAGCCAGTCAAAGGAGGTGATTGTTCCACTCTATTCTGCACTGGGGCGGTCTTACCTGGAGTCTTGTGTGCAGTTTTGGGTACCACAATATAAGAAAAGTATAAAGCCATTAGAGAGCATCCAAAGGAAGGCCACAAAGATGGTGAAAGGTGGAGAGGTGGGGAGGGCATACAACAGTGGCTGAGGTCACTTGGTCTGTTCAGCCTGGAGAAGAGGAGAGGGGACTGAGGGGAGACCTCATTGCAGTCTGCAACTTCCTCATGAGGGGAAGAGGAGGGGCACACACTGATCTCTTCTCTGTGGTGTCCAGAGACAGGACCTGAGGGAATGACATGAAGTCTTGTTAGGGAAGGTTTAGGTTGGATATTAGGCAAAGGTTCTTCACCCAGAGGGTGTAACAGGCTCCCCACAGAAGTGGTTACAAGTTACAAAGCCTGACAGAGATCAAGAAGCATTTGAACAATGCTCTCGAGCACATGGTGTGATTCTGAGGTTGTCCTGCGCAGGGCCAGGAGTTGGACTTTGATGATCCTTTTGGTTCCCTTCCAACTCAGGATATTCTATGATCCTATGACTTTATTTAAGGCCCAAATCAACCAAGCAAATTGCTGGAAGAATGACACGAAGTGTGTAGCAGAAGCAAGGAACAGAGACCACTTCTTGGTTAGAGTCAAGCACCCTAGCAGTAAGAGTCTTTTCCCCTCTATAAAACAGAGTTTACTTTAATTGTATGCTTTGCTTCCTTGAAATCAATGAAATTTTATGTAAAAGATAAAAATTAAACCCATATAAGATTCTGGCACAAAGTTTCCACAGAGCTTCACTCCAGAGGTAACTCTAATTTACTGGTTGGTTAATTTATCCCTTATATAAACACACTATGCAAAGCACTTTGAAATACTTTTGAATGAAAACTGTTGTGTAAATGTAAAGTATTATTATGGCAAACAGAAGTCACTCAAAGTTGACAGAAGTCACTTCAGCTAATGAAAACTGCAAGAGTCTGGGGTGCTTTATTAAGCATGAATAAATAATTAATCTCTGATGAATGTTTAAAAACTGAAAAAACGGTTCTTCAGACATGTACTCAAATGAGAAATACTTAATTCTTTTTTCTATTTAATGTTTTCTATAATATATGAAGGGAATAATTCAAATTACTAGATTTTAGAAGTAGAGAAGTTTGCAAAAGCAATTATCATATGTACTGTCAAAATATCTTAAAAAGAAGTAATAAAAATGTAATCTAAAATACACACCATAATACAATGAAAAGCATCGTGTTGGTTTTTTTTGTTGTTGGGGTTTTTTTGGTTTTGTTTTTTTTTTTGTTGTTTTTTTTTTAATTTATTTTTTATTTTTACTGGAAAAAATGACATAGCAAATGAAATTGCATTGAAACAGCAACCTGCAGCTTCCTCAAATTTATATACAATCCTATATATATGTGTGTATATATATACATATATACATATACATATATATATATGGTGGCCCATGGAAGGGGTGTTGGAACTAGATGATCTTTAGGGTCACTTCCAACCCAAGCCATCCTATGATATGAGTCTATTATATATGTGCATATATATGTGCATGTACCTATATTTAAGCTTATCCTTTACTGTCTGTATTCCACACAGAAGTATACACCGCTGTTATAGAAAATTTACAATTTTTAAGAATACAGCTATGTAGAACCCAAACATGTTCCCTGGGTTCCATACAAGAAAAGGGTTTTTTGGTTGTGAAGCACTTGAGGCTACAAGTTATAAGACAGGTGTTGCCAAGAAATGCAGATCCGCAGATCATCGGATGCCAGAATCTTAACAAAATACTATTTTCCCTGATATTGGAAACACTTTGTTCACATAATCTGCTTTAATGCTGTGATGTGATAGCAGAAAGGGTTTGCTGAGCAAGATGAAACAAACTACCATTAAAACATACAGTGCTGTTTTGAGAAAAGCTCCTTAAATTTTTGTGTTTGCTTGAATTTCAAAATATTTAGAAGTGAGATAAAGTTGCTTTGCAAAACACTGATTATGTTTGGCTCTGGAACAAGACATGGATAAATCCTGCTCTGATCAGTGACTGTTAACACTGCTCTGTGGAGTATAAAGTGAGTGAACAAAGTTCTGCAGAGCAGCTGATAGTGAGAAGTAATTCATTGTCCTCTGGCAGATCTGTAACATTGAGAATTAATGTGCTTACAGCAGTGACAAAGCTATGGTAACACCTTGACTACTTATACATCTTCTTTTTTCTCTCAGAACTTCTTGTGACTGATTTAGGATATATGACTGAAGGTTTTTTTTCTTCCCTCCAGTTATCAGATATTAAACAGAAAAACAAAACCAACCAACCAACCAAAATCAAAAACCAAAACCAAAACCAGACCAAACCAAAAAACCCCCAAACCAACAACAACAAAAAACAAAACAAAATGAAACAAACCCAAATAAAACAAAACAAAACAAACAAACAAACAAAAAAACCCACCAAAAAATATCCCACACCAAACCCCTGTCAAATTCACCTTTGGGCAAGCTGTTAAGGTAAACAAAATTAACTGTCAAAAATTAGTAAATGATGATAATATTTTTCCTTGAACATAGTGAAACAATAGTTTTGTTCTTAATACTATGTAATGGTCAAAAGGTAGAAGCTCTTTGTGGCCCAGAATACTTAACAATGACAGTATGAATATTTTGTAGCATATGGAAATTATGTATACCAGAAAGTAAAAATATATGATATTTCTTTAAATTCTATAAATTTTAGTTCTAGAAATCTATTTTTCCATAGGGGTCCATAGACTTCACCAACTTCTAAAAACTACCGAAAATACATTGTAGTGTTTTGCTCTTCCCGGCTTCTTAAGATGCATTAATAGTTCCTAATTCTATGCAACACAGCTGTACTGTGTGATATATGTGTATATGTGAAAGGGCAGTTCTGAAATTAATGTTGCAACTTTCAAGCATAAATAAGAACAAACTCATCTGACAATTTTTGCTACTGGTGCATTTTATTGAACTGGAATAAATAATATAAACATATCTTTCATTTTTTTTTTAAATTTAACTTATAACAGACTGTACCTTCT
The DNA here is from genome assembly GCA_013397845.1 of Melanocharis versteri. Classification (NCBI taxonomy): domain Eukaryota; kingdom Metazoa; phylum Chordata; class Aves; order Passeriformes; family Melanocharitidae; genus Melanocharis; species Melanocharis versteri. The sequence continues at coordinate 874,797 of VZTG01003997.1, forward strand.
TAATACTGTATGTGAAACCAGAATTTGAACCTATCTTCTTAAATGAAATCGTGAGCAGCTTCTGATGGGGAAACGTACTTTCAAGTTCCCTGCCCTATTTTGAGACACAGGAAATTCGAAGCAGCTTTGGTAAGCTTGGATGATATTCAAGAGACTCAGTCTTGGATGTTTGTCTATTAATTCTAGGCACTGTCATACGTCAATATATATGTACAGAATCTAACCAGCAAAATTAAAGCAATGTCATCGGTACGTGCTCTTTATTACCATATGCCAATAAAACAAATATCAGTGCCCAGGATTACAGCCGTTATGAGGTGGTTTATCACCAGCAAAGCTGAAGCAAAGTGTGAAAGCTCTACAGTGTCCATCAAAAATGGAAAATCGTCCCTGAATTGCATGACCAGGAGCATGACCAAGCAGATGTATCATGCAGACATTATTCAGAAGATCAGGGAGAACACTGTGAGAAGATGTTTCTTTTGCACTCTGTATCCCTATATTGTTTGACTGCCGCAACATCTCTAAGACCTTGGAGAAAAGCTTCCAGGTCTTTGACCTGACTAACTCTCAGATACATGGGTTCAGGAAGACATCAGTGAAATGATGCAGATATACAATTAGTAGTTCTTGTCAAAATTTTTGTACTGTTTAGGAAAATTGTTCAAACTGGAGTTGTACCTTACCCTAAAATGGCACAGTTTAGTGGCTTTGCTTTCCAGGGAAAGAGCTAAATAATTATACATACCTGCTTCCAACATGAGGTGCAATGCCCTCCCCATGCTAGCTCATCTTTTCAATGTCTTGCCCAAGTGCAGCAAATGCAACATGCCTGGGACATATTAAACGTCTTAATAACTCTAAAGAATTAAATGAAATTATACTACACAGAGAGAAAAATATGCATAAAACCTGTCCAACTATATTACATGTCAATCTAAACCAAAATCCTTTCTCTGATGATTCTATAATTCTCTTAGGCATCTAGATTTCTACCAATTTTTTTTGTTTATATATACATATATACATGTATCTGAAACTAATTAACTTCTTCACCTGTTTTTATAACTAAGTGTTCCTGCCTAAAAATTTTGGAGAAGCCCTACTGCAAGAACTGCTGTCACTTTGTGTGGTTGATACACGATAGACTGTTGGAGGAGTGAATGTCAAGATTTACAGGACGTCAAGATTAGTTCATCCACAAGCTTTTATCATGCAAAGCAGTTTTAAATCCTTTCATCGAGGGGAGGTATCTTTCATTACTTTGTATAAATTTTGGCATAAGAGTATGCATATAGACATTTACCAAGAAATAAATTATATACTGTGAATCTCCATTCTGGTTTACCATCATGTGTTTTCTTTGGCTCTGTCATAGATTAACATTTTCAAGAAGAATCAAAGAATACTTTAGCCATGAACATTTTTCAGACTGTGATTCGTAGACCAGTCTTACTATCTATGCATATCTGAGGATTATCATTACAGTCTTTCCTACTTCTATAACTATTCATCATCTTCACTTCCATAAAATAGCTGCAGATATTTTAGATTTATGCTAAAATCCAGAGAGAAATGCTGTACAGTATGTGTGCATACAGCAAATGTGTATGTATCTGAAAGTAAAAAAAAAAAAACCCTACCTGACAGAGACAGCATTAACTATTTCAGCCTGCATGGTATTTGGAGAGGTTATGGGTCCCTAATACTTTTGCCACTGATTTTATACAATTTTGCAAGTCTAGAACTTGTGCTGAAAAGAACTGGCATTTTCTTAGATGGCAGTTTCAAGTGTTCTGTGTCCAAGATGCCTATTTTAAAACTAAAACTTCTTTGCAAGTCTCCTGTATCCAGCTGTGTAACATTAATTCCCTTCCCTTCCCTTCCCTTCCCTTCCCTTCCCTTCCCTTCCCTTCCCTTCCCTTCATTTTGTTTCTCAAAGTCTGTATCACTTTTCTCAGGTTTTCCCTTCTGTTGAGAGGAATATTTCTTTCTTTTTTTTTTTTTTTTTTTTTCTCTTTTTGGGGGGAGGTGANATGGGCCAGAGTGGGAAGGGCAGGAAACAGATAGTATCTTTTATCAGGAAAAGAACATAAGGTCAGCCCTTGCAGTCTGTAACTATTTGGAATTTCTTATTTTTAGGGGATAAGAATTCTGAAGAATTTGAGTGGTTTTTGTTGTATTTGTTTGCGGGTTTTTTTGTTGTTCGTTTGTTGTTTTGTTGGGTTTTTTGTTTTTGTTGCTTTTTAGCTGATAAATCTCTAGTCACTAAAGTGATAGGTGATCTACACTTTGATTAGATAAATATTTCATGTGGATAGAATATGCTGTTCTGCCTTTTGAAAGAACTTTATTAATGAATTTGTTTAATTTCCACACCCTTCAATAAATCATCAACTTGGGTATGAAATTAAATATAATTAGGTCACCCTGTAGCATGCTTTTACTGTAGATTATGTGCTAACCACTCTGGATTTAGCTACTCTATTGCACTTTCTCAATATGTGTCAGCTAGGAAAATTCAACATAACATAAGATGCACTACTCTCAGTAATGATAATAGGTATCTGGAAATACAATATATGAAGTCTTATGGACATTGAAGTATGATCTTTAGAGAATAAAAAACCCAACTATGTTCAAAACTATAGCTAGTGGATAAACTGGGAGACTACAATGTTCTACTTAAAAAATAAAATTTAAATTACCTTTTTTAAAAAAATACAGCAGTAAGCAAAACTGTAACATAATTAACAAATAATGTTGTCTTGGTAGTATTATCTTGAACCTAAATAAGATATAGAGTTGTTGTTTTACAGGACATTTTTTAAATCTCGCTTTCATTATAGATGCATATGGATGCACAAATGAGTCACTATAGAATTTCCTTTTGAGGTCTCAAACAATCATGAGATCCACCACTCTCAGTTTTATTTCAGATAAAATGCAGAGTATGCTGGAAGTTTCATCCCTATCCTCCGAAAAATAGCATGAATAATCAAAGGCATTGACTAAATTACTTAAGTAAGTCCCTAATTCTCACAGGCAGTCTACTTCTCTTGAAATCAGATCCTAAACGTCATTTGCTTCCAGTGTTCCAAGAATCAGGATGGTTAATTCCTCTGAGCTAGCAAATCTTTTCTGCCATAAAGCAGCATATAAATTTTGGCTAATGTACCATATGTCAGATGATATGTTGTCATAATAATTTCCCTGACTTTTAATTATTCTTAGTTCATTATAGTTTAAAGTATTGAAGCCAGCAGTAATTTAATTTTGTAATTTTGTGCCACACTGAGGTGTTTGCACTGTCTTTTTATTATCATGAACACAGGTGCTGTCCCTTGTACCTAACACTGCACTATTCACAATATTAGATACAAAAAGTTTTATATTCTTAACTATTTTGAACACAGTTTTAACAAATAATAAAAAAAAATTCTCTCTATAAAGTTCCTTGTTCAGGAAATGGAAAGCAAGATGTAAAGAAGGCCTTGTATTTTATTGTTGTTTGATCTTACCATTCTTTCTCAAACAATAAATCAATTCTTTAACAGAAACCATACACATAGGATTGTTAATTTTGACAAGGACCAAAGAAATCCATCATCCCTTTTATATTTTCTGACAAATCTACATGTTATTCTTTTTTATTAATGGATATTTCTGCCCTCTTTCTCCCATTCTCATCTCTGGAAGAAAATAGTCCGAGAGGTATTATGCTTTTAGAGAACAGGTGTAAGTATAATTCTTCTAGATATAATTCATAAAATTCAGGGAACCTCGAAACACTGTTGAAAAATTTCTACAACATCATAATACTTTCAGGATGTGAAACAATATTTAATGTATCTATGTCATCAGATATGAAAGATTTATTTAATGCTACCAAGTATGGACTACATCAACCAACAAAACATTCAGGGTCTAAACCTGAACTTTGGAATAATGTAAGGATATCTATGCACCTTTTTTATTATGCAGCATTGGTTTCTCAAAGTAGTGACTTACAATAAAAATTACTAAGAGTAAAACCTGAAGACTTGTTTTAAATTTCCTTTGAATATTGGTGATTTTGCCAATTACAGAATGAATGATTCAAGGATAGTTTTAGAATTATCTAGATAATAGTCCCCTTAATGTGTTGAGAGAATAAAATCTTAATTGAATTCAACTAAGTTTTCTAGGTGCCTTAATTTAAACTTTACCTATTTTCCTATGCATTATCTAGCCTGAGAATTGCATTTGACATGCAAAGATATAACCTCCATGGGAATTACAGCTACAATTTATTTACAAGTAATCACACAAGTGCATACAGATATCTACAGTTGTAGATATCAGTGTCCATATAACCACATCTCAGAAGCTTCGGTTTGAAAATTGGAAAGTCCTAATGCTCCAAGACTCTAGAAATTAAAATTTATCCACCAAGAAAACTGAAATGGAAACAAACTGTGCATCAGGATAAAACAGTTTGCCTGTCCAGCAGTAGTATTTTGCTGGGAATGACCCCCTCACCTGCATTTAGCATGTTGATTACTCAGTCCACTGAAGCACAGGGTGCTGTGCAGAGCCATCAGTCAATAAAGTAATTTATAATGATCACCCTTCTGGGCAAGCTAGGGGATGAACTAGTCATTACTGTTTTCTTCTAGCTGAGGAAATCTGTTCCCCTGTTGATAAATAGTCACCAAACAAACAGAAAATCCACCAGCCTCTCAACATTTTCTTCTTACAGAGGAGTAAGAAGCTGTAGTTGAAACTGATTGTGCTTGAATACAGCTTAATAACAAGAGGCATCTCTTTTTAACCTACGAGACTCTGATAGATGTGTTCATCAATACCATAATTGGTTTAATGATACAAGAAGCTGATGTTAAGGTGGCTTCAAGTTAGGAAAAACGACTTCCCTTAAATGTGTGGGAAGCAATGCACAAACTGATGGCCAGCATTTCACTGAAGCAGAGAGCAAAATATGGACTTATCTCACATGTTTCCACTGTAGCTGAATGTCCCTTGCAGGCGTGTGAAGGATTGCTTCGTTTCAGCTCCCTGCCAAGGCATCCTTTGTGGGGCGAGTAACACCCTGGTATGGCTGAGGGCCAGGACCAGGGCCAGGGCTGGAACTGGAGTGTGGGGCCAGAGGTCAAGGCTGGGGCTGCCTATAGAACCTTCTAGAAAATTGCTGCTGGTGTGGGAAGGAGCTACTCGTGCCATGCGCAAGACAGCTAGGGGCCAGGGAGTACATCGGGGCGGGGGCCAGGGTGATGGACGGCAGCCTTGTGCCATAGTGTGTCTGTGGGAGCCATCTCCTGTCCCATGAGGGAAGGGAGTGGCAAGGAGTGGGCTGTGAGGAGCTGAGGTGAGCCCTGCGAGTCACCTGTTTTGCTTTCTACTCGTTTGTGGGGCCCTCCATTTAGAGGCCTGTGCTGTGGCCACGTACCTTGTTGTTTGCTGGGCTCAGTTTGCTGCTGGGTTTGCTGTAGGAGGAGCATTTTGGTGGTCCTGGCTGCATTTGCTGAGGGGGCAGCTGGGCTTGGAGGGGCCAAGAGTGAGGTTTTTGCAGAATCGGGGAGTTAAATCTCAGGGAAACTTGCCTGAGAAACTGCAACCGAAACTTGTTTGTGGTGGATGAGATGCCAGTCACTAAGGCTAAATTCTTTTAGACAAGAAGTGGTTTAGGAAAAAAAGGGGAAGACATAGGGGCAGACCCTGGAGGTGGCGAATGCAGGAGTGCTAGAGGACCAGACTTGTAGCATAAGAGTTGTAGGTGGCAATACTATTTGCTGAATAAGACCATGTTGTGGATCCTTGGCTTGAGGGCTGTATTGTATCTTGAACGCTTCTGGATGGTGGTAAGATAAGGAAGTAACAAGTATTCAGCTCTGAAGACTGGGATTGTGGTGGCTGTGTTTAGTTTCATTTTCCTCTTTTTCCCAAAATACTGAATCAAGTTGAATGACACTCCTATATTGCTGGTAAACCAGTCTAATCTGAGTGTTTCTGACTGGGAGTGCTATTTGTTCGGTGTGCAAATCCACATGAAACAACATCAAGAGAGCCTCAGAGAGATGTGCAGCTGACACATGTTTTGGGGTCTCATGTGCTGAGTTAATTCAGCCAGGCTGCTGGCAGATGGAGGGAGTCTCTGGCCTTTGCCTTACTTAATCTTGCCATCCCATTGACAGTGGCCAGAGTAGCCCTTGAACAAGCTGTCATTCCTCATTGCTGCCAGACCTGTTGCCGGCAATTCCCACAGCACTTTGGTAACTATCCATGACCTCCTTGTTTCAGAAGTCTTTGGTTTTCCAAAACTGTTTTTTTATTCAAGCTGTCAGTCTCTTACAAAAATGTAGAAAAATGATGGGCAGTTCATGAAATGACAATGACTTTATGGAATAGGCTCACATTCAGAGATTAATTTTGCCCCATCTCTAAAGCACAATATGTCATACTGATCACAAAAAATGGTCATACTGTACTGTAGAAAGAGCTTTCCTGCAATTCCCAGGTTCAGGGGGAAGGATTCAGGAGGGCTGATAATGAATTAATGGACTCATAACTGATACCATTTGAACTGTTGTGAAAATATTGTTTACTAAATTGTATAATGGGAATGAAAGCAACATTCTTTGTGTTCTCACTCCCTAAGTCTAGTGCCTAAGACTCAAATTTAAGTGATTAGTTAACTTGTGTATTTTATTCAAATGATGGCTTAATAATACCAAGTGACATCAGCTAAACTGGGATAAGTGAAAAAAAAAGAAACTTATATTTAGACATAAGCTTTCACTCATAGTACAAATCCTACCCTCTTTATCAAATGTTAAACTGAAAAAAAAAAAAAATAGCCAGGGGTGGTTGTCCATGGAATTCAGGATTATTTCAGTGAGAAAATAACTTTGTCGTGTTTCCCTCTAACTGGGGATTTATGGACTGGTGATGAAACCACTTAAAACATACACAAAATGTATTCTGGTTCTCCTTGCTCTCTGTCTTTATTGAGTCACCTATAAATATATGTAAGATTTAAAATCTCTAATTTTTTTCTGGCTCACTGAAGTTCTCCTTTTCTTTTCTTTTTTTTTTTTATTTTTTTTATTTTTTTTTTATTTTTTTCAGAAAGGTCCTTTAAAGCAATCTGTTAAAAAAAAAGTATCTGTGATGGAACAGTGAAAGAAGATGTAGGTGATTTCTAGAAAAAAGCACAATCTTCTAGCTTTGCTGCCATTGAAATGTATGTTTTGTAGGTTTCTTCAAGTATACATGCAAATGGATAGCTTTCTATAATTGTTTTATTTCTAATGGACTCAGAATTAGTACAAAGCAGCAGCATGATTTAGGTAAGTCAAAGAAGATAAATTCCTTGCTTTGTTCTAAATACAAAAAATCCAAACCTAATCAAATAAAGGATACCCAAAACCAACAACCAACTGAGGTTTAAGAGCTTGTGTCATCCCTTACCTTGGGCCAAATGAAAAGTCTGCTATCTGATGATACTTCTTCAGTTCAACTTCTTATAGGAAAGGGTCCATAACTTAAATATAAATTGTGACTCTTAGGTTTTTATTTGACAAGTGAGAGTAGAGCTTTTACTGCATTGTGGTGTTGTTTACAGGCTGTCAAAATATTTGCATGGATTTGGTACTTTTTTTGCTAACAGATGCTATTATATACAGCCATTCACTGAATTCAAAAAGCAAATAGTCTAGGAGGTTTCTGTGAGCCAAATGATAAAGGACTTTATTCTTAAGAACATTTAATTTTCCTGCTGGATTTTAATATAATACCCGAGTACTCAAATGATAATTTTTTAAAATTACCTTGTGAATTATTTCCAAATGCTGGTCAAATACATAGAGCTCTACCATCAAAATTGCAAGTGGAGCATGGTCAGTGTAGGAGTTGTTGCTTATCCGTGTTTTGTCTCATTTTATACAGTTACCTGTTGTTATGATTTTCTTCTGGCCTGAAGTCTTGCCCGTTTGTCTTGTTGTAGAATACTTCCTTTTTTTTTTCCAGCTAAATCTCGGTGTATTATGGTAACACTACAACTCAGGCGTTGTTTTCCTGTCTGGGATACACATGGCAGCCAACAAGAGAGAATCCTGAATTGAGTGCATAGAAATCTTTATAGAAGATGAACAAAGGATTTCTTTGCAAGTTAGTAGGAAATATGAAGGTGTATAAGGAAGAGCAGTTGTTATGTAGAAAAATTCGGTCAGTGAATCTAATTTTTTTTTTTTTTACATGCTCTTAAACCTTTCTGTCTGTGCTTGTGGAATATTCTATTGTACATCTACCAGATAATAACCTACAATTTCCTACAACTAGTGAAGTTATTCTGATATAGTACAAACTCCAAGATGGTGCAGATCAAGTAAGTTATCATGTAAATTCTAATCTATATCAGTGTAATATAATTCATGAGTTATGCTTGATATGGTAAGCTTTTAACATTTGCCAGTTTGCACTGTGAAAATTCCCTTTATCAGAGAGGATTAAAAATTTGACAAATTGATATTGATTCTGAGGCAAAACTGCACTGTTGTGTCACTGGTATCAGCATTAGTGACATACAGTCACATTACTCCTTAGGCACAAACCTTGTCTGAGTTGTGTGCGGAATACAAATATGGAAATATGTATTGATACTGAAAGTATAACACTAATTACTATTAATTAAAATTAAGCCACTTTTCTACGGTGAAGGATTATTCATCACATGACAATTTTATATAAAGACTGAGTACCTTTCAATTTTAATATTACAAATTAAGTAAATATTGGGTGATGTGCGCAGAAAGACTAGATTAAGTCCTCTGATTTTTTGGTTGGTTGGTTGGTTTGGGGTTTTAAGTTCTATGCCGTGCAAGAGGATCAGTCAAGTTAATCATGATGATCTTCTCTGTCTTCCTCTTAACTCACTAATGTTTTGAGGAAAAAATAGTTACTCTCATGTCTTCATAGATCAGATCCTGTGATTTTTTAATGCTATTTTTTATGCCGTAGTGTTTTTATGTCAGCCCTATGTCAGTCAGGATTTTTTTTAAGGCATCATTGGATCAAATAAAATTTTCACAGATATTTTGATTCTGTTCAGCTGCTTGTACCTGTGCTTTACTGCCTGAAGAAAGGAACAAGATATATTATCAACAAATGAAGTACAGCTTTCAAGATCAGGAAGCTTGAGTGGGGATTCCAAATTGATGGCTCAGAGTATTTGTCAAATTTTGATTTTTTTTATCATGTCTTTTTTTCTGGGTGAGGAAAATAAACATAAATATCTACACTGTGCATTTGACACACCAAAATTTTGGGGTACAGATGTGATGATAAATATTCTAGCTTAGTAAAGCCTTAAAACCCTTTTCTAGAATATATAAGCCCTTGAATATCTCTGTAGACAGCAAAACCACAACTGTTACTTAGTTCCCCATTAATTCTGTTTTCATAGAAGGTAGGTAATGCAATGTACTTGCAATATTATTGTGTCATGCCATTTTCGTGAAGGTGCGGGGCAATTGAAGACATATGCAAAGCTACCTTCACAGAATCACAAAATATTCTGAGTTGGAAGGGTTTTACAAGGATCATGGAGTCTTTTCTGAAAATAGACTTGTTTGTGCTTTATAGGAATTAATTGATGTCGTTTGTAAAATTTTTATTCAGATTTTCTTCTAAGTAATGAGAATATTTGAGAAATACTGTCTCGTGGTGTTTGAAGGACTTCTTGTGAAAATTGTAATTTAAAAAAATACCTCTGTGCAGTTTAACATCAGCAGACATCAAGTATTTGCCAGGAAAAAATACGTATTTTTGCCAGGGGGGGAAAAAGTATTTTGCCCAGAAAAAATATATTGAGCTGATTTGTCTTTCAGGAGTTTTTCAAATCTAGACAAGTTCTGAGAGTACACCATAAAATAATTATTTTTGTGTTTGTATGACATGTATCATTGAAGTAGCTGGTCTATATAGGATTTCAATAAAAAAAGTATGGGGGTTTTCTGATATTAAGCTAGATATGAATTTTGCCTAAATGTTGTGGTAAATGTAAGGTGATCATTAAGGGGCAGGAAGAAAAATATATTTATAATTATATAGAAGGAACACACGATGATGTCATATATAAATCTTTAGGGTGAAGAAAAACATCAATTGTACCAGATGCCCTTGGTAGACTCAATAGGCTTTCTTTGAAGCACATCTCCCTCTCAGGTGTGTTTATGCCACCAGAAATTACAAGATATAGAAGAAAACTTGAAAGATGTATTCGAGTGCAGCAGCTGGTTCATAAATGTGATGTTGTGTGTTTCATGCCTGATATTTTTTACGGTTGTGAACACTTGCACCATCAGAAGTAATTAAGAGCAAACGAAAGAGCTGCGCACAAAGAAACAAAGGCTTAAAATTATCTGTATGGCTTTGTGCTATAACTATTGTAAGCGTATAACGGAGCATTTTTATGTCTTAGGAATGCAACACGTATGCTACAGCAACTGCTGCAAGGGAAAAGGTTTCTTTTCAGGTTATGTTGTCAGCTCTCAACAAAATGAATAGCACAGGGTGGGTGAGTAAAGCTGTCCCTATGTTTGTGATCCCTGACTCATTCCACAGGTTTTATTTGCTTCCATTTCTAAGACATTTTACTACTTTTGTACAGCAAATTGTATCTACACCATAAAGTAACAGTTGCAGCTTTTACAAGACTGGGATTACATATTCCCTGGAGAGTTTTCTTTTCATAGGGACAAGTCTTGAGATATCAAAATTGCGGAAATGCAGAAAGTTGTTAGAGGAAAGTTGGCCCCAGGTGACAAAAGGAAATTGGAAGACAAAAGAAGAAATAAAAAATAAATAGAGTCCTATTGCTGCAACGGACCAGCTGCATTAGTTGTTTCTCTAGTCCCATATGTTTGTGAATCTTGACCTCTCTTGTTAAATGTGGGATTTTTTCTAGGAAGAGCATGATAAATGCTTCATACACATATATGTATCTGGAAAGGTGACTTGTGGTGTCAGGGCAATAGTGTGGGAAGGGACTAGCATGGCTAAGAGGTGAGAATAAAAGGAAAGGGTATGAAAAGTGCTGTAGACCTGTATCTTATTACCTACTTTTACAGTTTTCACTTGCAGATCCTGTGCAGTTACTTCCTCTCATTCTACGTATTAAGGAAAACAGAAGATGGACACAAATAAGAAATGTAACTTTCTGAAACTGAATAAAATTTCCTATTGTGCTTAATTTGCTGGAATTAATTTCTTTGTTGCAAAATCAGTATTGAGGTGCTGGGGTTTCATTTTTCAGAGTGAGCCACTGTGAACCCCATGGATCGTGCCTGGAGGGTTAAAAGTGGCTAATGTGAATTTCAATTAATAGCGTTCTAGTGACAAGGAACTCTGTAACAATTTCTTGCTTACACTTCTGCCTTAATTAGCATATAAACGTGAAAAATTATGAGATACTGTTTCAATTTCTCTCAAAAATCTATCACTTAGAGCTTGACATAGATCTGCCATAGGAGGATACAGAGAATAGGAAACTGGGGAAGCCTCGGATGGCTTGTTTCCTTTGTTATGGACTAGTCTTCTGGAGTTTCTGATCACATCTTAGCTGTCATATGTGCCTTTCTCTTTCATCCTGTCTTGTGGTACCACAAGAAAGAATGCAAGATATGCTCAGTCTAACAGAGTTAATGAACAATCACTGAATTCTTTGGGATGCTCTGCAGCAAAGTAGAAGTCAAAAGAAAGATACTGTAAAGAGCAGCTCTAGTACTTTGGAGCAGAGCTCAAACATAACATGTCCCTGTCTTGGGTAAAAATCTTAGATAATTGCACGAAATTTGTAGTACAGATGAAAATTAAAAATGCTGAAAACACTCTGTTAGATTTTGGGGGAGTATTTATTCCTAATGATAAATCTGATGACAAGTCTAATCATAAACATTTATGAGATTATCTAAATTTTATATATAAACTTAGGCAACAGTTTAATATGTCTTTTGTGATGGCATGCTCTTACATTGTCCTCATCTGGTCTCTAGCTACTGTGATCTTGGAAATGTTGGGAAAATGGTTTGGAAAATCTCTCAGAGCTCAAATTATTGATGTATTTTGTGTTGGAAAACCCACATCCATCCCCTATCTTTGCAAATGTCCAATGATACCATGTATGTTTAAAATGATGTCAATGAAACAGTAAACCTATTCCATTCTGAATCCTTTGAGAAAAAAACATCCTTAATAATCAAGATATTTTGATACCTGTCACTTGAGCCTTGTCTTGCAAATCTAAACTTTTGTTTTCTGGAATGCCTGTGACACATGAAGTTACTGGAAAGTCCTTGGAAACCTACTGCAGAATTCTTTTTTTTTTTTTTNGAAACCTATTTCCGAATTTTTTTTTTTTTTTTTTTTTTTTTTCAGATTATGTGGTGTTTTGATGTCAGAGATGTCACTTCTAAATTTGAAATAAAGTGCAAAACAATTCTGTTAAGCTCATATTTACCTGTTGCTCAGTAGAATGTTCAACTGACATAACCATTTCCATGTGGAAAACTTAAATGTACATTCTTAAATGATATCGAATTTCCTCTTTCTGTGAAAGTCCTTCAGAACTGGAAACAGACATCATTGGCATCTCAAATGGCCTGCATTTAATCTGCTTTTAATTATATATGTCCTGTTCTATCCTCTGTATATGCTTTACACATTAATTAGACTAAGATTTCAGTGATGCAGCAGGAATTCTGAAAGTTTTGTTTGTTTTTCTTTCTGCCGTGTATCTTCTCTTCCCCACTCCCCAGCTGAGACTGAAACAGTACCAAAATGGAGCAGTATAACTCAGTATTGAGGAAAAGATGTTAAATCTTTTCTTAAAGTTTAGAAAGAAAAATATTCAATTATAGAAACTGAAATAACAATGAAGGAGCTTGAGGAAACAGTTAGAAATCAACTGCTTTTATTTTTTTCTAAGTACTTAGTGACAAATTAGCCATAGATGTAATATATTTGCACAATTGTAATCTCTCTTCAGACCTCATATAAACATTGCAAAAAGCTAAATATATTGAAGGTGTCATAATTAATGCATGACTTTTGATACTAAGCGGTGTAAATCTTTATTGATTTATATGATGGCTTGGACTCCATAGAAACTACAGATCCAAGAAGTGTTTTGTCCTTTCTTGCTTTATAGTTGACCTTTAAGAAAGGTCTAACAAAGAGAAGAGGGCTGCAGTCATCTTAGTCTTGCAGCGTCTTGAGCCAATTCATTAAGGACTGCTATGTACCGGGAGAAAAAAGGGCTGTGCAGTGCTAAAAGGCTACTAAACTGTATTAAAGAAGTAGTGAAGAGTGTCTGCTGCCATAATTCACTGCAGTTTACTTTCATAAAAGGCAAAAACTTTAGGTCTACTTTTGAACATCTAGACACTGGAGTTTTTACTTCCTACCAAGTTGTCAACAGAAGCATTAATGCTTGAATTCACCTTGGAAAATTATTTTGAATCCTCCTTCAGCTATTGCCTTAAGGACACTGCTTAGTAAGAAAGCGATAGTCAGACCAAGTTGATCTACTAAGAAAGTGTGTTGTAATAGTAGGAACATAAAGACAGACGGCTCTATCAAGACAAGTGGAATTTGAGAATGAAATATTTGTGACATTTTAAGAGGAAGAAAAGTGATCTAACTGGTATTGTGGTATCTCGTTCTTCACTTAAAAACAACAGTGCTGCTGATTCCTGGGCCTGAACCGAAATTCATTTGTTTATCTGAAACACAGACACACTGGTGGACTGAGGACATACTTTTAAGCAAAGCCATTATCCAAACATATTTTCCTAGCTTATAAAATGCATCTAGATGGTTACTTGGTTATTTAGCTCTGTGCACTGTCTGGGAAAAAAAACCAAACAAACAAAACACAAACCAAATTATAAACACACCCCATAATCCCTGCACACACATCCCCCCACCCCTTTTCTGAAGGTATTCACAGCACACCTGAAGCTTGCAACTGCCATCATTCATGCAATGCAATTAACAATCATCTTTATGCATAAAAGAAAATAAATCTCCCCTTCTCCTGTTCTGTAAGTCCCACTGCATGCTGAATAAGATAAACTTTTAAAGTTGAAAGTAAAAAGGAATATGTTTTTAAAACTGCGTGATCATTACAATATTACCTTATTTTTAAAATTATTTATAAAAAGGCAGATCTTCTTACTATTTAGAATGAAGAGTAAACTCTTTTTTTAAAGTATATTTTTATTGTAGGAGGTGATTGGCAGAGAGGAGAAATTGCAGGTTTGGTTTGGTCATTTTTGCCATGCAAAGATAGCATGCAGTTTATTCCTTTTGTTATTCACATAACAGGATAGCAAGAGTAATGACAATTTATTGTTTCTCTACAGTCAGTTCACCCCTGTCAAGGAGAATGTTGAGACTCTCATTTTTTATTCTTCCTTGTCCTCTGCTGCTGATTGTAAGAATACTAAGGATGTTAAAGAATGTGTTTGTCAACTAGAACATCTTTCTGTTATGACCTGGATATTCATCACCAGTCTTACTTTAGAAGTATGGAATAATGATAAATTTGGGTGCTAGCTGGTCTAATCTGGCTGTCAACCAGCAACCTTGAGTTGAGATGCTCTTTTATCTTGTGAAACACACCGATTTGTGAGACATTCACTCTTTAAGTAAAATCAACTATTTAGCTTTTCTTCCCCCATCACCAACAAGGTGTGATGGCATTTTGAACTTAATTTATGCAGTAAACAAACAATGAAATCTGTTTATGTCAGCACTTCCATCTTTGAAAGAACAAAACAAAAAAAGAATGTGGTGCAGTGATCAATGATTGTGATTAACTCTCTACAGGTTATGGCTTCTTGCCCCAATGATTCTTCTGTCATTACTCTGGATAAGATGCTACATTAAGCACATATGCCTTCATCCATATGGCTTGCTAAAAACCTAGAGGCTGACCTTTAGCTTTGTATTTTTCACAAATGCACTTTAAATGCTGAATGTGTAACTTGTGCATCCTGAGCTGCAGTAAGAGGAGTGTTGTCCCTGGGTCAAAGGAGGTGATCTTTCCCCTCTACTCAGCACTGGTGACGCTGCACCTGGAATTCTTTGTTCACTTCAGTCCTCCCAAGAAGAGCAAGAACATGAACAAATTAGAAAGGGTCACAGGGAAGGGTCACAAGGTTGACAGAAGGACCGGAGCATCTTTCCTACAAAGAAAGGTTGAAAGAGCTGGGACTGTTGAGGCTGAAGAAGAGAAGGCTCCATGAGATCTCTTCAATGTGCATAAAATACCTAGAGCGAGGCTACGAAGGCAGCGGGGACTGGTTCTCTTTTCAGTGGTGACCAGAGGCAATGTGCACAATATAAAACACAAAAGATTTTTTCTGAATATTAGGAAACACTTTTCACTGTGAGGATGACTGAGCACAGGTTTCCCAGGGAGGTTATGTAGTGTCGGTCACTGGACATATTCAACACTGCCTGGACATGATCCTGTGCAGCCAGCTATAAGTGTCCCTGTCTGAGCAGAGTAGGGCTGTACCAGATGATCTCAGGAGGTCCCTTCCAACCTCAGTCACCTGGGGTTTTCCCCCTCCCCTTGTGCAACTTTGTGGGGAGGAAAAAGAGAAGGGGGAGAAAATGTGGTTTAGTTTTTCTTTTGTTTCTCATCATCCTACTATATTTTTAATTGCCAGTGAATTAAACTAATTTTCCTCAAGTTTCTTTGTTTTTGGGTGTGATGGTAATCAGTAAGTGATCTTTCTGTTTTTATTGTGAACCACAAGCTTTTTGGGTTTATTTTCTACCCTCCTCTGTTGAGGTGGAAGAATAAGAGAGTAGGTGGGTTGGGCCTGGTGGTCTGCCAAAGTCAATCCACCACAGACGTAAATAGAAATAAAACCTTTTAGCTTGATTATAGCTTATTACATTTCTAATTTTTAAAAATCAACTAGAGTGTATATTAACAGGAAAAACAGAACTGTGATTTACATATCAATTACAACAGAATGTGTCTAGAGAATGGTTAAGCCTTTTTTTAAAATTAATCATGCTTTAGGACTAAAGAAGGAAAAAAATCTTACAAGTTCTGAAGTCTTGTGTGTAACCTTCTTTATGTTATCAATTTCCTTGGTGCTTCCTTAACAGGGAATTCATTAAAAGATCATCTTTTTAAGTAACTCT
Source organism: Melanocharis versteri (assembly GCA_013397845.1). Taxonomy (NCBI): domain Eukaryota; kingdom Metazoa; phylum Chordata; class Aves; order Passeriformes; family Melanocharitidae; genus Melanocharis; species Melanocharis versteri. Next base: position 891,018 of record VZTG01003997.1, read on the forward strand.
GTTTAAGAAAGCTCATTTTTCATATTCCTTTAGTCTTTAGCTATGAAAATCAAATGGATCACTTCTTTACTACAAGAAGTCATAGAACAGTTGAATGATTTGAGTGAGAATGGACCTGTAAAGAGCACTCAGTTCCAACTCCCTGCCATGGGCAAGAACACCTTCTGCTAGACCAGGTTGCTCAAAGCCCCATCCACCCTGGTCTTGAACAAAGTTTCTCTGGGCAACCTGCCCTGGGTTATCATCACCTTTATCTTAAAAGATTTTCTTCCTCATGTTCAGTATAAATGAATTAAAACTGTTGCCTTTTGTACTGTCACTACAGGACTTGATAAAAGATGTCTGTGGCTTTATCATAAGCCCCACTTATATGTACTGAAAGGTCACAATAAGGTCTACCTGAGGCCTTCTCTTCTTCAAGCTGAACTTTTCCACCTCTCTCAACCTTTCTTCAGGAGAAATGCTCCAGCCAACAACCAAATACCTTGGTGTCTTTGGTATAGAATTGTTCTGTCTGCAAGTACATTTTATATGCTAATTTAATTTATGTACACAATCAAATTACAGGGAAAATTTGTTCTTGTCCTTCTTCGCAATGTTATTACAATTATTGCGTTATTTTATTTTATCAGTACTCTGGGTTTTTTTGAAGCTTTTATAACAAAACAAAGAGTGCTTTTAATTATACAAATAATAACTATTTAAATACCTGGATAAATTTTGGGAAATAAACAATTTGCAATTCCATTAAAAAGGTATTGTCTATTACAGCTACCGCTTCACAAAATTTGGGTTTATGCTGAAGTAGAGTCTTTCCTTGAAAAGTAAGCACTGATTTCTGCACTTCAAAAAGATGATTTCATGTACGTTTAATCAGGTTATCAGACTCTTCCAGGATACCCTGAACTATCCTTATTTCCAACATATTGCAGCTGCCATTTTTCAGAAGAAAATGGGTTTAAGAAAGGTGACTTTTTGGTACAGCCTTGTCTCTTAAACTAAAGATGATGTTTTTTGAAATTATATTTCTCTTCATGTAGTGCTGATCAAGACTTTTAATATTTAAATGACTGGAACAAAGGTATTATCTAACTGTAGAATTATTATGATAATTCCTACATTTTTAATACACTCACTTTTGGAAGACACTTTATAAAAACTATTGTATCAGTGAATGCAGATTTAATCCTCCAGTAGAAATTTGGTTTTGAAATATGTCCTTAGAGTTTCAGAGCTTTCATTAATGGGCATTATTGTATGTAACATTTTCAGAGAAACCTAAATTAATTTCTATAAGGAAGTGAAAACTTTTTTTATTATATTGATTTTTGTTATTGTTTCCTCTGTCTCTATAGTATAAGAGAAAGCTTTTTTCCTCCTCCTACCTCCCCCCAGCTATTTCATGTTAGTAAATTCTACCACATCTTGCTAAGATTTTGCAAATACTTTTTGAGCAATTCTGGCTCCCCTTTTTTTTTTTTTTTTTTTTTTTTTTTCTTGGAAGTTAGGAACAACATTCAGTTTTGGCAGAGCCTTACCTGGCAGAAAATTATTCAGGCTTTATTACCCAGAGGAAAAAGAGGTTGTTGCCAATGCTGGCATTCTCAGAAAAAGATCTGGGAGCACTGATAAACTTTTGAAAAGGTAAAGTCTATTTCTAAAATTCCATTTCTTCTCACTACCTGATGACCTGTCAATTTGAGTAAGCCCAACAAGGTCTTGCATGCAAACCAGAGTTTTTCAAAGTGGCATTCCAAAAGTTAACATCCAAGTTTAATTGCTTAAAGAAGTTGTCTGATTACACAAATCATCATCTTCTAAGGTCTCTCAATAAGAATTAGACCACTTCGTTTCCTAATACAGGAGCCTGTAAACACATATCAATCCAAGTGAATTTGGTTAAGTACTGCCACTTACAGGGAATAACACCTAATTTGCTATACAAGATTGACCTTTTTGACAATAATTTGTCAACATGCATTTGGCACAGGTTTACAGTGTTAAGTGATTAGACAATCAATATAACTTGATGTGTGACATAATTAATGTGTGTTTCACATTGCTGTGAGGATTAGAATAGGATCTGAACTGTGTTGAACCCTGCCTGGTTCTGTTTAATGCACTTGATAGGTCACAATGTAACATGCTGTGCCCCTGGAATTCATCTGGACTACGTGCGTCAATAAGGACTGGGATAACTTACAGTAAATGCTGTGCCTTTGGAAACAGTAAAACCAAAGTAATTACTTTCTGAGGCAATATTCTAGATATATCACAACTTGGTCAATAGCTAATTTGGAGATATCTTTCTTATCTATAATATATATGCGAGTTGATGAGATGATAGGTTCTATGAAAATGTTGCCCTATTCCTTGTGAATGATGCTTAAGAAGGATGTATCTAGTGACAATAAGTGCAAAAGTTCATGCACATAAACCCTGATATGAAGGTTTACATATGCAAAATTCACTTACAAGTTCAACAAATTTTATCCATAGCACAATAAATTAGGTTTTAAGAATGTGGGGACATTATTTATTATGCACTGTGGACAACTTCATGTACATAAACTGGAAATAAGTTTATTCTAGTCACAGTTTTAAAAACTTGCAGGGATTCTTTTAGCTTTTTGAAGAAAGTATGGTTAAATATATATATTTTTAATTGATATTATGCCAGTGCATGTTGTAGAAAAGTTGACATTGATGCCTGAAAATTTGTAATTACGATTTAGATATTATTCAGTCAATAGATATATGACATGAGGAAGTTTGGACAAAATTAGCTGAAAGTTGAAAGTGATCGTCCTAGATTTTCTTGCCCTTATAGCTGAAGGTAGTTGTAGAAAGCAATATATTCTGGAAATATGTTCTGGAAACTTCCCACATTCATCAATTATTGTAGTCTTTCAGCGTTTCTAGAAGTTGAAGTTAGTTATGATAATGACTTCATTTGTGAAATCATTCCTTTGGTTCTTGCCTCTATTTTAAAAGTACATAAAGAAGTCTTTAGTATTTCTATTAGTATTGCAATCCATTCATCAAATATTCCTTTATGTCTCTCATATTTAAATGATGTAATAATCTAGAAAGTGGATTGTAAGCAACATTATAATCCAAAAGCTGAAGGATGTGACTTTAACAAAGTAATTTTAGTTCTATTCAATTGCTGAGTTATTGTTTAGTAGAAATTTTTGACCTGTGTGTAAAGTGTTTTTTGTCCCATGCTTGGATCTTTCTTTATTTTACCAATTTCATGTTACTATTCTGTTCAACTTTGACCAAAAAAAGAGTAAAAATCAGTAGGATGAAGTCCTTATAGTTCACCAAAGAAACCTTCATAAATGGAGCTGTATTCATAAGAAGGTTTGGAAAATAATTTGTTTGTTTGTTTGTTTGTCTGTTTTTATTGCTGGGGATTTTTTAGTAGTCTTGAATCACTAAGCTTAAGTTAGGTAATTCTTTTACTCAGTAGCACTTCTCATGTAATAATAGCCTGGAGATGAGGTTAGAAAGGACTTGAAAATGTCAATGAAATCTGTATTATTTAAGGTTTATGTGCATTAGGCTTATGAGGAAAGAAGTCTCCAAGTGATAGTTATAAGGTTTGCTTGCTCCTTGTGGTCCTTAGTGATCCTGCAAAAGAGATAGTAACAGAAGCTCTTAACCTTGACAGAAATGTGAGAAATGTCACTGGGAAGCTTGTGTTTGATGCTAAAAATATTGGAAGGAAAACCTTTTTCATCTCTGACTTAATAATATTGGTGTTGTGAAGTAGATATATTCTAGATTTTTAATGTTTTGGGAGCTTAACTTTTATTTTCTTTTCCTTGAAAGGAGGGGTATATGCAGAACGTTATTTGACAGCTCAGCGCTATCTAGCAGTGGTGTCCTTGCAAGACATCCTAAGGTGAACTCCTGATATTTCTTAATGCTTCTCGAAACAAAAGGATGCTCTCTTTAAAGGAGCAGATTTTTGTCTGAAGTACCTTAATCAAAAAGCTAGAAAGTAGGGGTAGCCACCCACTCTTTCTCAGCTTATTTTGATGGGCACTGGACAAAAACTGAGGAATGAACTTTGCGGAAATCAAGCAAAATATTGCCAACCTGATCAAGATAGGTGTTATTTGTGGTGGTATTGTAATGCAATTAATAAGTCATGGTGTTTAAGTTTGAATTGGTCTTACTTAACCTTTGCAGTCCAGCCTAACTTGAATCTTAAGAAAGGAGAGCAAGTCCTCAAAATTAATGTAGAGTATGTTTCTGTGTTTTAGTCATTGTAGAATTTAGAATTTCTTTCTGTGCCATTTAAATAGGACTTCAGACTTTTAATTCACTTGAGTATTGTTACTAACACAGGTATCTGGCTTTGTCAGAGTTATTTTTCCCATGGGATGCCTCACAGTGCTGTGTGTTAATAGCTAGAAATGTTTTGATGAATGCCACTCTTTTGGCTTCTGCTGAGCAGTGCTGGCACAGCACCAGCATGGTCTCCTCACCAGTAGTCCAGGGGATGGATAAGATCTTGGGCAAGGGCACAAGCAGGTCAGCTGACCCAGTCAGACCAGAGGAGATATTCCATAGCATATGATGTCAGCACAAATACAAAAGTTAAGAAAAAGGAGGAGGAAGTGGGGCATTCAATATTTACGATACTTGCCTTCTAGAGCTACCGCTACACTTTCTGAAGCCATGCTTCCCAGGAAATGGACGAGCATCGCTCGCTGGTGGGAAACAGAGAAAAACTTTTTTTGCTTTTCTTGCATACATCTTACCATTGCTTTTGTTTAGTACACTGCCTTTATCTTGATCCACAAGAGGGTTTTTTCCAACTTATTTTTTCCCACCTCTCACCCCACTTCCTGCTCAGGAGATGAGAGAGTGGCTTGTTGGGCATTTGGTGTCCAGCCAAGGTCAAGGTATCACAGTCGTTATTTCACTTACCTGTCCTCTTGAAAGAGGAAAATTTGGGGAATTCTTCTAAAATTCTCAGGTTTTTCCTGCCAAAGATCTTTGGCATTACTTTGATGAAGGCAAAAAATAAACTTGAATGATTGGCTGCAGGAGTCTTACAGACAATAAGGTAGCACCAGTAAGCACACACTAATAAGCATGTATGAAAATTTGAAATGCTTCAGAGAAAAAATTTTGTTGGTTTGGGGTTTTTAAGAGTGAAACATGTGAATGTAATTATTAAAAAAAATAAAAATTGTGTGTAATATTTTTCTAAGTGAGCTTTTTGCATGGTTATGGAAGCTTATCTGTGGTAGGAAGGAAACTTTTCATTCTGTAAATGTAGTGATTTTTCCTTTGTATTGGATGTCTGCATTTAGAAGAAAAGTTACAAAGTGACTGTGCACTACAGTGGGTGAATTTCAAAAATTTTCTCCTTTAACAATTCTCAGAGCAGACAATTTGGTATGGGTTTGTTTGTGGGGTTTTTTTGGGTTTTTTTTTAATTGCTAAAAAAGATCCATGAAACTGTCAGAAAGTAGGACCTATTTTAAAACATACCTTGTGGTAGTTTCTGGATCGAAAATACAGATCAGAATTTAATATAGTGGATTCCAAAAACTGAATTTCAAAACAGTGGTTTTTTTGCCCAATAATTAAATAACAGTTCTAAGCATATGGAGGGAGTTAACTGAGTGCCTGGGTCAATGCTGAGACAGTAGGAGTACCTTTATGTTTAGAATTAACCACAGACTTGAAATTATTCACTGAACATGCTATTCTCTGTGGATTTTCACTAATAATTATTTCTAAAAAGCATAGGTACTTCAACTTTCTGAACCACCTGTCGGCTAGATTAATAACATCTTGGCAGCTGATTACAACCACCGGTATGTAGTGGCTACCAGATGAGCATTAATTTAGTTTTATATTAAGCATGCAAAGCAAGCAGAGAAAATATAATCATTTATTATTATAATAGTTCTAAGTTATAACCAGCTGCATGATTTATGCTTCAATTAAACTATGGAGCTTGTACAAAGTCTTCTTCCTGCATTAATCATGCAAACTGGCTCATTATTTATGACTAAAAAAAGCAGATGAGCTAGGGTTTTCAGTGATGATTGGGAAAGGTTTCATATTTGTAACACCCCACATATTAAGCATGGCAGAAAAGACAAAGTATTTAATATGAAAAAAAAATTCGATAGTGTAGAATTTTCCAGTTTTGAATTGCAATACTATCAATCTGCTGTTATTCTGTAAAATTAAGTTAAATGATACTATCATTTACACCCCTCAAAGCCTGTAGACTGCTCAAAGTCAATGGCTATCAGTGAAAGTAGTTTGATTTTTTTTTTTTTTTTCAAATTTGGTTGTGTTTGATAAACTATTCACTAAGAAAGACGTAGTGAATGTCAGTGGACGTGACAGCAAAGAGAACTAGGGATAAGGCAATGGCTTTACTTTCCAAGTCCATTTGCATCTCTTAGGTGTACTTGGTTCAGCTCGTCTTGAGGAATAAAAACATTTCAAGATGGAAAATATTTCTTCCACTTTACAGAAGTTCTGTGAATTTCCAGATATCATGTAAACTATTAGGATGATACAACTTTTCATGTTTTTCAGGGAGGAAAGGTAAAGTGTTGGATTACTGGGACTTTGTTAGCTCAAAATTATTAATTGGCACCTCTCCTGTTCTAATTTTGGCTTGAGACAACACCGGTTCTGTCAACTGTGTGAATACCCTGGGTACTTGGTGAGTTGTAGTTTGATGAAGTATTTCTCCTGCTTTGTTTCTCTTGAATTTATGTTAACTATTGCAAAACTTCCCCTGAAACCTGCATGTTGTGCAAAAAAACAAAAAAAAAAANAAAAAAAAAAAAAAAGAAAAACAGAAGCCAAAGCAAGCAAACAAACAAACAAAACCCAAAAATCCCATAAAACAACCAAACTTGAGGTTCACACCAGATTACTTAACATGTAATAGATGGAGCAAATCAATCCAACCTACCTATTTTTTATAAAATTAAATAACTTAAATAATACTTTACAAGGTAAAGTATAAGAATGGGGATCACAAATGAGCATAGCCCTATTTCTTCATCTACCCCACACTGTATTTTTTTTCCCCTTCCCCTTCCTGATCCCCTTTTTTTCTTCTTTGCCCACCTTCAACTTTCATTTTCTTCATCTCCCACTCTTCTGTCTGTCTGGGCTGTCTTAAGCCCAATCTTGTGATTTCTATGATGGTGAGAATAGGCTGTGAAATGGACTAAAAAGAATGAATTTCATAAGTTACCAAGCTGTACTAATTTATTATTAAAGAAATGTGACACATATTCAGAGTTATGGTGTCACAAAATGCCTAGTTTACTAGACCAGGTCTTTATTAAAATATTGCAGCTCAGTGCATGAACGCTATAACTGAAAATTCTGGAACTCTTTTTTGGTTAGTTAAAAGAGATTTTTTTCCCTATAACAAGTAATTGAATAAATGTAATTAGGGAAGTAAAAAGAAAGCCTTTAGTGAAAGACAGTCATCTTTTCTTTGTTTTTCCAACATCTAAATATCAGTAAGTACTAAGTTTGGTGGCAAATATTATAGGAGCTGATATTAAAACTAAACTGAAGTTTAACTTGATTATATTATAAGCAATCTTTTTAGGGGAGTTAAGGGAAGGAGTAGTGTGGAAACACTAGATTACTTCTCCAGAACATTAAGCAGTTCAACTTTTACACTGTAGAATTTTACTGTAGGAGTCTGGGTTAATTCCTGTTTTATCCAACACCAAATTTACTTAGACAAGAAATCCCAAAACTTATAGGTCATTTACACTCCTGGCATAAGGCAAGGGAGTAGGTTTTCCTATTGCTGAAAAGAGAAACACCAAACCCAGGAATGCCAGCTGACACCTTATAAAGGCGTCTAGAAAGCAAATAAAGAATCAAAGGCTATGGTATATGAATATGTAGTTATAAGTGACATAGAGTAGAGGAAATACAATGCCCTGTACTCAGAAGAAAATGTGACACCACCTAAGGTTATATGTATATGATTGTTTCAGTGACTTCCCAAGCCCGTTGCGAGATACAAGCATGAAAGGTATAAAGTCTAAATAATTGTATATTGGTGTTGGTGAAAATCAATTGTCTTAGTCAAAATGAATAGAATTGTGAACTCATATTAAACTATTTTATAAGGCATTTGCTTAGGTAGACTTCTATGTAAGAAGATATTCTTAACACATGTACAAATTAGGATTTTTCATGTTTCAGGTCAGTGAAATGAGAGGTGCAGTGCTTCAATACAAAGGCTCCAATGGATCTCAAATAAGTGGTTTAAACCCTGTAAATACTAATTTGAATATGGGAAATATTAGAACAGGTATTTTTTTTCAGTAGTATCTGAAATATAGCTGTTGTAACTACTGTACATTATGTCGCAGAAAGAAATAGCAATGCCTTTAGGAAACAGTAAAAAATACTATGTAAAAGAAAATACTGCCTTTCACAAGATTGTGTGCATTTTGTAAACATTTCAACCATACCTGGACCTTAGCTAGAGCATGAATAGCAATCTGTTCCTTTGAGCTCATCCATAATCAAGAAGTGATTTTTCTTTGAGAAAGAAAAATCTCAGAAGTCACTCAGGCAGGCAGAGGTAATAGCAAAAGAGTTTTTGATAAAATATTTAGGAAATTGCATGAAGATGTTGACTGTGAACATACCTAGAAATAAGTTGCTGTTTTCAAAAATTGCAGCAGTGCATATTTCTGTGTTTAAAGCATATATATTTGGTGAGACCTTTTGTATATTTTGTGTGTGTGTGTATGTATATTATGTGTGTGTCTGATAAAATAATCTATTGTCTCAAAGTATAGGTGCAAATAGATTAAACAATTGTTTGGATGAATTAATTACAAGCTCCTCATATACTGGGACTTGACATGTTTTAGGATAGGGTATGTGAAGAATAGGATCCTTGCAATACTGGCATTGAAAGGAACATACATGATCTGGATTTCTTTTTGTTTGTCTTTCCATTTGAAGTATATAAAAGAAAACTTGTAAAGAACAGCAAGTCTTAAGAGAAATTCTTAAAGATGACTATTTTGACGTAGTGTTAAATTTTGTTTCTTCCTGTATAGCAGTATGTTTTATTCATTAAATTTAACCATGAACAGAAATAATGAACTGAAATACTCTTAGGTGATAAAGGTATTAAATCATAGTCTAAGTTCAAACAAGCAAAATACCTGACGAAACAGCACCAAAAAGAAAAAAACACACCAAAACTCAAGCAAACACGAATTTTCTTTTGTCTTTCCTAGATTTTATAACATTTTTTTTGGTAGAATTTTTCTTTCTTGTTTGTTGCTGTTCGTGTTTCTAATGTGTTTCCTTAAGTAGTCATTATTTGGCTATGAAGTCAGTTAAATGTGTTTGGAGTTAGCAATGACTTTTTCCAACCACTTTTTTTTTTTTTTTTTAATTATGAAATCTATCAAAATGATCAAAGACCTGGAGGAAACAGCACACTGGTTCTTTCTGATGCATTTTCTTAGCACAGTATGCAGTTTCTGTTATCCTGTGATCAAAGACCACACGGTGAATGCCATAGTTATATGGCTGCCCCCTGAGGGGAGAAATAAAAAAAGAAAAATAGTGCTTATATGTTGTGATTTTCACTGCAGCTTCGAGTTATTGAAATTTGTGGTATTTGGACAGAGTAAAATTTGCCTAAGTACGTCCTAAATTTTGAAGGAATCTCTTAGGGAAAAAAGCCTTGTAAATTAAGAATCTGTAACTTTTTTTAAAAAGCGACTTCAGGAACATCATTGTATCTATTAAGAACATGTCAAATTACTTATGTAAGTTGCATACCATGATCAGTTGTTTTGCATGTTTCAAATCTTAAAGGAAAATGGTGAAATGTGAAAACAATGAATTTAGACAATTCGCTATGTAGTGCTAAGAGAGTCTTTTTTTCTGCTGCAGACATGGAAGATCTTGGCTAGTCATAGATTGCAAAATGACAGCACCTTTTCTCAAGATTAAGGACTGTAATAAGAATGTATCCTCAAAATGTATCAACTCAGTCTTGCTGTCTGCATCTGGAATACCTGATGTGTTTTTAGGCAAGACAAGCTATTTTGAGCAAAATAGCAAGTCACTTGTAGCTAGAAACAAGATCAATACCATTCTTTCTTTCCTTTTTTTTTGGCAGCTCATGCTACATTCAGAGATTATTTGAGATTTAATACAATTTTTGAGTGCATTATCAAGATGAAAATATCTGCAATTGCATGAACATCTATTTCACATACTTATAGTGTAGTTAATGTTTATTTTACTTCTAAATATTGGAATATTTAGTATTATGATTTTCAGTAGTCTTAAGTCTGCAAAGTTACTGGGCATAATCACTACATGTTGTTCAAAGCCCCTTCCAAATTTTTGAAGAGGAGGTATGGGTATGTGAAACTAATGAAAAAGCAAGACATCTAACCTTTCCATTGAGTGAGGAGACTATCCTGTAGAAATTGGGTAGAAGGCCACTGAAAGATAGGGTGGTTGAAAAAATATCTCTGGGGAGAGTTTGATAGTTTTGATGTCCCTGGACAATTTCAGTCTTGGCATCTCAGGGCAGAAGTCCTCTGCTTCTTCCATGACAGTGATTCTGAATTTGAAAGTCCTGTAGAATATATGTGCTATTTACTCTCAGTACCAGTTAACATTTGAAGTTAAGACCTTGGGAAGTCCATTCAGGTTATCTTTGTGATAAGTGAGATGTTCCAGTCCCTTTGTCATCTGTGAACCTTCATTTGATTCTCTCCAATTTGTCCATGTCCTTGCTGTACCAGGGAGAACCGGGAGGTCCCTTCTAACCCAGAACATTCTATGATTCTGTGAAGTGGATGCAATACTCCAGGTGTGGCCTCACCCATGAAGAGTAGAGGCGAAGGATCAGCTTCCTGAAACTAGGAAGAACATTCTTCCTAATGCAGCCCAGAATGCCACTGGCCTGCTTTGCCAAAAGGACATATTGCTAGATCTTGTTCAACTTGTATGTCCAAAAGCACCTTCAGGTCCTTCTTTCTACTAAGCTACTCACCAGTTGGATGTCCCCCAGCTTATGCTGGTGTATAGGGCTCTTCTCCAGATGAATGTCTTCTTGAATTTTCTTTTGTGGAACTTCATTTGGTTCCTATCAGCCCAGTTCTCTATCCTGTCCAGGTCCCTTTGGGTAGCAACATGACCTCTGGCCTATCAGTCACGGCTCTCAGTTTTGTGTGATTATCAACCATCTGGAAATTCATGGGACTGTGAGTCTTGATTTATATGTTGAAAATGCTATTAAGAAAATTATAGACATTATTGAGTGTAGATGATAAAGATTGCTTAAATAAAAAGCCTAGTTGCAGTTGAATTGACAGAATAGTTGTAACACGTGTCTGTCAGATTCAGGTTTCAAAATTTATAATACTTACCCTCTTAATCTATTTTCTGGTTGGTCAGCTTGAGCATATTTTGATGTGTTAATTTTAAGGATGGGGTTTTAAAACAGCTTATAAAATGTCGGAATTGTAAGCTATGTGCTTTACCAAATGGTTTTCTGTGCAGCTTCAGTTAATTATCTTTCCCAAGAATATCCATAATCTAATTCTGTATGTAAATGTTAGTTGCTAAATTATACTCTAAGTAAATGTATTAAAGCAGACAACGCCGTCAGAGGTGTCAGCTATGTCTGCACCTCTTTTGTGTCTTCATTTTCTTTCTAAACCAAATTATGTCACCCAGCAGAGATGCCACCCTGAGCTACATGATCCCTTTCCATGGCAGGGGGGTTGGAACCAGAGGATCTTTAAGATCCCTTCCAACTCTACCCTTTCTATGATTCTACAGTACTGTGAAATCTGCAAAAGTATTCAGTATAGGTCAGTTTCTTTTACTTTTGAATTTGTGTTGTAGAGTTGAGATGTGTTGCTCACAATGTACGTTCTCATAAGTACTATAAGTACTACACCTTTTTTTTTTTTTTTTTTAAATTATATAACATATCAATGTGTTAATATTCACCAATATCTTCTAGTATACCCTCCATCTCCAAGATGAAACCAGCAGCTGAAAGAGTGCTTATGCCATTTTGGTTTGAATATACTTTGAATGGTAAAAACTGTCTTAGGAAGGAGGAGAAGAGTGCTTGCCACCCCAGAACTATATGAAATCATTTGTTCCTCATTATACTGTGTAGTATCACCTTGTTCAGAAACACTTGGGAAGATGTCTTTTCATAGAAAATTGCAGATTAAGTTTGGCAATGTAGTGCGACATTTCTGTAAACTACCAAATAATGGTTACAAAATGAAGTTTCTTTTTCTTTTGCTTCCAATTATAAATCGTTCAGGCAGAGAAAATATTATGCTTACTCTACTCTTTCATGTATTTGTATTGTTAGAGAGCATGCTGTTTAATCATTAGCTTTCTTACGTTTGCATGATATGATAGGCTGCTGTGTGGTGCTGCTTCTCTGGGCTTGATGCACTCAGGAATGTTTTCTTTGGGAGAAAATCAGTTGTGATAGCCTAAAGGAAGGCTGTAACTTCACGCTTTGTAGGGCTGGCTGTAACTGGTTGATTCAGTGAAGAATTCTTTGTGGGAAAATATTTGGTCAAAAAAATGCATTTGAAAGTACAGTTTTGTGAAGATGTGTTTTAACATCGACAGTTTTGGGATGATATTTGTGATGAAATAATGACTATATCAGCTATTCTTTTAAGTGTTAATTCTGTTTCATTCCTACTCAGTTCTTCAGTTCTAGGTAGGAGCTGGGTAACAGAAATGGAGAAAGACAAGTCAGTCCAAGTGGTAGCTTCCTGAAAAATTCTTCTTCCTTTTGGGGCCTGCTTGATGTCAGTTTTCAAAGCAGTCTGATTTTTTTAGTGGGCTATGCTGGGTATTCTCTGGATACTCAAACAATTTACTGGGGAGCTGAACAATAGTTTATGTTCCCCTGGCCCAATTGCCAAGGATTTTTACTCTGGGAGAGAAAAGAAAAATTAAATCAGGAGTCATTTGGAGCTAACATCCTCATCCAGCTGTATTAAAGATGAAATTAATGCATTTATTTAAAAGCATAAATGGAGGAGTTATATAAATATAAAACATTTCAGAATTACTGTTACATTTATAGTTAACTATAAATGTAAGTTTTGGTTTCATGAGGTTAATTTTTTCATATCTTTTCTTTAGATGGACAATCTTTGCTCAATAAGAATGGTGAGAGCGTAAAATTAAACTTCAGTGCTGTCATAAAATAGAATTCAGCAATCTGGTTTATTTTTAGCTACTATGATTGGGCACCATGTGATAGCATGTAGGAAGTAAATATTCTTTATTTGTTTCCATCTACCTAATGAATGTTTTTTAACTAAATGCCTTAATTAACACATCCCTGACTTCAGACGCCTTTTCTGCTACAACCTTGTTCAAGATTCAGTATGTAGTTCTACATTTCTTCTGTGTTGTTTTAACCAGATTCTACCACACTGCCTCATTTCTCTTTTCATTAGCACATAGATACTTTTCTGAAAAATCCCAGAATAATGGCCAAGGCACATTTACTTTAATGTAGCTCTGCAAGCATGTTGTGAGCCCAGCCAGTTGGGATCAAGAAAGTTTGAATATGCAGAAGATACAGCATCATGGATACATCCTGTATTTATGTTTTTTGTGACTTGACAGTGTTGGGAAATCTGTGAATACTGCATTTAAGTTTCCCTTTGTTGTCTTCCCTCAAATGAAAAACAAAACCAAACAGAATGGACAGGATGGATGAAACACATGGAGATCCTCTTCTGAAAGAGTTTTTTGCTTGTTTATGACTTTCCATTCCTTGGATATGGGGACACATATCAGCTGATGTTTGTGTTACCATTTCCTCATCTATATAAATCAATACATGGCAAGAACTAAGAGAAATTTCCAAACCATTAAATAAGTTTTGAATCATAGAACTGTAGATTTGTTAAGGTTGGAAAAGACCTCTAACATTTTTAAGTCCAACAATTAGCCCAGCACAGTCCTGTTCACCACTAAACCATATCCCCAGGTGCCATGTACATGCATTTTTTGAACACTCCCAGGGATGATGATTCCAGAACAGTGCATGTTTTCTCCTTTTTTTGTCTGTTTATCAAAGATAAAGTTCATGGCGCCATGACTGTATATGCCAATATGTACATTTTTCTCATGTTCCCAAGCAAATTTTTATATTTTGCTGCTTCTGATGCATATGATCTTGTGGTGAACTGAGTCACAAGTAATCTATAAGAAAACTTTTATTTTTCTAAAGTAGGGTAAATTATACTTTCATTAGGCACTGTCTGAGTGTAGGGAGTGAAGTGTAAAAAGCAAATCTGAACAAGAAACATCAGTGGTAACAATGGAAGGAGGTCAACAGTGGGGAGTAGGAAATACAGTGTATTACATATTTTGTTGTGTAAGTAGGCATTATTTTACAGGCAGTTACAGACCCTTATTTATTGGGAAGAGCCTTCTCCTGGGGTAATTACTGTTCTAAGAAGGAGGTTTGATTCTAGTATTAATTCTGTAAATAAGGTGAAACTGCTGTATGCGGGAGTGAATGTTTTCATTTAGTATTCCTTTAAAGACTAGCATTCTTTCATCAATGATTCAGTTTTACAAATCATTATTATGCTGTAAATTATTAAGTTGCATAAATTATTCTTTGTATGTAATGTGTAAGTTTGAAGGCAAATAGAGTTTTATACTTTTCTCTAGATGATGGAAGCCATTCTGCACTTGTTATTCATTCATTTGGAAAGGCTGCAGTTCTTATTTTTTTAATTTGCTTTACATAACTGAATTAAGCTTTGACCTAAGAGTTATTTTGCCATGTGGAACTTACATCAGTTGATAGCAGAACTTCTAGAAGAAGCACTTTTCTGCATATTGGAGGGAAAAATGTATAGGTTATTAAATATGTATATGTCCTTAAATATACATGTAAATGCTAAAAAACTGTTGTGCTGGTAATGGTATTCGATAACCACCACCCCTAACACCCTCTTCCACCCTCCAACCAAAACTCCTTTAACATCCAACTGAAAACTCTTTCAAAACAGAACAGAACCCCACAACAAAGAAAATCCAACCTTTGGGCTGGGTTTACCCTGATACAGAAAAATCACATGTAGTACTGTTAATCGGGTTGCAGGCAGGAAGTATACAAATACAGTTAACACTTTTACAAGAACCAAGGAGGCGTTTTTGCTTGTCAGCAAATGTCTCAAGGACAATTTGTCAATGTTAGAGTCTTTCTCACTGTTGTCTGTACTTTCTTACAATGGCAGCTAATTTAATACTTAATTGTAAGACTGTC
The DNA here is from genome assembly GCA_013397845.1 of Melanocharis versteri. Taxonomy (NCBI): domain Eukaryota; kingdom Metazoa; phylum Chordata; class Aves; order Passeriformes; family Melanocharitidae; genus Melanocharis; species Melanocharis versteri. Next base: position 906,379 of record VZTG01003997.1, read on the forward strand.
TTCAGTTTCTAATGCATCTGTGAGGTATTTTCTGTAACTTAGCTGGTCAAAGCTATCTTGGAGAACAAAATAATCCATTTATTTGTTTTGTGGTTATATTTTTAAGAGCATATTAAGGCATATGCCAAAATGGAAAAAAAAAATCTTTTTCCCAGTCATTCTGCTCAAAGATGCTATTTTTGTCTTTACTGTTAGTAGCCATATTTCTGTCTGATGGAACATCTTTCTCTCCTTCTTAAGCAGCAGCAGACAAAATGTTTTGCACGTAGTTAGTTGTCTATTTTCAAAATGGTTGTGAACTATTTTCAAATTATATGAAACTAGCAAACTAGCAAACTAGCAAAAATTTCTGAGGTAAATTATGTCTGTCATCTTTGTATGTTATGAAAAACTAATTTCTCCAGTTAATTCATCATATTTTTACTCCTCTGCATGGTTTATTTCTCTGCATCTCCTTTTCCATATTAAGTGGAGTGACAATATTCACTTGAACAATGGAAAGTTGTAAAAAATTTGAAATGTGAAAAACTGATTTCAGTTGTTTGTGCATCCTTCAGTTTCCAGGCACTATGTCATTCTAGTTATTTTAATTGTAAGCAGCATCAATACAATGAAAGAAGAGATGAGAAAAATATAGTCCATATCATGCTGGAAGAGTCTACTATTTTTTGTTATTATACATAGGAAGAAAAGAAACAAAATTATAATTCTCCCTATCAATTTTTCATCATTTGAAATAAGACTGAATTATTTCCCCATATTATTTTCCAGGAATGTGAATCTTTTGAAATCCAAGACCCTGCCCTGAATAATTACAACCTGAGCAATTAGTTTGCCATGTGATGTGGGGCACAGCTCCAAAATTAAGATGCCTTTACTGGGATTTGAATTTTAGTTTCCTTTTTCCTGGCGATGAGACCACAAGCCTGTAATAACTGCCCAGCACAAAACTGATGTCCCTTTCTAAAGGTTTAGTTCTAAGAAGAAAGACAAGTCTTCAAAGAAACATTGCTCTAATTAGAGGTAGGCAGCAAACATGAACTTCACCCCTGGTTTGTGCCTGTTCATCTCTGAGTGATTTGCCTTCTCCAAACCCTTTCTCCCCATTGTCCACCTTCCTGTCTCTTCACAGGCACGAAAATGGAAGACCCAGTATATTTTTTTTTTTTTTTTTTTGCCCATTAAAGATCAAATACTTTTCCTGTGTAGAACTGCTTTGTAAGCCCTAGAAATCTCCTGCTAGTGAAAAACAACTTCTTTTGCATATGTTGCTCTCTTTCAGAACTCCCCAGTAAATTGTCTGAGTACACCCTGTTAAAATTTCTTATCAAATTAAAGAAATGTTGAGATATTTGGTATTCATGGGGGTCTCTAGGTAGTGTAGTGCTTCCTTTATGTATTCTTGAAATTTTCTGGAGGAATTCTGGGTTGTTTTCATATGTGGTTTCATTATACTATATAAAACTGTAGGAACTTAATGAAAACAAATTCACATTTACTTCAAGATAATGATGTTCTCCATTGTGAGTACTGGAAGTATAACACAGTATGCTGTTTTTGAAGCTCAGTGAATATCCAGGAATCATCAGGAGATGTGGGGTTTTTGTTTGTGTTCTCTTTGTGGATTTAGTTTTCTTTTACTGATTGGAAAACTTTTGCAATGTGCCTCAGTTGGAATTATGCCCCATCCCTCTCTGCAGTCAAATGAGAACTCTACTTTTTTAGCAGTACCTCAAGCCCCACACCATCAGCTTTCCATTGATCTGTCCGAATGGCAAAATGAATTTAGAGGAGTTTATGATATGATAATCCATGGAGAAGGCCATTCATTAACCCTGTAGGCTTCCCATTAGGATGATGCTAAGTTAGTTTATAAGGATAGTTTCATCAACTTATTCATCAAGGGAGATAACTGGAGAAGGCAGTTTGGATTGTAAAACGACTATTCTTGTTGGGCATGTGTTAAACTCTGATCCAATACTGCTTAATTTTTGACACTTGGAGTCCTCCCAATGTAAAAAATATTTTGATGTATTTTGGGTTTCAAGGCACTTCTTCTTGTCTTTACATAATTGAAAAAAATGCATAAATCTTTTGTTTCTAAATCATGGTACATTTAGTTATGAGAACAAGAAACAATGAGCAGCAGCGTAAAAGAAATATTTTCATAAACTTGGCCCTGCTTATTACAAAAATTGGTAGCAATGTCTACATCACCTGTCATCTGTTATGATGGTGAAGCAGGCTGAGTAGTAGAATGAGTCAGAGAATGATGTTGTGCTTTAGGTTCTTCTCTTTCATGTATTTCTAGAATGCTATACCTCATTCTGTTTTGATACCAGATGTGTTATCGGTAGAGTGCAGCAGAGGAAGCAGCCATCTAATATAAAACCCAAAATGGCAGCTTGACACAAATTGATCTAATCCAACTGTAGCAGATGTCTCAGGCCACTATGCACACTCTTTCTTCTTTGGCTCACCCAATCCAGGTGTTACAGCTCACTGTACCCAGGTATTTATTTGGAGAGATAGCAGTCTGACTCTGTAGCCTAAGAGTGAAGTGTGAGGGTGGAAAATGGTGTAGTAATTTGAATCTAATGATCTCGATGTTGGGAAAGAAAAGAATTTCTGTGTGGTTTCGAGGAAAGGGGTATAATCTCTTGGTAAAAAGGTGGGAAATCTTGTAGAGACATTGGTCAGCTTGTAGTATAATGCCTAAAACAATGTTAGTCTGACAGAGTCCTGGAAGCTATTCTTCAATTCAAACTGTTTTATAAGGAGAACTATTTTTCCCATTCCCTTCCATGTCAGCCAAGGCACAAATAAATATGTACAGACAGATTGAAAGAAAAAGGAGTGAAGAACATCCATACAGATACATGAAGCTCTATGTGTGCTGGAAATCCGTTTCTTTTAAATATGACTGAGAACCTTTTGTTCTTGTTATACTTGAATACTCTCTGTATCAGAACTTGAAATAACGTTTGGAAGTGTTTGACTTGTGTAAGCTCAGTCATGTAAGCTCTATAGTTCAGTAGTTGCTCTTTTCCTTCTTAAACACCTCTTTCAGAATATTATTGCATTTTCAGAGCATAATATATTACAAAATGCCTTTCTTCATGAAAATATCCATTATGCAAATATTAGAAAGTAGATTTTGTTAGGTGTTTGATATTGGATATATATTTGCCGGCATTAACTGAATTTTGGTGACTTAGAGATGTAGACAAATGATAACAGGTATCTTCTACATAGATCCAACTACTACAAAACCTGTTACCAGTTCTTGATATTGTACATGACAGCAACCCATCTTTCAGAATTCTGAGGGTATTGTACAAAAAGCTGTTTCTTCAAGTTCACATGGAATTTGAACCCCTGTTTTTTCTGAAGTATCCTGCTTTATAGAATAGATTGGGTACTTGAACACTGACAACTTCACATGTTTTTGGACCTCTTGAAAAATTAAGATTTGATAATGAAATGATAATTCAAAAGAACTTACTTATACAATTGGATGTGCAGTGCAAATTTCTGCATAATAAAAAATTCTCTACTTCTTGTGGGCACTTCCTGAGTCACTATACTAGAAGGGAGAAGTATGACTCCTTGCATATGTAGATGTGTGCTTTAAGAATGTATTTTTAATGAGCATAAAGGATAAATTCTCAAGTTCACTATAAAAGGATTTTAATAGTATGCAGTTTTAATAATGTGAACAAGAAAAATTTTCTGTAAAATCTGAAGGAATAAAAATAAAAGTTTTATATGGTAGGACACAAAAGGTCAAGTGCAACATTACCCAGTGAAAACAATTCAGGGGATGCTTACTTCAGCCCTGCAGCATTAAAATATCATAATGTCCTCTAATGGGTTTGGAAACCATTAACAGCCACTGATTCAGCACAGGGATTAGGGTTTGCTTGTTTTTGTTGAAAGATTTCACTAATGCTGTCAAGTATGAATTCTCTGAATAGAGAAAAAGGTTCAGACATATCAAGTCATCATTGTGCGACTTTTTTTCTCTAAATGTTTTCAAGTGAAGAGTCTGCCTAACTAGATACAGATGAAGTATGTAAATCTATTCTAAACCTGGAAGATTTAACTGGAGGGCGGAAGGTCTGTAAAGGATTTACTTTATATTGTATCCACTCTAGAGGCATAATTGAACATTTATATTTACAGCTATGTGGTAACCACTGTGACTGTTTGTAAAAGTGAAGGTTTAACAGCAAATAATATTGTCCAGAGTTCAAGGGAATAATCTTTTCCTTAGTATAGACTGTAAAAAGCTGGTAGTATTATAGATGGAAAGGACAATTACTATACCATATTTATGTGATGATGACATATAATGTAAAACTTGTGCACTACATCACAGCTGTTGCCATGAATCTACTGTGTCTAAAGTACACAATTTAATTGTTCCAAATACAATTAGTAATTGTAACAATAAGACAGCTTTTTAAGACATTTTGCAGCTAGATACAATGCCAGATAAAACCTCAGATTTCTAAAAGGAGTGTTCAACAAATTGAAAACGTGAAAGTAATGAAGAACGTGAGATACCTTAAAAGTCAGTGTTTTCTTTATTTTTTCTATAATTATTTATTTTTGAAATGAAACATTTTTGTTACTTGATGTATAAAGAATGTGAGAAACTATTTGAAGTATAACTGATTTGAGAGAAGAATGTCTTTTGATTAACTTCCACACTGTTGGTCAGAGCTTCTGGATTCTCCCCCATCACTCAGATGATCTTGGAATTTGTACATATCAAGTAATGGGATGGAAATAACAAAACTGTCTGTTTCGCATGGGCATCAATAATAAGGGCCTTGGATGGAAGATGCTATATGGCTGGCACGTAGTAATGTGTTTGATATATGTCCAGAGATGCTTGTTTTTGAACATATTGGTATTTTCATAGCCCAAAACAGTTTAGAAGGATCCTTATTAAGATAAAGGATGAAATACATTAGGATATGTTTCATTGTTTTACTGCAATAAGCCTGTATTTTTTTGTATTGTAGGTTTCTGAATAGTTCCCAAAAGGATATGATACTTTTCACCATGTTAGGATAAAGAATGGTGCAGTTTATCATTATGTTGTTTTCTGTTACGAGAGTCTGATAAATCCAACAAATTTGTATCTTTTGGGTTTCTTAAAAAAAAAAAAAAAAAATTACTTGAGGCTTCCCTGGGCAACAAAATGCCTATTTTTGTGCAGGGCTAAAAATGAACAAAAAAAGGTTAGCTACAAAAGTGTAGGGTCATAGCTTATTAGATTCAATGGATTTAGATTTCCTGTTCTCAAATTTTATATGTGTTAAATTTTGCATGTGACTTTCAGGGCAAAAGCAGCCCTGTCAAACTCAAAGTAAATATTGCACTGAGATCAGCTGGGAGCTTTAATAAATAATGAGGCATTTGATCAAGTATCCTGGTTTAACCCCAGACAGACACAAGTGCCACACGAATGCTCGCTCACTCCCCCACGAGCAGTGTCAGTGAGAGAATCAGAAGAGTATCTCAACCCACAGAGTTTTCCACTTCTAAAGGCAGTTTAGCCAGTAAATCAAAAGCCATGGGCTACCATTTCCCATGGGCAGGCAGGTGTTCAGCCATCTCCAGGGGAGCAAGGCCCCATCACATGTAGCAGTCACTTGGCAAGACAAACAACATCACTCCACTCTTCCTCCTCCTTTTCCCCAGCTTTACATACTGAGCATGTCACCATGTGGTCTGGAATATCCCTGGGGTCAGCTGTCCAGGCTGTGTCCCTCCCCCAGCTTCTTGTGCTCCCCCAGTCTCGTTGCTGGTAGAATGGTGTGAGGGGCAGAAAAGGCCTTGGCTTTGTGCTCAGAAATAACAAAAAGGCTTCTGTAGTATCAACGCTGTGTTGAGCATAATACCAAAAATTGACACCGTACAAGCTACTGTGCAGAAAATTAACTCAACCCCAGCCAAAACCAGCACATCAGGTGTTTTCCCAAGTTTGCTTTTTTGGATATTTTTTTTCCTCCTTGCTTTTTTTATGAACTGTTGTTTTTTTTTTTTTTTTGGTTGGGTTGGGTTTTCTAATACCCAAATGGCAAGTTAGTTTTCAGGAAGACTGAAACCTGATGTAATGCTGAAACACCTTTAGCAACTGTGTTCATGTTCCAGCATGCTGATGCCTTTTGCTGCTGCCTGAAACAGATGAAAATGGCCTCCCAATTTTGAACTTCCATATGTTTGTCTATCAGTCATTCATTGCTGATTTTGGAAATCATATCTCTAGTGACTTTTAAGTCACTTAAGTAGAATTAAAAAGCGCTTCTTAAGGATAATGTTACTTTAAGATAAACTCCAAATAATAAATGTAATGCATAGAAGATTTTCGTATTCTTGAAGTATAATATCTTGAATTATTTTTGTGTTTATCACAGATAAATAATTAAAACAAGAAAATTTAAATTATTTTTAAAATATTTCAGACTTTTCTAAATAATGTAATAATTGAAGACTGTACAAGAATTGTCGGTGGTGATACAGGAGGAATAGGACACTCTAATAGCTTGAAATAAACCGTGGGGGAAGGAAAGGAGAAACGGGTGTAAAGAAGATGTGAGAGAAATGTATAAGATGAGACAACAGCAGGAGGGCAGAGTAAATCATAACAAGAACAGAAATACATTTCTTACCACCTTATAAAAAATTAACTACATCAGAATTCTGTAATATTTTTGCAGAACTGCTGGAACCTGATACTAGTTTTTTAGCTATGAAGTGTGTCAGTGATTTTGTTTGTTTCTTGGATATATAATGTCAGATATTTTAGTACATTTAAAATATGATTCTAGTTATACTCACAATTGCACCATAATTGCACCATAATTGCACTTATGCAATTTATTGATCGTTTCCCCATAAGCTAGTTTTGGACAACATGAATTGTATGCAGAATTACAAGTCAAACCTTCTCCCACTTTTTACTGAGCATATATGCAAAACAATATGACTGTGGCAGTAGCTGCATTCTTTAAAAATCATTAAATATTTAAATTTTTTCTTTGTATATGTATTTTAAAATATTATGAACAATAGGTAGCTATATATGAATGATTGTACACCATGCAACAGTTATACACTTAGCCATTATCTAGGTAAAAAGGCAAAAGAAAGAAAAATGAGACATCTGTCTTGCTCTGACTGACAAGAAGAACAGGATAGTCAGTATGAGAACTTAAAAGCTTTTAATATAATGTATGGGAATTTTCTTTATTTCTGGAAAATATGAAAATTCTACTGACTGGCTAGATCATGCATTTCAGTGCTGACCTGTGTCATGCTTTGCCCAGAGCATTCGCATTGTTTCTTTGCATATTTGGGAAGCAGGTACTGAAGCGATGTAATGCACCTTTGGCATCGAGTTTCCAGTAAGTAAACTACTGCAGTATCTAATGTTGCATACGGGAACTCAAAAGTCTAATTTTAAACAAATTACAGCACAAACCCAATGTTAAATTAATCATGCTAAAATTAAAATTTAAGATCATTGGTGAGTTTTTATTACCTGCATTTTGCCACTGGAAGAAATGGCTGTACTGGGAGTTTTATAGTGTCAGAGAAGAAGCTGGGAAACCAGATTAACACCTTTACATATGAGATTGACCATAAATACAGACCTGAAATGTTCTGTTTGTTTGGAATCACACTCCCAGGTGGTTTTGCTATTTTTCAAAATATATTTATTGATCATTTCCCTATAAGCTACTTTTGGACAAAATGAATCGTATGCAGAATTGCAAGTCAAACGTTCTGTCTCTTTTTACTGAGGATAGATGAAAAACAATATGACTCAGACAATAGCTGCATTAAAAAAAAATTCCTTGGCATATGTATTTTAAAATATTCTGAAAAATAGATAGCTATATATGAATGATTGTACAACATGCAATAGTTTTACAGTGCAACATGCCTTTTATATTGAATTCTGCCAATCTTTTGTTTTCTTCCTTAGTAATAGTGATCACAATTTCTTTGGTTAGGAAAAGAGCTTCAAGCTGTTTCTGCATCTCTGCATTCTCACCTAAAACTCAGCCCATTACTATGCAGCGCATGATACAGCATGGAAGCAATTTTCAAAGAGAAATGTAGTTCGTTGTTGACAGCATCTAAAACTAGTTTCATCAGCAGTCTGCTATTTGGAGTTACAGAGCCCGGGTTTTATGCATATTTTTTATTGTAGCTATTGTACTGATGTCTTGGAAATCTTAATTCTGCAAAAATTCACACTGTTATGATTTCAAGGTACAAATCTTAATATTGTTGTTTTAGTATCTTAGTAAATAACTACTGTTGACTCTGACTGACATCAAACTCTATGAAATTAACCTTCTTATAACTTAATTAATAATTATTGCATTGTTTCTTATTTACTTGAAAGTCATTGGGAATACTTAAAATATTTATGACCTCTAGGGATTATTTCTCCTATAAATATTACAACTTTTGTTGTGATGCCATCCAAACTGACCTACCTCATTATTTTGTGGGATTTTTCAGTCATTGTATATATGTAATAGAAAAATTTGCCAGTTGTTATTTAATAATTATATATAACTGCATGCAGATCGGTTGAAGTATAGGATATTTGTTTTACTTATAGAAGGTCAATTGTTAAGGTCTTTTAAATAGTCTTTTACTTCCCACTGATTTCTAGAAAAGAATGCAGGACAGTTAAGTATATATTTGGCAAGATTTGTAAAACGTATAAATCACTTTGTAGTTAAATATTCTTTTAGAATTAGAAGGAGGAGGAAAAATAAAGCAATGAAATCTTTTGGTATAACTTTGGCTTGAGTGACATACAGATTCACACTAGCCCCAAACTGAAAAAAAATTTTGAAATTTTGATGGGACATGGTTTAATAAGTTGCATAGGGCAATGAACTAGTATCAGCTTCTTCCATAGGATTATAATATACCATTGATTCCATGTAGTTATTTTCACCGTAAGATATATTTAAATATTTATTTGAGAACACTAATTCTTGTTAATGTACAATACATGTGCATAATATTTAAGTCTCATTTGAAATTCAATTACTTACTTTTGTTCTGTTGGATAAATTAAGCTAGTTCTTTAGGACTATGCAGTTGAGACTTTATGGTACTCTGGCCTGTGTTGTTAGCTTTGAGGACACTTAGCTGAAGGAAGAAATCTTTTTTCTGGGAAACAGGAGATACTGAATGATTACTTCTTTCTTTGTGAGAGGAAATTTGTGTACACCTCCTATAAAGCATTTGATCTATAGAGGCTTGTAAATTCTGTGCAGGATTCTGCATAATGAAACTTAACACTTTTCTACAATTATCATCAGAGCTCACATCTAGATTTCCATCTCCATCTGTTTGTTATGAGAATCAAAGATCTTCTAGGAAGTGGGGTTTGTTTCAGATTTCCCCCTTTTCTGGACAATAGAGATAGCACATTGTGGTTGAGGAAAGCAGATACAGTATTAGGGAGCTACTAATTACTACAAGCCTATATTACCTTGAGACAGAGAGTGTGCATGAGCTCCAGAGGCATGAAGGGGTCTGTGAAGCTGACCAGTTCCAGGCCAACTTTATGCCCCAGCTTTTGGTAACTCATGTAGAGTTTTGCTGAATGTCCAGGTGAATTGAAATTGAGAAGTTGAAGGTATTAAAGTTTACTTCAGATTAACTCTTTGTCTGTGAACATGCCTGTCGAGTTTGATGCAGTTCTGAGGGCTGACAGTCCGAGTAGGTGAAAGCCATCTTAGTCTGTTCTGCTTGATATCTTCCACAGTGGCCCACGTTCATAGCAGGATTGGTGCTGTGCATCAATTTTCTGTGTATCTGGCACCTTTAGGAAAATGCACTCTTCCTTTAGAGGAGAAGCTGAGGATAAACTGAAGAGCTACAGTTTGTCTGCTTCCTCCGTACTGCCTTACAGAAGAATATATGGAGCAATGATTTAAGGGAGCAGAGGATACTTACTCTCTATTATGTGATAATGATGGTGCTACAGAAACCCTAGTGTGAGGAGGAGTATTTTTGAAAAAGGAATAAAACCTACATATTCTTGACAATGCCTATTGTCTCAGCTAAAAATACTAAATATGTATATTCTGACATTCCTAAACTTCTGAAATCATTGTGCTATTTCTCAAGTAGTCTGAGATGCACACAAAATTGTTTTTATTGATGTCCTGCTAGCGGGCAGCTACTTGCAGAGTCTCTGCAAGTATGATGTGCTTTATATGTGGAAGTTCTTGAAAGTATGTAAATTTAGGAGGCTGACAAAGAGCATCTTTAAATTAAGACACCTTAAGATAAATTACTGCATTGGTGATTACCCAATTAGATAACTGGTTTCTAACTCTCGGAATCATGTATATATTAGAGGAGTAGTTAAGTAGGACATTTTCACTTGCATAGGTATGTTTGGTTTTTTTTATCCTTTGCATTACAATTTAATAATTGAAGGTAAAGGCCTTCAGAAGGCACTCTGAAATGCATTCTGCTTGCTCTTATTTTATTCTTAGAGACAAAAACATGTAGAAAAAGGAAACCTGTAGTTAGCCTTTAAGTGAAATATTTACACTTGAAGTCTCACAATAAAAAGAGTGATCAATTGGGCCATAAATTGAGATGTTAGTTTTGTACCGGTGAGTGTTTTACATAACATGTCAAAGATCATTCAGAAAGTGTTGACTCAAAATTTGAGATTAGCAGGGACACCTTCTTGTTTTAGTGAACAGCCAACACTGAATGCATAGTAAGTTTTGAGTGATTTTTTCTCTATTTTAAGCTGTGAACACCACATTCTTATGCAGCATTTTTAAAATAATTAGAGCATATGTAACCAAATACATTTACAGACATAGAAGAACATAATCTTTTAGTAGTTCTTTTATAGAAATTATCCCATGAGCAGTGATTACAGAATCACTCTTACTGTTCTTTGCTTTAGAAAATGACAGGGAAAATACTTTGTCTGGGGTGTCAGAACACAACTATTGTAGGAACAACTTTTCAGGTTCTAGTATGTTTTTTAATAATAAAAAAATGATGTAGTAGACTAAGAATATAATAATTCATCAGAAAATGAATGCATTAGAGGACATTAGGAGGCTAATCTCTGTTCCATGTTTATTTAAATTACTTTCTACTAGAAATTATCCTTATTTTTAATATTCAGTATTCAGTCCCACAGTGATAGGAATGGACAATTCTGTACCATGATTTTCAATCTTCCACATTGGAGAAACAAGTGAGGATTTTCTACTCTGAGAAGCAGCTTTTTCTTAGCACTTACCTGACAAATGGCCAGAGTGCTTTGGTTTGAGGGAGGGTATTGGGAAGAAGATAGTGAGGGGAAATGGAGCCATTATCCTGGGAGACCCATCTGCTCCCCTTGTACGTGTAACAGGTGAATCTTTATACTTAATCTTTTGCTGATTGCAGATCGGTTTTCAGAGTCATTCTCTGATGGGCAAGCAGTTTCAATGACATTTCAAACTGCATTTGATGGAGCTGGGGTAGTCCTTGTATATTGCAGAGATTAGCAGCAAATCCAATATTTGAACTTGTGATAGAGTGCTCTGTCCTATCAGTCACCTCCACAGGAGATGGGAGATTTTATTTCTTTGCTTGTGCATTTATGCCTTTTTAGAACTGGCATAGGTAAGACTGAACTTTTTTTAAAAACTTGCTTTGAATCATTGGTTGTGTAAAGATGGTTGTCTTTGGATTACACTATAATCTTCAGCTAATTATGTGCAAATGAACAGTAACAATACTGGAAGACTCCTGTTTAGTGAGTATTGCTCAAAAAATTCTACCTCTGTCACATAGAAATGAATCACGGAGTAAAAAGAACCCTCACCATAGCAAATATCATGGCCAAATTAAAACTCCTCCCTTAGATGTGGGGGTAGAATATCCACTTTGTTAAAATATCTTTGAAGAATGGATCTGAATCCAGAATTTTTTACCATTTGAGTAAGCAACCGAACCTCTGTATAACAGCTTCAGAATGAATTTTAAGATGTTTTTTAGAAAGGAGGATTTAAGTCTGTGTTTGGAGGCAACAAACTTCTGAAGATGGGACTGTTTTAGGACTCACATCCATCTGCTTCATGCTTTACTAGCAATTGCATTGCTGTTCTGAGGAATTTAACTCTTTTCATGCACCAAGAAGGTAATCAAAATTAGCCAAATTTTTTCTTGATTTTTTTAATCATGCTGTATTTTTGGTATAAAAGATCCATGTTAGATTTTTCATCGTGGTGGTTTAGGTAGACAGTGTCTGGGGATTTTTTCCTAATCTCTGAGGAACATCATCAAAGTGTTATAATGTAAAGTGGCTTCTAACATGGGACATCACATGAACTTAAGAGAAGCAGCAAGCATCTGAGGTATCCTGGAAGTTGCAGGGATGATAAAACATGTCAAATTAGTAAATGTTTGATGTTTTGAGCTCAATTATACTGTTTGAGGAATTAAAGTCCCACTAGGAGTGGAGGGATAGATTGGAAACAGTTAGTAAACAAGCATTTTATGCATCTAATCTGAATGTTGAAATGTTGAAAAATAAAATTGTTTAGGCAGACTAAGAATAGCTGTAGTATTTTGTTATCCAAGGTTGTATTCATGCTACATATTGCAGTCTACTCATTCAAGTAATTAAAGCCCTGATAAAACCATAATCACATCCTCACACATATTTATATTTTTGTCTGAAAGACCAAGGGAGATTTTAGCCCTCAGTAGCAGAAGTGGGTTTTATAGTTATGTAAGACTAGAAATAGCAATGTGTGACACTTTAGAAATACTTCCAGAGAAAGGCATGGTTTTTTCATGCAAAATCATTATTGTGATTGGATGTGGCCTGAATTTGCTATAGAAAATCATGTAAATTCTGAGATGGCTAATGAATGGTGTACGCTGGCAAGATTATGTACACATGATGGGAAGAAGGTGTATACTGACCATAGATCTCTGTTTTGCCATGCAAAATTGAAATTATGCTTGAAGCTCAACCTTTCTGCTAAAGCAGTCACAGGCACAGCAGTTCATGACCACAGAATATGTGACAAGTCGACTATTCCATATCTGGGCTTCACGAGTCTCATACAGTAAGCATATGTTCTTTTATTTTTTTTGCAGTACCACTTTAAGTAACTTTCTGCAAAGTATTTTGTGAATTAGCTTGTTGGTTTTCTTTCTAGTGTGCAAGAATGATGCTGTACAGGCAGTATAGAACATTTCAGTTCATAAAATCTTACGCATTAAACAACTGAAAATAGCTTTTCTTTGCCCACAGAAAAGCAAAGAAGGAATGGTATGTGGGTTTTTTTTTATCTAGAATGTTGGTGGCACTTTTTCTATTCATAGAACTCTGTGTCTAACATGAGTATCTATAAGGCAGGTACTTGAAAATTGAACAGAATTTTTGTGTGCTATAAATTTCCTTATTTTTGTGACCTTGCAATATGATGATGTGGTAGCAGAATTTTCGATAATAAATATGTGTCGTTGTGCAGTGGAAATGATGCCTCAGCACTGCAGCAGAATTTAAAATGGGAGCATCCTGTGGTTTCCACGGCAACCAGGGAGTGCCAGGCCGTTTGCGTTGTAGAAGGCAGTGGGTAGCATGCACTTCAATACATGCCAGTATTTATTAAGACTGTTAGGACGGCAATTTCTGTCTACTGCATTGCAATTTATGCCTAATTTAAAGTTTCAGTCTTTTGCAGTGTCAGCTGCTTTCAACTCCCATTCCCTCTAGTGGAAATGAAGATAATTGGCAACGGTTAACAATGTGTCCTAACACCAGCAGCTCCTAGCGCATCCATTATTCTGTGAGGATGCATGATGCATACAGGGAAGGCAAAGAAAACTAGCTGTTCCGCTGAGGCTACAGTGGCTTTCTGTTTTGTTTGTGTTTTGGCTTTTATTTTTTGTTTGCTTATTTGGGGTTGTGATTTTTGATAGTTTGTTTTGTGGGTTTTTTTTAAGTAATAGGAGTGTTACGTACGTAACTTTTGACACTTCAGGAAGAAACACAGTTAAATCCTGTACAGTTTAGCCAACATACCCAGAGGTTGTTCTCTGTAGGAGTTTCAATTTAATGAGCTTCAGAAGCATCATAAGATTTCCTTACATGATGAAATGTTCAGCAGATTTGTGTTTAGCTATTAGGAAAGCATGAAGTTTCCTTCTATGTAGGGCATGCTTGCCTTCGGTGATGAGGAATTTTCACTTTATAATCAAATGAGTTTTCAAAATCCCAGTCTGTTGTACACTTAGCAATAAAGAATTTGTACTGGCTTAGAAAAGGCATAGATAATGAGATATCAGCTACATCACAGTCTGTTCATATATGCTTGGAATTTGTGCCCATTGGCTTAATGGAAGCAGCTATCATGTTTGCTTAGATTTATCTGATCTGAAAGATTACTGGAGTTATGCCACTGTGCTTGAAAGAGAAATTATATTTTATGTGCCTTGATGTCTCAGTAGCTTTGTGTACATGTTTTTTAGAGGAGGGTTGGCTGGTGTCCTTCCGGCTAGCTTGGAATGTGAGCAGATAAAAACAAACAAATCTTCCTAAGAGTCTGAAAAGACAGCTCTGTAGACCTTCTTGAAGGGTCTAAAAGGGATGCTGGACTCAGGGTATTTTCTTGGGTGTTGTCTTACTCAGTGGTCACTCAGACTTTTACTTGCTAAAACGGGACAAGTCTGGAGCTTCTTTGGTTCTTTGAACCATTCCTCTGTCTCTAGAAAACCATGCTTCAGCTGTTTATATAAACATTTCTTTTAAAAGTTTATATACATAAAAATCTTAGCAGAGTGATTTTTTGCGCTGTTTAATTATCTTCATCAAAATACTTCTCTTTAATTTTGCTAAGTGGATTAAAATCTTATGTTCCAGTCAGATATTATGAGACATCTCTATTTTGAGGTTTAAAGAGATAAAAACAAGATTTAAAAGACTGACCTTTTCTTTGACATCAGTGGGCTTTGAATCTGGCCCCTAGTGTCAGTCATTTTAAATTGACTCTAGAGCAACCTTACTTTTCATTAAAGACTCTACTATTTTCTTGAGTGACTTTTTAAATATCAGTCCATCTTTTAAAATTCCTGGAATGTAAATAAGCATTATGTCGTAGCAAAGTGCTGAGTATGAAAAGTCAGGAAATAAATGAGATTGTGGCAGTAGTCCAAAGCTGGTCTTCAGAAGGTTGATTTATTCACGAAATGTACTAGAAAAAAATTCACACTTAGAGTGGATTTCTTACGAGGCAAACAAGAATTCCCATAGTAATTTCTTTATTTCCATATGCCTTGAACCAGTCCTGCCACTATGTGTATTTATTATCTTTTCTACATCTTTCTTTAATTTTATTTCAGTATCAGTGCATAGTAACCCATTAGAATAAATTGCTTGGTTACATATTTTGGTCATTGTTTTTCTGACAGAGTAACCTGTATTTTTAGTGTTCTTCTAATATCATGTATTAAATTAAATGCATTTGTATGAATTGTTTTACAGTAGGATGAAAAATTCCATAGGCTTAGATCAGGTCAGTTTATTCCAAAGGTCTTGATTCTGCACATACATAATAATGTGGAAACCTTTTACTTCACTTGATTTCCAAATTCCTAGAAACTGAATGTGCACATTTTAAATGTAGGTCAAGATTCTCTCCCAGCACATTATGTACATGTCAGTATATCTTCCTTTTCAGTAAAGCATTTAACTGTCAGTTCTTATGCTGAATTGTACAAAGAATCAAAATTTTATAATTCATTATAATAGTTTTACCTATTGTAATATTGATTTATTCTAATCTCTTTCTCTAGGGAAAAAAAAAATTACTTTCCTCTCCATGCATCTCCATCAAGCAAAGAATAACCTCTCTGTTACCTTAAGATACCCTCTAGAACAAAAGGTGTCTTTATGATAAAATTCAATATGAGATACTCATTAGTTGTCATCTTAGCAGACATTTTCCGGCAAGAAAAGAAGCATGAAATTAATATGGGGATTGAACTTCATTGTCTTGATTTTGCTGACACTGAAGTTCAGCACCAGAGTAGGAGAATTTTGTCATATGGAGTTGATAGGATTATTTTGTTTTGATTGCCATTCTTGTGCCACGAAGGAAGCAGAAATGGTCTGATGGAGTCAAAATGCAAATGAATAATTTTGGCTTGTTCCTAGAAATTTAATAGTAGTGTATTGTGCAGGGTGATGGGGTTTTTGTGAGTTTTTTTTGTTTCTTTTTTTTTTTTTTTTAATTTGTTTTTGTTTTGTTTATCAGGTTTTGTTTGTTTGCCTCTTTTTAAGTTGTTGAAGCCCATCAGTGTAAAAAGAAGTTGTTGGTTGTGACAAGCCATACCTGAACTCTAATGGGACTGCATGTCCTGCAAAGCTGACAATGAACCCAAACCCTTTAGCTGTCAGAAAGGCGCTACTATGGCTTTTCTATTCCTTTTATTGAATGAATTGATGTATTTTGTACTAGCTGCCCTCTTGGAAATAGCTGCTGCCACTGCTTTTCATTTGGACAACCCAGAAGACCTTTTTCTGTCTACCTTTTTTATTCCATGCAACTTCATTCATACATGCCTGGTGTTTGTATAAAGCCTAGTAATCAGAATCGGCAGCTTTACATGCAAGATTTTGAGTGACAGTTTTAGTGGTTCACATGGCTGTCAAAGGAAAGTACATGAGAATCAAGAGTCATGGTTTTATTGTAACTTTTGTTGTAAATAAAACGCATTGCCTTTGTTTCTATTAAGAAATAATCACAATGGAATAGAATATAATTTTTTTACAAAGTGGGTTTTAATTAGATTTTTAAAATATTCTTTTCTTCTGTTGGAATTTGCAGAGTCCCTTACTCTAGGATTTACACTGCAGAGCAGAATAGATCATTGTGAAGTACATGTGGTTACTGATTCCTCATGTCTCCTCTTATCTTCGTACCTTTTTGTACCTGTAACTTCTCCCATGGTACTTAAGATGTTACTGCTTATACATTCAGAAGAAGCATTAAGAAAAACTGATATTTTTGAAACTGTCTAAAGAGAGAGTACAAATCCTTCTGAATTCTATCATCATTTGCATTCAGCTTTTATAACACCGAAAAGTCTTGCTTTATCTATACATATATGTAGTGGATGACCTACTCATATGGTGAGAATGTGAGCTTGCCTGTCTATTTTTTTCCTCCACTCCATTAGTGTGTGTCTGGAGTCATTTATATAACATTTTTGGAACGCCTTTATGGTATTAAATTGGCTCTATTGCCTGTATGGTCTTTCAGATACTAAGTTGGCATTTTATGAATAAGCTATGTTTTGATAAGAGGTAACTTAGTATGGAGCCTGCCAGTAGATGTGGAGAGCTGAGAGACCTATCAGCATTTTCCATACACAATATTGTGACTAGTAGCATTGGTAGTGATTTGGGGGGCTTGCTTTCTTATCAGATTATTCACTTGGAGATACTTCAATTTACCTTCCCTTTTCTAAACAAATTGAAAAGGAGTCCAGGCACTCAAGCAGGATAAAAGTGTGGATCCTATGTTGATCCATGTGTGCTTCTGCTCTGTGTATTTGGAGATTACTAACTTGTGGAAATCCCTCTAAGGTAGTATTTAGTGTGGCATCTGTTTACAGACGTGTTTTAGCTGAAAAATTAGCAGCTCTAGTAAGTATACCTTTTAGTGAGAGTAACGGGAAAATGAAGAAATTAAAATACAATGCGTTAATACGATGATCATATGATATGGAATAATAACAAACTGTGTCAAAGCTAATTGAAATTTCCTCAGATTCTGAATCTGGTAAATTTATTTTGCCAAACCTCTGCTTTTCAACAGAAACACATTTTCAAGCATAATTTTATCATGACTATCCATCCTGTCAGTTGATTTGCAGTTTTTCTTGAATTAAGTAATATTGGCATTTTAAATCTGGGGGGTAAAAAAGAAGAGGAAGGAAAAAAAAATAAAAGGAAAATTTCTAGCAAAGCTATCCTTTATTTGAAAAGTGGTAGGCAGGAACAGTACTTGGTCTGAGAAGTACCTCTTCCATTGTGAGTGGTGTTGCTGCAGGACAATAGGCCAATTGATCCTGCTCTGATAACCCCGAAGGAGCCAGGTGAGGGGCATCTGGTTGCTGTGACAGAGTTACCAAAGTTCCTCAGCCCGCTGCGGTTGCTTTGTGCTTCTTTGTGCTTGTGGAGATCAGTTGGTCTCAAGCAACTTGGCAAAGCCTTCTACAGTTCATACAATAACCATGGTGAATATAAACCCATGCACTAGCCTATGATGTTGATCTGCAGAGTTTGGTACACACTATAATGCCACCTCCTCTTTCTGGCACTTAGCCCTTACAGATATAGTGTACATGAGCCTAAACCAACAGGGTTTTGATGTAGAAAGTGTATACACACACTGGAAACAGGCTTTTGTGTTGTTGAGGGTTGCTTTATGAGGCAGGATCAGGGTGATGGCAAATACAAGCAAAGGCTAAACTCAGCTTTTTTGTTTATTTACTAGAATCACCACAGATGTTAATTTATGGGAAGCTGTTTGCTATAAATTCTGCTGATATGAAGCTCACACCAGATGTATTTGCACCACTAGATTTGAGACACTTCCTAGAAGTGTTTGAGTTTAGGGAGTGGCAAATACTTAAAAGATCCTTTGTTCTTGTTGGTTTGTTTTCTTGTTTTCTGTAAGATCCAGAAGCATTAACATTTCATTCTTAACAAAAATTTTAAGAACAAAGTGCAAATTGATCTATTGACAGTAGACACTGAAATTAAGACTAGAGTCCAGCACGTTACTTTCAGTAACCTGAAGAGATTGTGCATTTATTATACAGCATGTAAACCGGCTACTTCACTAAACAAAATTATATGTAATTTCTAGATTACTGATACACATTTTATATGGTATCAGAGTACCAAAATTTTCCCATTTTGATAGACTGCATAATCTTATTGATTCCGTGAAAAAGCAACTACAGGTGTTGAATAACAATGGCAATCATATACTGAGTAGTGTAAAAGTGTAAAAGCCATAGACTAATATTTCAGTTTACTTTCCAGTAATTACCTGTGGACTTTCAAATTATTGCTTTGCTTTTGATGTTCATTAGTCACTGGAAGTGAAAATGGCAAGGAAACCAATAGTGCATAATCTGGAACATTTTAAATGTTTATGGATTTCGTAGCATGATTAAAAAATATAAGTGGTATTACTCTTTCAGATCAGTAGAGGCACATATTAATTACTACAATAATTGCCTTCTCAAGGACAATGATTTAACACTGTTGGAAATGATGCTGAGACTACTGATTTCTTATATCTTCATTAGTGTGCAATGAAAACTGCAGGTTAAAAAGAAAAAAAAAACCAAAGTTTTTTATTAAGCTACTGTTGACACAGTTAATTGTAAATTTAATAGAGTTGTCTAATGATATTTAATAATGTTGCTTCGAGTTTTCAACTGTCCCTGAACCTCAGTTATTGTCATGTCACTAGCAGTGAAAAATATCAACTAAGAGCAGTACATAAAACAGCTTTGATAGAAGTCCTTTCCCTCTAAAACTGAAATTTCATAAATAAATGTTGGTTCACTCTGCCTGAGTAAACGTACCACGTCCTTGGCTTGACATATCAATCTGCAGAAATGCATTAAAATGCAAATTCATGTATTTCAGCCCTTGAGCTGTTTCATTCCATCCCTAAAATAAATAATAATAATAATAAAAATCTTAATAGTCTACCGGATATTAAAACCAATACTCAGTCATCTAAGAATAATCTGATTGAACTTGTTTGATTTTCAAGTTTAACAGTGCTTAAAACATAATTTGTTTAATGTATATTTTAAAGCTTAAAACGTGGTTTTATTTAAGTAAAGGTAATGGGAAAAATAATTTGATTGTAGGCTTAAATTCAATTTTTAATAAGACAGGTCTTTCCTTTTTTAAAATTTTATCTTTTTGTACACACACTTTTAAAATACACGTACATTCCTGCAAATGAACAGACGTAAAAATAAGGTGAGCCTGCTAGATGAGGATATACTCTTAGGATGTTTCTGTTCCATTTACCAAGAGTGCTAAAGGTGCAAGACTATTGGTAATGCAGGTTCCAGAAATGTCCATCAGAATAAAATACGTGACATTTGTGTTCTCAAAAGCCTAATATTAGATATCCCTTCATGAGATTGCAAACAAAAAGAAAATAGGCTAAGAGAGAAGAAGTCATAGTTCTCAAAAAAGTGCACTGATTTCACTAAGTTTGGAAGAGATTAGGGGAAAAGATGATCCAGAAAAGAGAACAGGCTGGTGGTTGTGTACAAGACTGAAAAGTAGTGTGCAGTTTGTTCTGGAAAAAAAAATAATTTCAGTTAATTGCATTTATATTTAATTTGTTACTCAAATTTAATTGTTATAATTACGCAAAAGAGCTGTATGTCAAAGCAGACAGTTCAGTGAAAGGAGCAGACAAGAAACACTAGAGTAAAGACAACATTTTGGAAAGCAGCTGTGAAAGTAAATGTCATGGAGCTGATGACAAGACTTCACCTTGAATAGCATGTTAATGTCAAAACCCATTTTGAGATATAAAATGAGTGCACTTTGTAACAGAGGTAAGTTATAAGACATGGAAAAGATCATCACGTGAAAGAATAGCATGCACACAGGCACTCACTTGCTATGTTTAGCTTCAAAAAGAAAGAAATAGACCAAAGTGCATTTCCAGCTTGGCATAATTCTTCATGGAGTTCTGTGGTATTGACATTCTTGAGCCAAAACTTTAGGAAAGGAACAAGTGAAGACATTTAACATCTGCATGTGCACTATCTATATTGGCCACCTTGGTTTGATTTCAACTGATCTTGGAAATTGAACAAGTTTGGATCTGTCTAGCAGAGTCTTGGGAGACCATCTGCAAATCCCAGGTAACTGACAAACAAGCCAAATACCATAGTATAGAAGAGAATATGGAAAGCAAAGGAGGTGGAAGGCTCCATCTGGCTTTGTTGTCACTCGTGAGCTGACAGAAAGGTAGAATGGAGTGTGTTGCTTCATATGGATAGAGAGTGTGCCCTGCAGAGGTACCCAGCAGACAGAAACCTGCCATGCCTAGTTGGGGTGGGAGTTTCTCAAGTGGTTACTATTAGGAGCAGTTGTGCTTCTCTGCCATCATCCACCTTTACCATGGGAGGATAAAATTGGGTAAAAAAGAAGGCATGCTGGAATAGTTCTTTGTTGTAATATTCCATGCGTGTATGATTAATGATAAAGACTACTTGAACTTAGTTTATGGGGTTTTAATCTGTTAAAAAGAAAGCATATAACACTGTGGATTACCATCTTAGATCCTTTGCTGTGTTACCTTTCAGACATAAATCCCAGAAGAACCCAGTGATTTGTTATACACTGTGGTTATGCAGTAGAAAACTGAATACAAAATAACATTTGAGTTAATATAATGCATCAGAAAAAAAAATTAAATTTAATAATCGATGAGCATTTAGATGTAATTCACTCAGAAGGAAATCAGCCATCTCTTTTTAACTTGATCTGTTTATGCATTACAAATATAAATGAATGTGAGTAAAAGACCTGCATACTGCTAAAATAAGAGTTCCAAAATGTGAGCTAATCTATTCCATGCCCTCTCAGGTTATTCCTATTTCTTCTTAAAATAAAAATAGTTTTTTTTTTATCTTAAGATGAAAGTGCAGATAAGGTTTCTAATGTATTACCTCAAACTTCTAACTGGATTCCAAGTTTTATGACTAAACCTACAAGTTGTGTGAACACTCATTTATTTTCAGTGGCCAACATTTAATGCTTTGAATAGTCTTCATTTAAGGATTTTGTTTCCACATAAGTCAGTATACCTGCTATGTTTTTGTAAAACATGACTGCTTCTGCTAGAACAGATGTCATCTGCATTGTAAAATAACAGTGTTTTATGGGAAGCTTTTAAGCAAAACCACCGTAATTTAGTTTTCTTAATGTCAGACATGAGCCCACACTACAACAGAAGTGCTCTAAATGTCAAAACAAATCAATTTTGCAAATGTCAGACCGACATTAATGAAAGCTCAGCTCTTTCACTACGGATACTCTCCTAATTCATAATAAATACTACAATTTATACCGAGGTCATTTATAAGAGAAGATGTGCATATGGTTACCACCACTGTTATAAATTTTGTTTCACAGTTCAGGTGTATACTTTAGAACCCCATGTATTATAATGACAGAAGTTTTTAATCACAGAATAATCTAGGTGGGAAGGAACCTTGAAAGGCTAGCTAGCCTGCTCAACTTTTTTTTTACACTTGGATCTCCGTGTCCTGGTGTAGTAACCTGGGGGACTTAAGGAAAATGTGGTATTGAAAACTGAGGCAAAGAAAGCAGTAGAAAGCAAAAAAAAGCAGACCTCAGCCTTTTCCATGTGGTTACCCTCCTTCAGTAACAGGACCACCTTTTGGGATCTTCCTTTTATCCATGTCACTAAAATATGTATAAAAAAATGTACATTTACGTACTTTATATTACGTGGAAAGCTAGATATTTAGCAATTAACAACTTTACTTTAGACAAATGAGTCCTGCCATTGAAGTGAAAACTCTAAGCACCTTAATGAATTAGGAAAGAGAACCAGTGCCATGTGACTCAGTAAACCAGATGCAGCTAAATACCACAGCTGCTGTTTAGAATATCTGTGGCTCATCCTTAAAAAAAGATTGTATTTAAAAATTTTTGAGATAGAGAGGAAATTTAAGACCACCACCAAAACCCAAATTCTCCAACATAGATATAAAAAAAAAGTAATGATTTTTGCTGTTTAATCGCTCATCTGCAATAGAGTAAACTGTATGGAACAAATGCCTGTTATATGGTTAGACAAAGAGTAGCAATGTCACTTCTAAATGAAAGATGATTATACTCCTTGCAAGCGGAATACACAGTTGGGCACTGTCTATGTACATTCCTTCTTGGCCCATTGTCTGACACTGAATGAAAGATAATTGCTTAGAGAAAGTGTACTGTGTATACACATGTTATTTTTACCATTTGGAGACCTCAGTAAAATTATTAGGAGTGTATTTCCTTCACCTAAGACCTTAGCAAATTATCATCAACACAATAACAAAAAAATTCTGAAAGGTTTAGGTATGCTGTTTGGTGATTATACTTCTTTCCTATAAATCTATAATGAATAGCTCACGAACCTTACAGTTACCACATGAAAAATGACACTTATTTTTCAGATCAGTTTGTAGAAGAAAGCCATATGATGGTTTTCTAGAAGTCATAAGCAACTTTCAGGGTTGTATTCCCAGACTGTGTCTCTATCTAGACTGTCAGACTGGGGAGTACTCTCCAGTTGCTGAGTTTGGCTTTGTCCCAGCATGTCGGGAAAAGAGTTGAAAAGCATTCGCCTCCTGCCCCCGTTCACTATAATCTCTCTTCGGAAAAAAATTTGAGCATGAAAACTGAAGGGCATCATGGAAGGCCAGGGCTCCTTGCAGAGTCTACAGGAAACGTTAAGTTCTCAAGGGCATCTAAAGTAACTTGATTAATTGGTGTCTTCTCTGCTACACTGTGCTTCATGCAAGTTGTCACTCATATCGAAGAAAACATAATACAAAGGCTCAATAAATGCAGCAAGCTTTTTTAGGGAGTATTAGTCTATCTTTCATACTAGTTTGCAAACAATATAGGGAACAGCAGGAAGTAGAGCTTCTGCAGTTTTGACTAAAACTAATTTGGCTGTTAGTTTGGATGAGAATATTGTGAACCTTTATACTTAATTGAATGAAATGATTTCCAAGGAATGATTATACATAAATATACAGCAAAACTTAACAGGACAATAACAGCTGAAAATATTAATCTATTAAATTATTACTGTGTGAATTCAACTAGACATATTTTTCAAAATTCATCAAGAATAAATCTCAAAGGCTATACTTACAGCAGATATCAATAATCAACAATACCTATGGCTACATGGTCAATATTATCTTTCTCCAAGGATCTTTTTAATTTTCCTGGTCTTTTCCAAGATAAATATGTCTGAAAACAGGAGGAAACATACATTTCAGTAGTGAAACAAAAGTAACGTTAACTTCTAAGTTGAGACTGGCTTTGCCACTTTTCTTCAGAGAGCTCTCTTTGCTCTTCCTGACATAATTTTATCTAGTAGTACAATTTTTGCATTGACCTGTTCATCATCCCAGGTTTTTATTAGGCAGATGGGCTCTTTATTTTATACTCACAGCACAGTTTTCTAAACTTTCATTGCTCTTCTTTTTAAAAGTATGTTGAAAAACTACTCAGTCTTAAAAGTTGTTCCCATTCTATCTACTTAATTTTTCTCTGTATGTTTGGATATTTGTAAATAGAAAATGCCTTTCACTGTGCAGTCTGTTGTGCTGTTTCTCGGCTGGTAACATACGACCTGAGAGGAATTATCCAACATGAAATCAGGATGTGCATGTTTAGTCAAAAGAAAACTCAAAATACAATGCAAATTTTTCACATTTTTTTCATCTGGGATAAATACTAAAAGATTATTTGTATCAAACAAATTGTTTACTTCAGAATTGAAACCCATCAATTAGTACTTCAATTATATTTCAGGTACTTAAATAATGTACTACAAAGTCAAAAAAGAGCAGAGTTGTCATTTTAAGATTATTCCCTTTGTTAACTTAAGTAACACCTTTGCAAGTCTCATTTCCTTTTTAATTCAATATAGATTATGATTTATTTAAACCTCCTCATTTTGTGTGGGGCTCAAAGCAGACGGAAAAGCTGAACTTGTTAAAAATTTTAAATAAAAAAAAAAATAACCATAATCTTCCTTGAAAATGATTTAGCCTTTTGTAAGCACTTCATCAATTGCTGGGTGTCTCACAGGGGTGGTTGGTGGAAGCCTCTAGTTCTGGCTGAGAAAGATGTTCTCTCAGGTGAAAAGTTTCAAAAGGACTATTTTGGACCATGTGGGGTCTATTCAGTGGGCTTCCTTAAAGGCAGTGCAAAGTCTAACAGGGCTTTACCTCACTAATCTGTTCATGTGCCCCTCCACCCCACTTCTGTCTTCTCCAGTTTTTAATGAACAATTTTAAAAATATCTGTGAAACAGGAAAAGAGGCATTTCATAATATTTTATATTTTAAGAAGTACTTAGCCTTGAGAGTTGGAGAACTCTTCCGAAAATTAGCAATCATTTCTGGAGGACTCATCTTTCACAACGTGTTTATCAGCAAGAATAGCTGCCATATCTCAGTAATAATAAGGGAAAAATCCTGCCTTGCAAAACAGGGGAATTTGCTCAAACATGATCCAACTGGTAAAAAATTCCATGACATAATGTTTTAACCTTATCTTATCTTGTTGATATATTTCAAAGTTGCTACATCTTTAAAGTTCAGAGAATACACGCTATCATAGTGTTTAGTCCTGGAGCAACCTCAGCTCACCACTGGAAGGCTTTAAATCATTGTTGGCATTACTCTTTCAATATCTCATGCACTTGTGCCACTGCAATGACTTTAGAGTAATTTTAACTGAAATAATTTGTTCCTAACACTTTATTTTACCTCTGCCAATCAAAAATCATATTCATAACATAAAAAATACTTGAAATATATCTCCTAATTCTTCCATAACAATACATTTATTTCCAAAATTTTCATGTGTATTATATTATTAAATTTCAGTCTAAAATATCCCCCCTTGACCTAGTAATAATGCTTTTGTTCCCTTATCTTTAACAAGGGTTGAGAAAGAGTCTAAAAATCTACTGAAATTATTTATAATGGTTTCTTCCAAGCTGGAAGTTCATCCAAGGTGAAGTCTGGCAGTACAATTTTGCAACTCTGGGATTTACCTCTTGCAAGCTATTGTAAAGGACATATTTCAGTGTACTGAGCACAAAACAAGTGTATCACTCACTTTTAGTGTGCTTGCACCACACCTAGTAAGGCATGCAGGTTGTAGGCAATGTAGTGCACATGCTGCTCAGAATTGGTGTTATGTCTAGTAATGTTTGTCACATATTTATGCCCATTGTTTCACTGGTCCTAGAATACAAAGAGGAATAATTTGGTCAGGAAACACCAGAACTTTAAAATGGATATATTATTCCTACCTAATCAGCAGCATGTATGACAGTAATTTTTTAACATTATTATTGAATTGACTTCTCTTTCTTATTCAGTGACAGAGCCATATGTGGCCACACGGACAAAATAAATTTTGTGCTGAATGCCAGAAGGTTTTACTTTGTTATTCTAACCCATTTCTGGTTCCACAATGATGGTATCTAGAGCATCAGGGTTCACTTGGTATTCAGTCCATGCAGTCTGCAAAAATCACACTGCTGTGGAGGACTAAAGTGATTATAGCAAAATGGTCTCTGCTCTCTCTTTGACATAATTGTCTCTGTGTAGCCAGAAAGGTATCCACACTTGAGACAGAATTGCTAGCTGAAGTTTACTGGCCTTGAAATAAATGCTTTTATATTAAGTTAAACACTGCTCTTTCCATTTTGATTAAATAATAATCAGTTCACCATTTGGGTTTTTGTTGGGTTTTTGCTTGTTTGCTTGTTTTTATGTGTGGAGGATTTTTTTTTTTTTTTCTGAAAATCTCAAGCAAAGTTTACACCCTTACTGTTACTCAAATATGATGGAATATCCTTGAACTTTTATTGGTGACGGCTTAAAAATTTGAGTGTGACACCAAGGAGGTAGCTTTTCCTGGGTTAAAAAAAAATTGTAACCATAAAATGCTCGCTGTAAGATATACTGAAGTGTTGAGGACATTTCCCCTGTCTGACCATCCAGGAGCCACTGGCAGGCACACACACACCACCTGAGCTGGGACTGAGGTCCCTTCACAGCTACACACCACACTCAGAGGCACACTAAGTCTCCTTAGTGGCTCAACCGCAGGTTTCCAATGGCAGTGTCAGATGTCCAGATCCTTCAGATGGTTTAATCTTGGTCCAATAACTAAATAACAAAATAGCGAAATAACAGCTTGATCTGGTGCCTCTGAGGAGGGACCCAGAACAAAGAACCCATGGATTTTTATACCCTCACGGTCCAAAGGTGGGAAATTCTTTGTGTCTTGGCTCCTGCTGTCTCTGTCCAGTGTCCTGGCTGGGCCACGGGTCCCTGGGCCCTTTGCTGTGCATGGCCTCAGTGCTTCTCGGCTTCTTGTCTGGGGCTCCCACCCAGAGCCCAGCTTGTTGCTCCCACTGCAGCTGCACCCCGAGCTACCTGCACTGAAGATGTTCCTCAGCAAGAGGTCATGTGTGCTCCTCACAGGATTTTGTTTCTGTATAAAACATATAGACTTCCTTTGGCTGACTAATTTCTTGTACTTTCGATAGCTGCACAGTGAGGCAAATTCAGTGGGTTCTGCCAATTTACTGCAACGTTTTCATATTTTTATGAGTGACAAAAACTGTTTTATTTTAATTAAAATTCATATTTAAATGCAGTTTAAATATCTGAACTTTTAGATATATAATGCATTTACAATACATTAACAAGTATAATTTTTTAAAAGTACACTTGTATTTTTTAATTTTTAGCTTTTGTTTAATAGCTGATAAAAAGAAGAATTAAGAGTAGAAGCTACTTGAATACATCCTACAGATCATTTATAGAACTTGAAAGCATATGTGCATGTGCCTTTTAGGTTTTTGTTGGTTTTTTTTTAAATTTTATTTTGAATGTAGTGTATTTATCAGTACAGAAATGCTGGCACATATGTTTAAAAATATTTGTAGTGCTTTGAAAAACTGAGACTGCAGATGGCTGGATTTTTGAGTTTTAAGTGGTTTGGATTTGAATTATAGTACATATTATGCAAAGGAATTTCAAAACCACTGGAGATGATGACTGTAAAACAGAGAGTAAAATATAATATAGAGAATGTAATTTACTTTCTGTAATACTGGTTAAAGATGGGGAGGGCCAGTAAACACAGAACATTCAATGAAGACATTGACACTGGGAGTATAGCAAGATGCTTTAGATTCAGTAGGCTCTCAATAGCAAGAGAATTTTACTCATGGGTTTTTATTTTCTAAATATTTAGGGTTTATTCCAAAGCAGCTCTGATCTCCAAACACCATTCTTACTCTTCAGTTTGATCAGCTGGAACATTTCTATCTGCGCATTTGCACATATGGTTATTTAATCTCATATATTTTAATCAACAAAATATGAAATAATTAGACAGAAGAAGGTACCTTTCTTTGTTGTTATTGGGGTCTGGAGGAAGAGAAAGGAAATTAGAAAAAATTCTCCCTCTCTTCTCCCCAGATTTATCCTGCATAAAATATGTCATTTATATGCTTTTTGTCAAAGTGTGTGAAACAGTAAGCTGTGTCTGGAAATTAAGCAAAGTTATCTTGCAAATATGGTAGAAACATCAGAACTGAGTCTTTACAGAGCACGGTCTGCTGCTTGCTGAACTCATTTGAGCATAAAAGACCACCACTTGACAGGGGGCCTTGCTTGTGCTCTTCCACGTGCCACATATCTTTTGCTTCTTGTTGAGCCCAGTCGTGTGCTACCTTGCTGAAATTTCACCTTGACATTTTCCTAAATGCTCTGTTTCAGGTCACTGTGCAGCTGTTCTCTTCCTCATGCACAGATATCCTCCCTTGCTGCCTGCAGCACCTACATACGGCTGGGCCTGAGCTGCTAATCTCCCCCTGCTGCTATAGGATCTGATTTCCAGTATGTCCCTGCAAAGATGCTGTGTTTTTAAGGAGGTTTTCTCAGTCTGCTCTGGGAGTGGTGTGCCCAAGACATGGTGCTCAGGCTTGCAGTTGCTTTATGATTTCAACTTCAGTTATGTTCCTTCTGTCTCTCTCTGTGAACTGCATTGGATTCTTTTGGTACTGCCTTGTAATTGTTTTGTTGTCTCTCTGTGCTACAACACTCATCAAAAATAATACAGCACAACAGGCAGCCCTAAGCCTGTGTACAGGTAACTGGCAAGATCAGTTCAACCTCATTTAAGTCTGTTTCACTTAGAAAAATACAGTAAACAGAAGGCGACACTTTTTTTTCACTCCTGGGAGAGCCCCTTGGAAAGACAAAGAGCAGAACTAAGTTGCTGTACTGCCCCATGAGTTAATATGGTGGCAACAGACCCCACTCTTCTGTTGAATGTTCATGAAACAATTCTGGATTACAAAGAAGTTCCAAGGAACCCAGACTGGACTGAAAAGCAGTGTGCAAATGGAACTCCTATGAAATTGAAAGTCAATGAAGAATGTTTTCTTGCAAAATCTGGGACTTCTTCCAATTTATAAATATAGCAGTTTTAGGGCATGTTACCACTTCTGTTATTTTATGTTTTGCTGATTAAATGTTAATATTTTCAGAAGTTGGTCATTTGATATGATGAAAGGTATAACTTACAAATTGGTGGCTGTGTAAGGATAATTTGTGCCTTCCATTCGGAGCTTTACTGTAACCTGCAGCTTTGACTGAAACTTTTCTATATTGCCTGGTTAACTTTCCTCTTTAATGCTGCAAATTGCTAAGCGACATTATTTTTCTTCTATTGTGCACTTTCATTTCAGCTTTCTGCACAGACAGCATCTGTGATTAATTACGGAAGAGCATAATGTGGGTAAGTTTGTGTCAAAAAATAGAGCAGATACCACTGGCTCGTGGTGTGTCTTCATGTGGCTGCTCCTTCAGGTGAGCAGGCACTATTAGTAAAAAGGGCTTGTCTAGAAAAGGCCAGCTAGGGAAATATAATATGTAGGACATAATGTGGATCATGTCTCAGGCCTCTTGAGAGAGAGGTTAACATGGTGAGAGAAATGTCACAAAACTGCAAGTTGCA
Source organism: Melanocharis versteri (assembly GCA_013397845.1). Classification (NCBI taxonomy): domain Eukaryota; kingdom Metazoa; phylum Chordata; class Aves; order Passeriformes; family Melanocharitidae; genus Melanocharis; species Melanocharis versteri. The sequence goes on from VZTG01003997.1 coordinate 936,338, forward strand.
TTGCTACAATTGTGTGCTATAAATCCACATAGAGCAAAGTAGCTCATGAGGTGATTTGGAGTTCATGTAGGTGTGTTGGACTCAGTGCCACAACAGCTGCAATCACTTAATATCCATCACCTAATAAATGTCTGCAGAAAAACTCACAATTTATTTTTATTTCTGTACTGAATTATATTCCAGTATGTATATGCTTCATAAAACACAACAAAATGCCTCAAAGTCCTATTCCTAAAATATAGAAGCCTTACCAAGAAATTCTCACTGGCTAGAAGAGGATGCCTTATTAGGTACCTCAAGATCTTGCATAATATGATCCTCAAAACATCCTCAAATGCTGCTTAGGCCAGCACTTTTTAAAAGTGCAACTTGGTCTAATATAGCTTCAGGACATGTAACTGCAGAACTGTAATGAGTTGTATTATTTCCATGTCTTTGTTTTCCTGAAAAATTCAGTGTGGGGCCATGTTTTACCCTAGAATGTCTCAACTTGGTGTACTAAGAGAAATTACACTAGTTTGTTTCTTTACAACAAACTTTACTTTGTGCTCGGTCCTTCTACATTTCATTATAGATTGGCAGTTTAAACAGGAAAAGGAAATTTGCTGAAGAGATCTAGATCTCATTTCATCATTGTAAGCAGAAGAGACAGGGCATGCACTCAAACAAATATTACATATTCTAATCCTGATTTTCCTGAATAAATCAAGTGCTGTACTGTGAAATGTGTAGTTGGGTTTTTTAAAACCTGGATCATATCAGACAATGAATTTTATATTTCATGACAGCAGGCCCGTTTTTTCTTTTTCCAGGTGATAAAAGGAAAATTAAAGTTTGATTCCTTTAGTGCTTAGACATTCCAGACAATGCATTCTTTATTGTGCCGGCTACATAACAGGTGAATTTTTGTGTCACCTGTGTCATATCTCAGTACAAATACAGAGAAGAAACAATTGTATTTGTAATGGTGGGAAGTCACTGTTATTTTATTATCCTCTACGCTTTCTGTAGTTGAAGGTAAGGAGGCAGTAATGCTACAACAGAAAAAATGCCTTAGTAAATGTACACAGTTGGGTTACTTGGTTGGATTTGTCTCTCACAATGTTGGAGGCTGAGTGATAGTGAAGTTGATGGAAATGGATCTCACGTTGTCTTTTATTAATTTGTGGTTGATAAGATACTCAATAACTTACACTGAGTGATTTAACCATTTACAAACAAATCTCCTCCTACCTCCCAAGCTAAAGCAAACAAACTCTCGAGATAAATGCGCAAAGGAAGAAGTATTTTGAGAGGAGGGATGGGGAGATTGTGGCTTTCATTTTGCTTTGTGGGTTGGTTTGTTGGGGTTTTGTTGTTGTTGTTGTTGTTGTTGTTTGTTTTGTTTGTTTTGTTTTGTGGGGGGCTTTTTGGTTTTTGGGTTCGTTTTGGTTGGTTGTTTTTTGTTTGTTTGTTTGTTCGTGGGGGGTTTTTTGTTTGGTCTTTTTCTCAGTGTGACTATTAACTGAAGATGAATTCTGTGATCTGCAAAACCAGTGGAACTTCTTTTGATACAAATTGGCTTCATTTCACCTCTATCCTGTGCTGTATCAACTCCAAAATCCCCCATGAGTCTTTTGATGTTCTCACAAGGGAAAAGATACAAGGCTGAGACTTTTGGGGCGCTAAGCATGTACTTTATGACAGGCTGACTGTTAGCCAGAGGCTAACTCATTAGCCAGATACTAAGAGTATAAAACGGTTGTGGTTTTCCTGCCTTTCCTCAGTGAGGACAGTGATTTTTATCTCTCTTCAATATGTAACTACTAAGTGTTTTCTCAAACAAATTCTGGGATTTGAATTATCTGCCCACCCTTAATGTTGACTGATAATCACCTGAAGGATCAAAATCTATTGAGTAACTTAAAAATCCTGTATATTTAACTTACTTGAGAATCTAGACTAAGAGCAAGATAACATTCTGCCTTCTCACACTGCTGCACAATAGAAATAACAGTCAGATTTTTTTTTTTTTTGTCTTTAATTACACCTGTCCTGGCACTGACAATAATTTTTCATGTCAGTAAAGCAAGGTTTGACAAAGCAGGAGATTGCACCTTTCATTTGCATGTTTGGTGTGAAGCAGAAGTATTATGTTATACTCACATAAGTGAATCTTAATTGGTTCCTACAGATTTGCACTTTACTGATGCATATATCATTACCTCCTTTTTTTTTTTTTTTTTTTTTTTTTTTTTTTCCCAGAGAAACTTTGTAATACATAATCTTGTAGAGATATTTATAGTGGAAGTCTGACTCCATGAAGCTGACTAACGTAGTCTATTGAAGATAACATAAGGACATGGGATTTGTCAGAATACGTAGTTGATAGCTCATCAGTGGAAGAGGCAAGGACAAGAGACAGGATAAGTAATAAATGAGATACCCAGACAGGTAAACCAGGAGGAAGAGGAGATAACAGATAAAGTAACAAAGATCATATTTCTGGTCACTGATCAACGGACAACTGGAGGAACCACCTGGAGCTTTGAAGAAGTTCAACCAGAACTTTGTAGTTGAGAAGAAACTACGGAAACAAGGCAATTATTGGGCCTCCTGGGAATGAGTTTTTATAGGAATTTTGAGGATGTTTGTGGGAATTTATAAAACTTCTAGGGATATTCTGAGGCCATGGTGTGCATGTGAAGAACTATTACGGGATCTTTAGGAGGAAGGCCAAAGTCAGGGAAAGGTAGGGACTGAGTTGGATCAGAGGAGCAAGCAAAGGAGAGCAGAGAAAAGAAAGAAAAAGTGCCAGCTGCATGTAAGCAGCTGATCAGTCTGCTTGTGGGGCCAAGTCCTGTGCCTGACTACTGTAGTCTGTCCTCCCTTCTTACTAATTTTTTCCTATCTATTTTCTATGTGACCTTGTTCTCCATTCTGTATCTAGCAGAGATAGGACCTGCTAACAAATTTCAAGCCAGGCTAGCTAGTGAGGAAAAGGGCAGGGTGGCATCTTCAAAGACCCAAGATCTGAACTGGTGAATGGATAAGGTATGTAGGATCATGACAGGAATATCTGATTAACTTAGCCTGTTCTAATATTCAGTGGGTCTGTGAATATCAGTGTGCTTGTGAGGTGAAAATGTGTGTCCTGCTAAATAGGCTTTGGTGCAAGTATTTACATTCATCTTGAATTTAAATATATTTGGAAGAATTAATTTTTATTCAGGTATTTCAATTCTTGAATAAAAAGAATAATTTACTTGAGAGTTTTGTACTTCCAATTATCTTGTTTGCAAATGTTTGCTGGGTTTTATAAAAGAGAAAAGATATGAAAGTAGTTTTCTAAAACTGATGATAAAACTTTTTTAGCTTTATGAAATGCCAGAAAAAAAAAGTCATTTATCATTTATAATATTTTGTAGCAATATAATAGATAGCAAATCCCTTGGAACACTAATGTTGAAAACACACATTGCAGTCTTGTTAACACTTGCTTAGCAGACTTTCATGTTGAGGTTTTGGGGTTGTTTTGCATTTTAATCTTAATTTTTCATTCAGTCTATGAACTGTAAAGTTTGAGACCTATGAATAACATTGTATCAGAGGTCATTGGTGTTAGTCGCTAAAAATCAATTCTGAGCGGCCAGGTTATGTGGTGAAAGCCTGGGGGCAATGAGGTCTGCTCTTGGGGGCTGACTGCAACAGCCTTATGTCACACTGTGTGGCAGAGAAAGGAGCAGTGCTCATCCCAGCCCCTGGGAAAGGCACTCAGATTAAGCTTTCTGCTTGGAAAATGGTAATGTGAAATTGGATATTGTGTTCATAGGAGGGGAGAGGGAGTTTGTGTGACATAAACAGCAATGGGAATTTTGCTGACAAGATCAATCTCTCATTTCAAAGTTCAGGGGGGAGGGGTTTGTTGGAGCTTCCTTTTCCTGTGTTGCTGTTGTTATTAAAGAGTCTGAAACTGTCCCATCCTTAGTGGGACCCTCCCAACTGTCTGAATATTTGTCTTCACTGTCCCATCCTTAGTGATCATTATTTCATGGTAATGTGTGATTTCTTATTTTTTTTTCCTCATTATACTGTTAGTATGAGTACATCTTTTATGGTTCTGACTTCTCTCACATGACTTTTTTTTTTTCCAGATGCCTCCAAAAATAGAAACAAACTGGCCCATACATGAAACTGTTATATTTAGGGTTTTCTTGTACTAAATGAAGGGAAGAAATAAAAAGGCCTGTTAGCCCTTCTTTTCCCTCCTTCATACCACATCTAATACCATTAGCACAAAGATATTTGATGCTATCTCCGTCTCTGGAGACATTGAAAACCCACCTGGATGCTTCTCTGTGTAACCTGCTATTAGTGACCTTGCCTTGGCAAGGGGATTAAACTAGATAATCTCCAGAGATCATCCAAGTGAGAAAGGCCTTCAGACCCTGTGAAGTATTGCTTAAAATGCCATTTATTAGAGTTAAAACTATAAAGACAGAATAGTATCAATAATATTACATCAATATCAATAATATCAATATTACATCCCTAGTAACCCTAATTTATGCTGCCTTGAAAGGGCTTCCCATCAGGAAATGGAATCACTGGTACTAACAGGGAGCTGGGAACAGGATCCTCTGTTATCATTAAAGCTGAAGTTTATATTATGACTAGAGAATATGGCCTCAATGCCAGTCTGTGCTTGCAGCATAGCATGAGCCAGGGACGACTCAAATGGTATCTTGATCACCACTCCTTGGCATGCAGTGGTCTTCCAGCCACAGTCACTGTGCTGCTCAAAAAGAAAGATGCTCAGGGTGACTGTAGCTTTCCCACTAACTTAGAAGCTGTTGTCTTGCTGGAGCATGAAGGCACAATTAAAAGTAACAAATAAAAAAATGAGTTTTCTTCTCCACAAGCCTGTCTAAATAAAAATAATTAAAACGGATTAAATATAAGATATTCTTTTTATAAGAGAACTCAATGGTGGTTTCTTGAGTGCTATGCCAAATTGTCTATTTTAGGCAGTTTTTAAAAATTAGGAGAATCTAAATTAATAGTGAAGTAGACTTGAGACAGTGGATGCTGATTTCATATCAAAACTTCAAAAGATACTTATGCTTGTTGATAGATAAAAGTACTCATTCTCACAATTCACTGTTGCCATATAGTGGTGCTTCAGCAAAAAATGATAATTTCTGAACAAGCACAGTTCTCAGGAATGTGAGGTCAGAGTGATAGTGATCTGCTTTTTTTTTTTTTTT
>VZTG01003997.1:941605-973292 GCA_013397845.1 Melanocharis versteri
TTTCTCATTCCTTACCTTCTCTGGAGACCCAGCTAAGTCTGTGCTGTGAGCTGAAGGGTCACAGCTTATTAATTATTACAATTAACTGACTTCTGCTGACTCAGTTCAAGAAGTCTGTTACAAAGAGATGAATTCAGCAGGATTCCAAAGTTAAACTTTTATTGTATTAATATTATACTGACAACGTCCAGGTACCTTATAAGTGATACTGACTTGTGAGCAACATGTAATGGGAATTCTCAAAGTCACAAGTTTTTTTTTTGAATGGAAGGGAAAAGTCAACTTCTTGAAACACTTACGCAAATCTTTACAGTCATTCAGTATATATGAATTTAAAAAAATGTTCAGGCTGAGATAAAACCACTGTATGCAAAATATCAATCATAAAATTAAACAGGTATCTGCAAAGAGAAGGATTTTTTATTTGTTTTAGTTTTGTGGGGTTTTTTGGTTTTTTTTTTTTGTTGGTTGGTTGGTTGGTTTGTTTTGGCTTTTTAGTTTTTACTTGTTGGAAGAGGAGGAAAATATAATAGAGGGCTTTTTTCCCCAAAAATCAAATTTTAAAGTCAGTAACACCACTATATTGGAAAAAAAAGCCTGATCCTTATAATTCAAAAATAGGTCTGCAAAAGATAAGGTAGAAATAATGGAGCTTATATTTCTTGACGTGGTTGGACTTTTCGTGTGGGTATGTGGGTAATAACAGAAAGTGTGTTATGATGTTTTACAAAGGTTGCAATGTAGCCCATTTTTAATCTGTGCTCCTTTAAGCATCTTTGATCCTTAAAGCTAGCAAATACTTCCTAGAAATGTTTTGCTAATTACAAGGGTGAAAATAAAAAAAAAAAAAAAAGCGGCACATCTCTCCATAGATCTACAGAATCTTTCATGATAACAGAAAAGAACCCTTCTTAGGAAAGAAATCTGTAAAGTACAATGCTGGTAGATTTTAGTCAATACAAGTTTGATATCGTTACTATGCAATGGAGGAGAATGCAAGGGATAGGCATTCATTCGATCTTCAGTCTGATAGCACATTTAAAACTTAAGTCTAAGAACACTTGCGATTTTGAGCAGAAATGGAGAAGACTTCTGCTGCAAATTTGTGTTAGCTTATTCTCCCTCAAGTGATACCACAGAATAGTTAACTGATCCACTTTTATGGACAGGAGGGTAAAAAAAATTAAAACTAAGGACAAGGCATTATTCTTTTTTCCTTCTATTCATGTGTACACATGGTGCGAATTTAGTACTTGACATAAAATCCAAGCAGAGCCTGAAAAGTGGATTGTATTTCTTCTTTCACAGTAACAGACTGGTAGATGATTCTACTCTGAACTGCCTGAAGGGAGAATTCTCTTATCCTTTGTGGTTTTTTTCTATCTGATTTCCTCTTTCTATGAAAAGTTAACATTGATTTTCTTGTTGAAGATAAATTGTGGCCATTCCCATCAACTTCGAAAGTAAATATCATAGTGTTTTGCCATATTTTATACCCAGCATTAATACTGAGCTCTGCAAAAAATCCAAACTTCCAAAAAGTCTTGAAGGTTTAATAATTTTTGGGGTTTTTTGTTTATTTGTTTGTTTCTTGGGAAAAATGACCAAATTTTTCTGTTGTGGAATAATTTAGTTTACTTTTGATTTTTGTACTTTATAAATGAATAATCACAGTGTACAGCTAGATCTGGAATGCAAACTATGTCAATTAAGTACTTTTCCATGTGTATGCAAAAACTCACTTCTGGAAAAGTTGCTGATGAGACTAGGTAAGGCTTTAAGGGACCCCAGTGGGTCCTCTGGTCCAACCTCCCTGCTCAAGCAGGGTCATCCTAGAGCACATGGCACAGAATTGTGTCCAGATAGTTCTTGAATATCTCCAGTGAGGCAGACTCTACCACCTCTCTGGGCAATCTATTCCAGTGCACAGGTACCTGCACAGTAACGCAGTTCTTTTTCTTATTCCAATGGAATCTCCTCTGTGTCAGTTTCTGCCTGCTGCTTCTCATGCTATTGCTTGGCTGCACCAGGAAGAGGCTGACTCCATCCTCTTGACACTCTCCCTTCAGATTCTTATAGTCATTGGTAAGCTCCTCACTCTGTTGTCTCTTCTCAGGGCTGAACAGGCCCAGCTCCCTCAACCTTTCCTTTTACAAGAGATGTTCCAGTCCCTCAGATGTCTTTGTCACCCTCCACTGGACCTGTTACAGGATCTCCACATCTCTCTGGTACTGAGCTCATTGGGATGTATAATTTTTGAGTCTAGAGGAAGTTATCCTTGAATATCAACCAACTTTCTTGAATCCCTCTTCCCTGCAGGGCCTGTTGCCATGGGATTCTTCCAAGTAGAGCCTCGAAGGGCTTAAATTTAGCTCTCCTGAAATCCAGATTTATTATGGATGTACAAGATATGCATATGACTGTTCCTATGCGCCTCACTGATTTTTTTCCTCCGGGGCAATGTTTGCCTCGTAAAATTAAGTAGTACTAGTAGCTGCTGTTAAATGAATCTAGTATTTCTTCTAATAAGACAGGAATATGCCTACTGAGAAATTTCTATGCAGTATAAATGGAAGGCACACTGAAATGCACTGTAGTCTTTGTTATGTCTTCATTTCTTTGCCCTGAAAGACATTACATACTTTAAGGAGAGATAAAATGCAAAAAAAAAAAGTATTAATTCTATAGTGGAATATAGAGGAAAATGCATACAAGAATGAAAGGTCACATTTATCTAGAAAATCTCCTATATGCCTAGACAGGTGTCAACTTCTCTCATTTTTTCCTGTTTGCAGGAAAATGTTAACAAGATATTGTCTCTTTTCACTCTCATAAATTACAAGAGAAACTGAGGAATAGCTTACATCTTAGAAACATGTAAGAAGGTGACTTTTCAAAAAAATCATGATTATTGCACTATTTAAGAACTGCAAAATTGTAGTTGCTTTGCCACAGATCAGACTCAACAAATTGTTGCAAACCAACCAACCAACCAATCAACCAATCAACCAAAAAATGCATAAAACCTATCTAATCTGACCAGAGTGGAAAGAGCCATGTGTGATAAGAACACTAAATAGTTGAGCGCATGGGATTCAAAAAGCAGAAAATTCTGATTTGAAGTTTACCTGTAAAATGTCAGTGTTAGATTTGAAATAAGTGGAATAGAAGTCAGTCGAGGAATCAATTGAGAAGGGTGAAACAGAAGCACTGTTGCTTCCACTGCACTTTAATGAGGTAGTTGGGCATACACAATGTCAAAGTATCTTGACTTAAAACCAATCAGGGAGTCTTCAGGTGAAACAGGGAAAATATTTTAAAGGTATTCAGTGGTTATTCAGTCGAATTGAAAAAAATATTTTCCTAGTATTATACTATGTTTTGCTTCACCATTTAATTTGCTTTGCAGTGTATCTTTGTACATGAATTGTTAGTCTGAAACCATGCAATTACATGGTAAGTAGTTGTACTTTGTGGCTTCTTCTAAGCTGTCAGTAAGAGTATTAATTGTTTTTATGTGAACCAGGCTTTTTATATGTTAACAGTAAAACCAAAATTGAGAAAGAAACTTTCCATAAAAAGAAGAAAAGTATACCACTTTTCGCTAAGATTTATTTAATTAATTATTTAAACCTATCAATAGTATATAGTTCAGATAGTAGAAAAATGCTGTGGATCTGAGCCAAAGGCTACTGGAATCAGTAAGAGTATTTCTATTGACCTCAGCTGGCTTTCACTGTAACTTAATTGGGCTTATAGGTATTTTAAAATTTAGTCTTCTTGAAAGAGCAACCCTAACCTAGTGGTTTATTAAATGTCTAATAAAAGCTGTAATTTAGTTTTTGTGAAATCCAGCACTGGTTCTGTGTTTAAGGAACAAGGAGTGTTTTCCAATTCTGTCTCTCCCAATCCACATGAACCGTTTTTTAATTTCCACTATGTGATGCAGCTCCTTCTCAGAAACACCAGAAAAAAAAAATGCATCATTTCCATGCTTTTGTATGAAGTTGAGACTGAGGACTATAAAGCAGAGAAGCTTCAGTAGGAAAACAGGGGCCAGAAAACACTTGAGAAGGTGGGTTAAAAAATTGAGAATTTGTAGTAGGATGATAGCGGAAGAATTAACACAGAATAGGTCTGTGGGAGTTATCTCCCCAGCTTTTTCACTGTTTCCCAGTATCTGGAGAGGATTTCAAACTAGACATAGCTTCATTGATCTTAAAAACTACAGGATGAATTTGTTAAATATTTGTTAAACATTTTTGGCCAGTGTTGAAATTTACTGATATGCATGATATAACATCTGATGACATAACATCTACCTTCTGAAAAATGAAGCCAAGACTGAGGTTTCAACACTGATTGTCAAGTAATCTCTTTTATCCCAGGGTCCTACTGGAAGTAGCCTCAAGTAGGGTGAATTTGTATATCAGGATCTATTGGTTCCTGATCAGAATGTTTTATCATCTCTTTCTCGACAGTGCTTGAAATGTTGCTTTCTTTTTGGTTCTGTATGAGCTTCTGATTTTGTGGGACTTGTTTTTGTGTAATACAATTAAATTGCTGCTGAAGACTCTGGTTTTGATCCAGCTTTTCTTTCACTGAAGTCAATAAGAAATTGTCACTAACTTTAAAAAACAAATGTGTATCTGTTCCATGATTATCTTTCCTGTGCATATGCTTCATAGTTAAATATTAGGCTGCTTCATATTAGATATTTCTAACTCTGTCTTTCTACCAGTACCTCTGGATTATTTTAAATTTGCTTTCTCAAAGTGATGTTGAATTGCTGTCAAATATAATTTTTCAAAATGATGCCTTTGTCACAATCAGTAGTTCTAGTGAAAATACTTTTATATTAGTTGAAGAGAGTGCAATTACCTGCAAGTCATTTTGCATAAAAGATAAATGGAAAGTGTCTCTGACATGCGTGATGGAGGTTAGCAACCCTTTCACATCTAATGAAATGTTGTGGATATTTTCATTCTTGATGCAATTTCCTTTACTTCGAATTAGAAGGAAACAGATGTTTAAATGAAGGTAATACAATTAAATTGGCTGCGGGTGAAATACACATGCCATTGTTCCATGCTTGAAGTCTTGCACTGTGTATGCTTGGTAAAAGGATATAGATGTGCCTAACCTGTATGCCAGCTGGAATGAAGGGAATCAAGATTTGGGTTTTCTCAGGGGGCTGTGACTGTGTCAAGGCCTTTTCGTTTGTGAGAAGCATGGGATCAGATTGGTAGTGACTACAGTCCATTGACACTTTAGACTAGCCTTTAAATATATATTCGTTTAGTGGTGTGTCTCTAACAATATACAGAGGAAAGGTGACCTGCTGATCAGCCTGTTATGTGGCATTTGGAGGTCAGTTCCCCTTTCTACTTGCATAGAGTCTGTAGGAAATTGTATAAACCACAATTTTCAAATTGTGAAATACAGATATTAGTACTGCCACATTTTTATCACTTTTGAGCAGACATTTATTGCTGTGGGATGCTCAAGTCCCACAGAAGAGGTCATGTAAATGGCTAAAATATATAAGAGCAAATAATCCTGATTAAAGGGCAGAGATAAATTTGACAACAAACAGATTTCACACCACTCATTCTCTAGTTTCTCCCTTAATACAGGGAATGAGTATCTTCCTTCAGCTTATTTTTTGGTCCTATATATTGCTCCTATTTATTTTATTTAGCCTGTGGCTAACTGAAAATTTAGCAAAGCTACTAATTTTGTCTTCTCCCTGATCCCCTTTCACCCTGACCTCCACCTCTCACTTCTTGCCATCAGTGAGACAGTTCAACAAGGGAAAGTCATGGATTCTGAACCCAGAACGAGGTAACAATGGGATATATGTACAGACTGGAGAATGAAAGGCTGGAAAGCAGAGCCATGGAAAGGGACCTGGGGGTCCAGGTCAGTGGCAAGTTGAACATGAACCAGCAGTGCCCTGGTAGCCAGGAGGGCCAACCCTGTCCTGGGAGGCATCAGGCACAGCATCACCAGCCGGGCAAGGGAGGGGATTGTCCTGCTCTGCTCTGCACTGGGGCGGCCTCACCTCAAGTGCTGGGGGCAGTTTTGGGTGCCACACTGTAAGAAAGATATTAAACTGCTAGTGAGTGTCCAAAGGAGGGCAACAAAGATGATGAAGGGCCTTGAGGGGAAGCTGCATGAGGAGGAGCAGCTGAGGTCACTTGGTCTGTTCAGCCTGGAGAAGAGGAGACTCAGGGAAGACCTTATTGCAGTTACAATTTTCTTATGAGAGGAAGAGGATGAGAGGACACTGATGTCTTCTTTGTGCTGACTGGTGACAACACCTGAGGGAATGGCCTGAAGTTCAGGCCTTTTTTTTTTTTTTTCACACTCCTTTGCATTTGAAGCATTCACTGTGTAGGACTGAGGTACCTTAAAAAATTATTGGCTGTTTGCATCCAACTGAATTTTTTCTCAAGGTATTCTCAAACTGTAGACAACAGGAAAAACTAAAGAAACAGAATGTCAGAGGAGATTTAGGTTGATATTAGGAAAGAGTTCTTCACCCAGAGAGTGGTTGGGAACTGGAACAGGCTCCCCAGGGAAATGGTAACAGCACCAAGCCTGACAGAGCTCAAGAAGCATTTGGACAATGGTCACAGGTACATGATGCAACTCTTGGGTAGTCCTGTGCAGAGCCAGTAGTTGGACTTTGACCATCCTTGTGGTTCGCTTCCAATTCAGCATGTTCTATCATTCTGTGTGAGTCTGTAGTGTCTTCCTGTGTTTTAAACTGGCCTGAGGAGGAATAATCTTCTCTTTACACATATGCATGACAAAAAAAAAAAAAATTGAAACAATCAAGTTGTAGTTTGTATGTGGAACTCGGCATGACAGGTTATTATTAAATAACAAGAGAATTAAAATATACTAGAAATTTAAAGAAGAGGATAACACCTGAAGCCATGAGTAAAAATAATAAGGTTATCAACTCTGTGTTCCTGAGATTAACCTAGACTTTATTCCCTGAACCACAGTCAATGAATAATTCCTGCTCGAATAAGTATGTGTTGTTAATTATTGTGGCAGATAGTTCAGTCCCAGGGTGGACTTAAAAAGAACAACTCCTATTCTCTAAAACTACTTAACTATTCTAACAGCAGCCAGTGGGAGCAACACTGTTCCAAATGAGCAGTGATGTCAAGACTGGGTGTTTGCTCTGAACATTGTACATGGGGTTGAAATAAGCTGTGGGATAGGACAGGCACAGGTAGCTCTTTGCAGAACTTTTAAGAGGGTATATAAATATGTGTATATGTGTATGTATATATTTCTATCTATATGTATATATATAATATTTTTTTCATTATTTCTATGTTTCCTTAATGGTGTAAGGAGTAGGATGGGGGAGGTGAGATTGCAACTGATAATTCTATGAACATTTTTTATTTGCAAAGGCGTTTCTATCAGTGGAGTCAAGCTGTCATAAATAACATAACTAGTCACACTGCTGTCACCTAAAATGTTTGCTCACGCATTAACTAATGGGCAACAGTTGGAAGATGAACCCAGCTGCATACTCTGAAGAAAACTGTTGCACTGAAGTAGGCTAGATTGGACCCAGTAGCCACCAGTGGCTTCTGGGGTTGATATTCATAATGGCCCTTAATCAGTCCTATATTTCATCAAAGGTATGTAGAATCCTGTAGTCTTTATATGCATATGGAAGCTAGTACCCTCCAACCTGTTGTTGGTACTGGGTGTGCTGTGGCCCTCTAGGGAGTCAGCAGGTTATCAGTGCCGGATTATTGTTATTGTTGAAGTTACAGAATCACAGAATATGCTGACTTGGAAAGACCCCACAAGGATCATCAAGTCCAATTCCTGGCCCTGCACAGGACAACCCAAGAGTCACACCATGTGCCTGAGAGCATTGTCCAAACTCTTCCTAGACTCTGTCAGGCTTGGTGCTGTGACCACTTCTCTGGATAGCCTGTTCCAGTGCCCAACCACCCTCTGGGTGAAGAACCCTTTCCTAATATCCAGCTTAAACCTCCTCTGACACAACTTCAGTCCATTCCCTCGGGTTCTGTCACTGGCCACCAAGGAGAAGAGATCAGTGCCTGCCCCTCCTCTTCCACAGCGGGAAAATTGTAACTGCAGTGAGAGTTCCCCTCAGTCTCCTCTTCTCTAGGCTGAACAGATCAAATGACCTCAGCTGCTCCTCATATGGCTTCCCCTCAAGGGCCTTCACCGTTTTGGTTGCCCTCCTTTGGACGCTCTCTGATAGTTTAATATTTTTCTTGCATTGTGTCACCCAAAACTGCCCCCAGCACTCGAGGTGAGGCCGCCCCAGTGCAGAGCAGAGCAGGACAATCCCCTCCCTTGCCCGGCTGGTGATGCTGTGCCTGATGCCTCCCAGGACAGGGTTGGCCATCCTGGCTGCCAGGGCACTGCTGACTCGAGTTCAACTTGCCATTGACCAGGATCCCCAGGTCCCTTTCTGCAGCACTGCTTTCCAGCTCCTACCCTGCAGATTTTATTAATCATTGGTCAACTACCTTTTCAGAATATATTTTTCCTAAGAAGGCTTTTCCATCCAAACACCTAGGAACCCATTCATAGGACATTCACACCAATGAAGCCTTTTGGCACCACCACTGCTCATCCTTATCAAAGTTCATTTTACAGTATTCTCCCTTTACCTGACCACTGGCACTTCATTAGATCTGTAATCATTACATTTACTTGTAAGTTTTTAGGCTACACTGTGACCGTGATTATCATGGATAATAAAGTGCTACATACAAACATAATTAAACACAGTGAAAGGTGCACTAAGAGGGCCAAAATAAAATTCCCTTTTGGGTTTCATTCCTTAAAAGCACAAGCCTGATATCTCCCCAGGTAACACTGATAATGGTAATATGTTTTCAAGTCTTTATGCTAGTGTTCTTTTATCCAGTATGTTCTTTTTTCTCTATTAATTTGCAGAATATTATTGCATGTACAATAGATGTCCAGTTTTTTTATACAAGTATTGATATTAAATAACATGGTATCATTGTCCTGTAACTTAGCACAAGGAAATTACTAGCCATTGCTGACCATCATATCATACATATGATAATGATTATCAAATCATCCTTGTACCAGTCTTATTTTTCAATATTGATGACTTGATCTGACTGTAAAATCTCAGCTAAGCAAAACTGCTTTCAAAGTTATATCTGCTTTAAATGTTTTAAAAAACCTTTCAGCAAACATTACCAGGTCATTTTGTTCCAAACTACAGGAACCAACACATTTGCAAACCAAAAAAAAATAACACCTTCTTTTTTTCTTTTTCCAAAAAAAAAAGCAACACATTTTCAAATTAAACTGTATTTTACGAGATTTGCATATTATAATCAATTACTGTAGCTCTTTTGTATATTACAGAATGACTTAAAAACAACATTTTCCTTCAGAGGAAAAAGACCTGTCCACTATGGAAACAGATAGGGCCATATTCATCTCCTCTATCCTAAGGCCAGCAGTGGCTAATTTTTTCAGTCACTGGTGCCAAAATTACTTAAGGAACACTGTAATTTACTGCTTTTTGTGCCAGTCTAAATCTATGTCACTGCCAAAGCTACTGCTACTATGGAGGGATCACCATCACTGCTGCAGTCATTTATGAGGTGCTTAACTCAGAATTCTAACTATCCTATATTCATTACAGCACTTTATTCTTTCCTGTGTTAATGGTTTTCAGGAGATTGCCTACCTTTGACTGTATAATGACCTCATTTTATTTAGTATGCAAGCAATTTTTTAAAAAAAATCATATGGAAACATCTGCAATTTGTTTACACATGTACTCTTACAAATTGAAAGTAAGATTTCTTTTTTCCACTGTGATTGCATGATCAAATAATTTGTTGGTAAAAAAGTTGTGTTGTATTACATTACACAGCATAAGCCAATTTCAACTCTAATTATGAAAAAAAGTTTAGCTGGTATTACCTCAGGCCAATGCTTTTAATTTTTCATGAGTAATGTCCTAAGGTAGCAAATGTATTTTATATGAGTTTGGTTAGTAGCTAATGAAGCTGAGAAGTTAATGTGTAAGTAGCACTGTCATGTGAACACCTGACAATCAGAACAATTCTGAGGAAGTTCAACAGTACAATCAAAAAGAGCGTGTCTGTTTTGGTTTTTTTCTTTCCTGGCAAAGGAGAAGACGAGGAAATCAACAATTCATCAATCAACAATTCCAGCATGGGGTCCCTCCCCCAGGAGACAGTCCTCTATTAACTTCTCCAACACTGGTCCTCAGGTCATGCCAGGGCCCTGCTCTAACATTGGCTTCTCACAGGGTCACAGCCTCCTTTGGGCATCCACCTGTGCCAGTGTGGGGTCCTCCAGGGTCTGTACGTGGATCTCTGCTCCACTGTGGATTTCTATGGGCTGCAGGAGGACAGCCTCTCTCACCACAGTCTTCACCACAAGCTTCAGGGGAATCTGCTGCAACACCTGGAGCACCTCCTTCCTCTCATTCCCCTCTGACCCTGGTGTCTGCAGAGTTGCTTCTCTCACATGTTCTCACTCCTCTCTTTGGCTGCAACTGCTTTGGCCCAGTAATTTCCTTCCCCTTCTTAAATCTGTTATCCCAGTACCACTGTCACTGATGAGCTCAGCTTTGGCCAGTGGCAGATCGGTCTTGGAGCTGGCTGGCATTGGCCCTGCCAGACACGGGAGAAGCTCCCAGCTACCAGGTGTTGGCTGTGGGGCAGGGGTATGCTACTGCCACAAGCCTACATTCATTTCTCTCTCTTTCATGGTTCCTATCTACCAGTATTCACCCGCTTTTTCCCTGTGAGATTAATTCAACATGTTAGCTGTTTGTCAGCAAAGGATATTTTGTAGCATCATTTCAACTAGAGTTTTAATGGGCTATATAGATGTGAGTGTTTCACAAAGTTCAGTGTGAACTTGAACTGTATTTTTAGAGCAACATGCAATGCAGGGATGAAAGATATATATTAAAAAAATATATAGTCTCTGTGCAGACATTTGATGAGCAGAAAAATAGTAATTTTTCCAAGGTCTTGGGGTTGGTTTTGGTTTTTTGGGTTTTTTTGGTGGTTTTTTTTTTTTGGTTTTTTTTTGGTTTTTTTTATTACACTGCTTTGGCTTTGAAGCATTCACACTGTAGGGCTGAAGTACCTTAATAAATTATTGACAGTTTGCATCCAACTGAATTTTTTCACAAGGTATTCTGAAGCTGTAGACAAGAGGAAAAAATAAAGAAATAGAAAAGGAAACAGTGTATGTTCCAGATACATGTTCTAAAATTAGAATGTGCCATGCACATTAACTTATTTTGGGTTTGCTTTTTTGTTTGTTTTGGATTTCTTGTTTTGCCTTGTTTGGGTTGTTTTTAAACACAGTCAATATAGAAAAAAATATTCAGCCTTTTCTCTCAAATGATTTTGTCATTTCTAATTTGGAATAGTCACACTGGGATTGAAATTCTCAGAGCTACCGTCATTCATTCAGAGAACAGACCTCCCACATGGACTTCTATCCAGACAAAAACCCCTTGAATTACAAAGTCAGTGTTCAAAATTAGTTCTAGTCAAGCAAGGAATTATTGCAGAGAGAAGACACTAACAAAAATTATGGCTGTAGATAATTTTCTAGCAGATAAAAAGAAAAAATTGTTCCATAACATATAATTAATTAATTTTAGCCTCCTGCATTAACATGAGCTTAATTATATTTCTTTGCTAAATATGAGTAATAACTAGGTCTATTTTAAGAATCAAATAAGTTTCAACTCTTGTTTGTCATGTTTGCTGAATTGAAGCAAAAGCAAGTTGAACTAATTTTTTACATTACTATTTTAGGAGTTTTATTGAAAGAACACAGGATGAAGAGTTATGTTTGTATTTTACCTGTGAGACTGGGAAGGAAGGGGTTTTGGCATGTTGAGTTGGTTGGTTTGTTGGGGATTTTTCCTTTTGTTGCTTTTTATTTAATTTCAGTATTTAGAATCTCAGTAAGTGGTGAAAACTAGTTTATTTTTTTTCTCCCTAATGGACTTTAAATCCATGCCCAACTCACCACCTCTAACTGAGATGCTGTAACTGCTTGTTCTGTCTTTGTCCCTTAGGACCAAGAAAAGGGGTTGGAATCAGACCTGCACCTCACTGCCACTGGTCTGTAGAATCTAATATTTGGTCACCTCTGTCTCTGTATGTGGCACTGCACACAATCTGAGCTACAAAATGGTACAGTATTTCTTGTAGCCTGTATTTATGTTTTTGTATCTGCAGACACACAAATACCTCTATACTCTCCTCTTATGGTATACAAAGGTATAATGCCAAGCAAGAAGAGTTTCCATATGAAATCTTTTAATCTGATGGCCCTGAAATTACTTGTAGTAAATTGGTTAGAACATGCTAGTCTGAGAAGTAAATTTGGTTCCCTTTAAGGAAATAAGGAAGTCTATCTGATTTATTAATATTTGTCACAACTCGCTGGTAGAGGATGTGATGTCCACTATGAATTCTCCTCAGGCTGAACAAAGACACCAGACATGTGTCAGGCTTTCGTTGTACACTCTCTATAACTCTGGCAGCCAGCTTGCTGCTTTAGACTCACAAGGTGTTGGCTGACAAGCCCTTAAATGTATGCAATACGCTTCAATTAAGTTCTTAACTCTCACAACACACAACCAAAGGTGCTCACAAGCCAAAATCACTTCAAAACAGAGTATGGGGTCCAATATGATATCTGTGTTTTGCCCAGGCAAAACAAGGGAAGAAAACAAAGAACATCACCAGTCCTTAGATTCCTGGTGCTGCTGCACGGATGATCCAGAGCTGACATTGCGAGACAAACAAAATGAAAGAGAAAGAGAGGAGAAAAAGAGAAAGAGAAGAAAGAGAGCCAGGGAAAAAGAGAAAAAAGCGAGGGGGCCTGATCTACTCCTTTTTATGGTTAACCTCTGGTTAACTCCTTTTTATGATGCATGCCTCTTATGTAAAGTGTATTTTTCACACTGCTTAGTTTGTACATGCAGAGCCAACCTTTCTCCAGGAGCTGAGCTGGGGTAAAGCAAGAGCTGATCATGAGTCTCAAGGTGGAGCTGTAAGTTGGCTCAGAACAGCCCTGCCCCACCTCTGTAGGATCCCTTCCTATAGCAATGCTCAGAGTATTTGAGATAAAACCTGCTTAGGTCTGGTTCTCTAAATAATGATGTGTAACTTCTTAATAGTGAGCCACTGTTTGGCAACTGGACCATAATTAACAGTATTGGTACCTTTTTTTTTCCTTTTTTCTTTTTTTTTTCCCCCATTCATTTTTTATTTTCTTTTAAACTGGCTTGTATTACAAAAGAAACCAAAACCAAACCCAGAAACCAATCTAAACAAAAAACTCCAGAACATTAAGGGCTTCTGGAAAAGGTTTTGAGGCTAGAAAGATGAAATTTTCCATCTTCATCAAACATCTCAGAATGACACTAAAATCAGTAATTGAGGTTGAATACTTGCTATATTAAGAACTGAATCTTTGCAGTTCTGTAAATGTGTTAAGTACTGAAATGCACAATTGCTCAGTGTGGTTAGCAATGAAAATACAATGCACATATAAAATAAAATACAACCTCTGTAACTGTTACAGAGGTTGAATTCATTCCAAGTCACTGAAGACCTTGGACGCTCTTGATTTTGAACTTGGAAAAGCAGACTAAGTGTACTAATGATTGTTTCTCTGGGATGCCTGTAAGGCTGCCTGAAATAATCTCCTGCTTTGTGTGCTGCTATGGTATTGTGCTCCCAGAGACGTAAAAAGAGAATGAGCAGCAAGTGTAGTTGCGAAACAACATTTGAGTGAACCAGAACACTAATTTTGCAAAGTGCCTGGATGATGGATTCAGGCATTGTTTTGGCTCACCAGTGTCTTCAGTGTCAAAAGAAAGGTAGGAGTTGTTGATAAAAGGGCAGAACTAGCACCTGGCTGTATTCACACTTGTCTGCTATCATTTGTGATTTAGTGAGACAGTGATTAGTACATTTACAACACACCTATTGCATTTAGTATGCCCACAGGCTGAGTGAATATAATGAAATTCATATGAGACAGCTTGCTAGAGGTTAGAACATATGCCTGCTAAAGTGGCAATGGGTGATATTTATGCAAAGGTATTGATGGAATTTACTGTGACCTGTTTAAGTTGTCTTGAAGTTATGTATGTTAAACAGTAAGGTCTTATACTGTCTCATAAGAATAACAAGTGCATCACTCTCTTTCACTCCTCTCTGAAGAGATATTGTATCAGTTCTACAGGGTTTGAAGAATAAAAGGGATAACCAGATAGTTGGGAAGATAGGCAACATTTTTTTTCATATATAAATTTGTTGTATTTTATTTATTTTTATGTGCATAACGAGATGTTTTCTGTGCCTTTTCAATATAGGTTTTTATTTTCTTCAGCTTATCATCAACAAAAAAACATGTTTTCTCCTTATTCTCACTTTGTGGAGTGGGTTCGTGGTATATATTCATACTTGTATTTATAAAATATTTATAAAATATGGTATTTATAAAACCAAAACGATTGTTTCCTGTAGGTCCATATAGGGAAGCATAGCACAACTTCAGGACATTTAAGGTCATCCTCATTGAAAAAATACATAAATTTTACCAGTTCTCTCTGTAGGCAGGAAACAGATGCATACATACATTATTCTTCCACTTCTCTACATTCCCATCTTTATCTTTTAAACTCAGTGTGAACATAGAAGCTTTGCAGTGCACCATATGGATCACATAAATTGAACAGTCCCCAGAGAACAAGACAGTTTAAATAAGGATGTATAGGAAGAGTGGTTTTATGCTGTGTTTTGCAGCTGAGTAAACAGGTGTAAACTGAAATTGGGACTTATAGTATCTTTGAAAGTTCTGGTATGATAATTCTGGTTCTTAACTTGAAAATAAAAATTAGAGCCTTCTGTATTTGAATTATACTACATTTTAGGAAAATTCATACAGTATCTGCAAAGTAACTACAGTGACAATCAATCCCTATATCCATTCAAGCAAATTTTTTTTTTCTTTTTGTTTATTTGGTGCATATCTATCCATCTATTTCACTCAACTTCCTGTTTAAATCAGCAAAGCCTTGCATTTACTTCAGAGGAGCTGGATCAGGACCACGGTTAATTGCTTGATATATTGTAATTTGACCTTAATGTATTAATATAGATATGCGGATATACACATAAAGCTATTAGTGCTAGTTCTAGTTTAAATGGGCTGTGGTACCTCAGGGGCACTGTACAAATTTGCTAAAGAATCAAGAATTATTTTATTCAGGAGCTAAATCTTGAATTAATATTTAATGAGAAACTTAACCTTGTTCTTCCCTGTTATGGAACATCTCTTAAGAGAACTTGCCATACAGCAGGAAACTAGGGAAAAAATTATATTTCTTATTCTTTTGAAAAGCTAGAAATCAGTTCGGTACATGGATTACAGCTCTATGTCTGGTAATTGATATGTCCCCATTAAAAATAAAAACTTTAAAAAAGAATTCTTATACATGAAGCATGAATGAAAATTCATTTCCTTTAAAAATGGGAGACATGGTTGTTTTTATGCATTAAAAAAACCCCAAACCTTGCAAAACAAGCTTTGAAATTCACTGCTACCAGTAAAAGATACATTTCTTACATCCCCATAGACTAGAGGAACACTGGACTTAGATGACTAAATTTAAATACCAGTTTGACACTGACTGACTTGAAAACTGCATTTTCCCTTGCGTGTAAATGGTGCCCTCATAGTGGTGTCGCAATGAGTTCTCTTATGTCTGCAGCTATTTGAAAGCCCTAAATATGTGTACTCATTTATACTGGTAGTATGGCAACATTTCCCTTTACTCTGGAAAAGCAAATAGAGTGATGACATTTTGTTCTTATTACTATCAAAAATTAAATTAAATATTTGTGTATTAGACGTCAACAAAAAGTGAAGACATTGAGAAGACACCTGCAGTCTTTCAGTCTATGGAATATATTTCTGAATTAAAATAGCATGCTGGTTTAAAAATGCTGGATTTGCTGTGTGCCAGTGCACTGAATACACAGCTTTCTGTGTGACATGCTGAAAGCAGAAGAAGAAATGCCAGCCTGAGGTCAAGTTATTAAATAACAAAAAATGTGGTTGAAGAAGGTATATCTCTATGTTCTGATTCCTGATGAAGGCAACCTGAACACATATACTCACACTGTCTTTGGTGTTAAAAATGTAGAGGTGAGAAAGAAATGCTTTATGTATGACTTGATTAGAATTATTTATATAAGGTGGGGCTCACATTTTTGTAAGCAACCTTTATTCATTTACATTTAAAGTTTAAGGCCCATACTTGATTTTTAGGGTTTTTGGATGCTGAAGTAAAACTGATGAAGACTAATAACCTTTATGGAGCAGCATTATTTCCATGCATGGCTGTAGGATAATTTAACAAAGAATGGGTAGGTTGATCTAGTCCTGATGAAGTCCTCTTCATGAAATCCTAACTTTACTGAAGAGATGTCATTCCATTATGTCAGGTTTCATGCTTCACAGAGCCTTGCATTTCTGGTTATTTCTGGAACCATGAGCTGAAATTCTCCACTTCTGATATGTTACAGATTAGGCTGGAGATGAGACATTGGGCTCTTAGGTCTGTACAGCTACTTGTGGCAAAAGCAACTTTGGTGATTTTAGTACAAAATATCCAACTTAAACTTATCTCTGCTTCAGCTCGGTGAGCTGTTTGCCATTCCGTAGATCCACAAAGTAGAAGCTGCCCCTGTACACCAACACATCAGTGCTAATCTGTAATCTTTCTTCACCTGTTAGTGTGCAACAGCCATGTGACCCAGCTGGTGAGAAATTCTAAGAGACAAGATGTTGTTAGGGTTAGTAATGTTTTTAATTACTCTGGAAAGTTATACCAAAACATACCTGACTTTGCCATGAAGTCAACTCACCCCAAAATAAAAATATCTTTCACACTTAGATTTATGTGACAGGTCCATGTTTTCTTGTACTTTGGAGAAAGATGAAAGAATTTTTGCACAAATATTTGAAAAGGATTTTTTTTTTTTCGCTGTAGAAAGTCATTATAAGTCCTTAACCCAAAATTTGTATTTTGCTCCTCAGATACTCTGCAATGCTAGAATTGGAAAGCAGCCTAATTCTCAGTATTTTTAGTTAAATATATGATTTTTTTCCTGTTTTCTTTGTCATTTCAGTCTTATCACTGAGAATTGCACTAACTTTTAACTTTTGCATAGGAAAAACATATTCAGTTGTGTTGTCTTGAGTGCTAGCTCAAGTGACATTTTCTTGTTTTGCAGGATCAGATCTAAATGTAATGCATTTTCTTTGTAACCACAGTAGGTTAACATTGGATATGTACCTCACCTAGAAACTGTTCCTTTATTCATGTGTCAGTGCCTCTTTTTATAGGTTTTGCTCTGCTTTTTGCCTGCAATCCAAGATAGGATTTCTGTCCAAGTATCTCAGCATGTATTTAAATGCCTTCATAACTGGCACTGCACTGGGCTCTGTTTGCACAAGCATGTTCTGTATAATGATAACATACTTGGTGTGAATTTTACTTCAATCATAAGAACCCTGTATGTTCTGTTTGCTTTACCGGATGTTTGTTGGAGGTTTTAGCTTTGAATGCATATCTAAATTTCAACTCAATAAGATCTTTTTTGTCAGAATGATCTCTTAAAGATCTTGAAACTCAGGCTTTATTTTAGCTTTGTGTTAATGCATTCAGAAAGACCGTGGAAGTGTGCAATACTTCTGACATCTCAGAGTCTATCTTGCTTCTAGAAATCAAGTAGAAAAAAATGTATTACAGCCTTCCAGTTCCACCACTGTTTATTAATAAGTGAAATCGTTCAAAAAATTCAAAGCAACTTTCCATGAAGAAAAACATTCTTTAATGAATGTCATTACTGACTTGTCAGCTTGTTTTGCTGTAGACATCAATCTTCAGGGTGCTTCAGAATGTCTCCGAGAAAGGGAGAACTGAATGTGATCTTTTTTGTTTTCACTGGTGGGTTATTCTAAACAGAGATGGCAACATTTGTTCAGGATGGGTAAAGAGAATTTAAATAGCTGGGCTAAGAAGACCTTAACTGTGGGCTAGGTATAGTACATAGACATTGAAAATGTGGGGCTCAGTTTCCATTTAAGAATGCATGAATCAAAGCATGTCTCATGTTACAGCACAGACGAGTAGCGGAGACTATCTGGAACACAGCCACACAACTAAAGTGATCAATAATGGCAATTAACAACAAGTGGTTTATGACAATTTGAAATGTTGCTTCAGTTTGTGGAAATGAAATGAAATTGATCTTGTTCTGCCTTTTACTTCACCTTGCCTAGTTTTAACTTTCTTGTAAATGGTTCACAGCAAGAGAGAATTGTCTCTAAGCTAACTTGTCCTCCCAATAATTTTATTGCCTTATTTATTTTAGTGCTCCAACTGCTTTCATAAACTGTCTGTTATTTTCTACTCTATTTGGTACATCTTGTTTATCCAGAGATTTACATGATGCTTCTTTTAGGTCCCCACATATAATCTGATGGTTCAAATTTTTGTGTTCGCTACACCTGCAATTACATGTGCCTTTCTTGTACCTTATGTCTTATTTCAAGTCTCTACAAGAATTATTATGTCAGGTTTATCTACATGCTACAGAATAAAAGAAAATAAATTGGAAAAAAGATAGTGATTTAGACTAATTCATGCCTCCAAGAAGAAACATAATTAAGGTCTTTGCAATGAAAATGCCTTGCAATATTTCAAACTTGACACTTCAGATTATGAACTCTTTAGCTCATCTCAATGCCAAGAGCAGTTAAGGAAATAGTCTTTCAGGCAGGCACAAGGCATTCCCAACAGGTCTCCTCAGCTCAAAGGCAGACCAGGAAAGCAGACTGCAGGAAAAAGAAAGGAGACTGTTCACACTATTAATCTGTCACAGATTTTATTGTTTGTTATGTTGTAAAACCAGGTGATTCTAGGTTTCTGCAGAAGACCCTTATAGCATGCTTCTGGTAGTATACAGGAAATGGGGAGATTTAGTACAGGAGGTATGACTGGTTTTTAGTTCAGCTGTTAATGAATCTGACACAATTGCTTTTCGATTTTGCAAACTCAGCGAATGGAGTCTTGGGTACCTCTCTGAGATTTGTTTCATCTGGTGTGGTCCTAAGAGAATAGCTGTCCACTGAATATACCTGCAGTTTGTTCCCAAAATAGTTTCTCATTATCTCTATTATGGATTTCATGACAAGTTAGTTGTAGCTGACAAGTCTCAGATTACAAAGATGAATTGCTGATATCCTGTGGTATGGGGTTTTGTTGATAGGGAATATAATCAGATTTGAGAGCACTAGGGATCACTGTGAAATGTAGTCTCTTTTCAGAGATCTGTACAACATATAATCTGTAATTGCAGGAGTATTTCTGGTTCTCTTTGCTTTTGCTTTTGGAAGACATCTCATTGTGTAAGATGATCCAAAATTAGCTGGGCTCTGTGTGTGTGTTTGTTCTTCACAGAAAGGGTGATTGGGCATTGGAATGGGCTGCTTAGGGAGGTGGTGGAGTCACCGTCCGTGGAGCTGTTTAAGAAAAGACTGGATGTGGCCAGTGCCATGGTCTATTTGTCAAGGTGGTGTTAGGGCATAGGTTGAACTCGGTATCAAAAGTCTTTTCTAACCTAGTTAATTCTGTGATTGTGTGAAAGCATAAGCTCTGCATTTTTTTCGAATGTAACTAGAATCAGTCTTCTGTAAGTATAAAGTTTAATAGGAAAGTAGGTTTATTTGATTTGGCAAGTTGTGCTGTGTTCTTTCCTGACATTTATGTGTTGCTTTTGTGTAGGTGTTTAGGTTTGGGTTGGGTTTTTTGTTTAGTTTTGTTTGGGTTTTTTAATAATAACTCATCAACAGTCTGTCAGGTAAAAGAGATTGCACAGATTTTTTATGTTGGCAAAATTGGAAAGGTCTCCAGTAGGTGCTCAAAATGTTTTACTTCATGTTGTTGACTGATACTGCTCAACACTCTGTGGCTATTAGTATATTATCAAACTTCAGTGTCATACAAGGAAATTTTATAACAATTAGGACTTCAGTACTCCAGTTTCAAGTTTTTTAAACTTTTTTGTGATGATTTAATATCAATATTGTGCAGTCTTTGATGAATGTAACTTCAAATTATGTTATCAATAGACTTCTACAGTTATTTTTACTCTAGATATTTGGTCTTATTTCATGAACTAAGTGCAGTTTTCTTCATTTTTTCTCTTCTATACATGTTCAAATTATAATTAAAATTAGTTTTTATAACCACTAATTGTCTCTTTGAGTCTGTTCCAAGGCTTAGTATTCTCCTTTCTGTACTAGTATTTTACCTAAACTTTAAAAGTTTCAAAGGCTTGTAAGTTTTTCCTTTTTTTTTATTTTTAAATCAAGTCTGGTTTTATGGTATTAAATCAGGAAATTGACCTGGCAATTCAACTCATCTTCCATTCTTGCATTTTCAGGGGAAAATTGGGATAAAATTTCTCATTCTGAATCTCTGAAATTCAATTCTAAACTGCTGTTGTGATGCCATTATTCAAGTCTTCATTTAATCTAGTGATGATACCATGAGACATTACTATTCTTTAATCTCTTCTGATGGTTTCTTCCTTTCTTCTCTGTTTTGTGAGCCAATCTACTCATTCACATTACTGCTCAGTGAACTAAATTGGGATTAACTGGTGGGAGTTAAGATAAACTGGTTTCCCCTTTCACTTAACAGGAGATTAGAGAAAACTTTGCCATATCGAATTTTAGAACAAATTTTGTCTAAAGCCTGCCCAGTCTGATCTATCATGTGTATTACACATACTTCCATTACTTCAGCTTAAATGATAGAGCACCATAGGCAGCATTCCAAAATCCAGATTGAGACAGGAAAAAGAAAGGAAGTCACGCTGGTTAACATCAATTTAAACTAATTAAATACTTGTGATAAAATACATTGCAATAAAATATTTTCCTGATACTGCAGATCTTTAGGTAGTACCTTTCATAATAATGGATCCCAAAACTGTCACATAAAGGTGTTATTTTATATGCTTTGTGTAATAAAATGCAGAAAAGCAGAGGGAAAATATAATGATGTAATTTGTTAGACCATTAAGTAACATATATTAATAAATAATAATTCAAGAGCTGATTATGATTTTCATGTCTAATTACAAGTTTAATTATTTTAATCCAGAGATATTTTTAATCCAAACACTAATATTGGTGTTGAGTATCTTACTTTAAGGTGTCATGATGGTTACTTGAAAGAGAAGTGAACAGGCAATTCCTTCACAGCTCCTTACATAATAAGAAATTGCAGAGTTTGGACGTAGACCTTATCCTATCCAGTTTAGAAACAGGCACTCCATCTAAACTTAGACTTTTCTGTCACATTAGCATGACACTTGTAGAGACCACAGATGGTAAATACATAGGTTCTTCTCAGCAGAATTTTAAAGAACTACAGTATGGATTTTCAGCTGAGCTTATGAAGAATCCCAGGCAAGAATGACAACGGTGGTTTTCAGGAGGAAGAGAAGTCTTAAGGGTGCTGTATGGTGGATGAGAGTTTCACATATTGGAAAGAAATCAGTCATCATAAAGACTTTAGCTGCTGCAGTATTTCCTTTGCAAAGAATAAGAATTATTTTGTGAGTGGCTTCTTTATATTCATTCATGGAAAAGAAAATTATTAAATGTAGGATATTCATCCACTTTGTTTGTTTAAGTGAATGAAAATGAAATGCTTAACACTGGGAAATGATGGCTTACATGTGAGAATCCCGACATTTGGGAAGGTTTCCAGTGCAATATCAATTTGCTTGGTCTCCTGTCCCAGACCTGAACCTCCCATTAGCAGTTGTTATTGGGAATACCATTTTTAAAAGATGTTCTTCTTGGGCAAATAAAAGACATGCATTGAATCGACTGAAGATACAGAAGTGTTTCCTGGTGTGATATAATATGTAGGAAATGCAGCTAGCATGTACATTAAAACCAATCTCCTATACATACGTAGGTCAAGAAATTGCTTCTGCTTTATTTTTCCTTTTTTGTTTTGGAACTAAGAACGTATACTTAATACATTTGATAAACTTATCGTTGAGGTATAGGCATTCAAGACACCCCATATTTTAAAGTTCATGTTGGTGCAGGGAGGAGAATAAATGGTGCAATTTCAGGAGGACTGCTAGCAGGTTACAAGCCTTTTTACCAGCAGCTCACAGCACCAGTAATCAAAAGGCTTCTCTACAGCTTTGTACCAGAAAGGCCCAGGAGGTTTTCCATTCTGATCACCGTAACGGCAAATAGAAGCCAAGACAGTCTGAAAACACTGTGTGGGTGACATAGAGTTTAGTGCCAACAGCATTCTCCATAGGCTCTAAAATAAAACACGCCACACAGATTAGACCAGATGAAGACCTCTGGGGACCTTGTGTGCGCTGAGGAAGCTGCTGCCTCAGCAGCTGTGAAGCAGCTGCAGCTCTATATAAGGAAAGATCAGGCAGTAGATGTGCAGTAGATGTGCATGCTTACAGCAAGAGCAGGATCTTCCAGATGGCTCTGCAGTTGTTGTAGAGATGAATTAGCATTCTTCTCTGTGAAAGTGCAACATGTGTTTTCTGAAGTATTTTAAAATAGATAGTATTAAAATTGATGCCACATTTAAATTTAATTTGTCTAATTGTACATGGAACTCAATGACGGTAGTTCCCACGGAAGTCAGCTTGAGTCTCTAACATGAGGAGAGTATCAGTACTATGGGACAATGTTCTTATCTCACTTCTAGTAATTTTCATAGCTACAGTTTAGTGTTTTAATTATTTTTGTTATAATACTCTAAGCTGATAGATTTGACTGCTTCCTACACAAAGGGACTGTTTTCTGTGTATGTAGCAGTGAATTGATCATTTGCAAAGTGGAGATAATGAGTAGCCATTGAAACCTTACTGGTTAGAGGAAGAAATATATAAATTATAAAGGAAGTTGCAGGTTAACATAAAATTTTTAAAAATCCAGTTAGAACCATAAGCTGACCTGAAACTCCCTAAGATAATTGTCACAGTCATCATGGTAAAAAATGAGGAAAAGCAAAATCTCGCATTACTCTCAGTGCAGTTTAATGAAATCTTGTGTTATTATTGATAAGTTGTAAAAATCTAGCCAACTATAGAGTTTTGATTTTTATGTAAAGGGTTTCTCTCTTAAAAATGTACATTATTTTATAATATATTCTTATAAATATAGCAGTAGATAACAAAAGAAAGTAATTGCTTTTGTTTTCTTCTAAACCTGAGCCTTCAAAAGCAGAGAAGGGAGTATTGGCATGACCTGCTTTCCTTTCTCCTTATCATACCTTTGTTTTGTGAAAAACAAGGTAACCAGACCCTTCTCCAGGACACCAGAGAGGAGATAATTTGGAAAATAATCACGAGATTTCGTCTCTTTGCATTTTATGTAAGCTCAGTGTAGAATTACTCAGCTTGTTTTTTGCTTTGTAAGTTGTTAAACAATAATATTTAGTGTCATTTTAGTTTTCTGAGAATTTATATCTAATCAGTACTAGTTTTGATTTACCTTATCAGGTTTGCATTATGTGGCATGAACAATATATGGCTTATCATTTAAGAAATGAACCCCTCTCCATTTTCTTCTTTGAGGATTACACCTGTCTATGTACGATTCAGACAACAGGACTGTAATGTTTCAGCTACACTTACTAACAAAAGAAGTATTGCAAATACTCTTTTGTCTGAAGAAGGTTAGCTTACCAAAGGTTACAGGATTTTTTTTTTCCAGTTAATAATATTTTATGAAAGCTTAATAAAAGATCAATAAACTTTCTCATTAAAAGCATTTGATAGTGCAATAACAACAGTGTGGAAAAGCATTGGTTTGTTTTGGTTTTTACCTCTGTGGTATAGAAAAACATATTACATACCAAACAATGTGATCCCTGAAGGTACAACATTCTCTTTTGGCATGATTGTAGCATTGGAATCAGTGTTGAGAATCTCATTGAACTGAAAGAAAGGCGACTTTATTGAGGAACTCTATTTTCAACCCATATTGCCAAAAAAGCTTTTTCCTTTCTTCCTTTGAGCCATTACACTGTATTAACAATTCTTCATGTTTTGGTTTTATTGGGTTTTCTTCTGTATGCCATTCTAATCAGTTGTTCTACCTAGTGTTCCAGTGAATTAATGACAATTCTTTTTGGTGCT
Organism: Melanocharis versteri; assembly: GCA_013397845.1. Classification (NCBI taxonomy): domain Eukaryota; kingdom Metazoa; phylum Chordata; class Aves; order Passeriformes; family Melanocharitidae; genus Melanocharis; species Melanocharis versteri. The sequence goes on from VZTG01003997.1 coordinate 965,959, forward strand.
ACAAAGAACTTGCAAAAACTATAAAGTAAATGGTTGCACCTAGGGAACTGAAAATGAAGCCATATTTTTGTGGCCATGAAGCCATATTATAGAGCAAACTTGAAATTTTCTTGACATTCAGCAAGGATATGTATTGGTAATTTCATTTCAAAGATCTTTTTCCTTTTTCTTTTTGAACAATTGGTAATTGCTTAGTCAGCAAACACTATTTTATATGTTAAAACATGGAGGGCAGCCAGTTTCTGTTTTTCAATTCACAGACACAAAACTATTTTCCTTGCATGATAAATCAAAGGAAAGATCATACTCTTTCGAATAGAAAGGACTCTCTAATCTTCCACAGTCTTCAACAGTTCAGGTGACTTCAGCTTCACTATATAGGTGAATTACATAAGTAATTTATTCACAAGGGATTCAAGCCTACTCATGTTATTTGCCTAATTTCTTATAAGGCCTGCTGGCATTACCATTGAAGCGAGCATTGTGTGAGCAAGGAGTGTTCACTCAGACTCTCATCACTTCCATTTACTCCTGGCAAAGACAAGGTTGTAGTTTATCCACCTGCCTGTTGGAAACAGCTGCTGCTCCTGACCACTTGTACAAAGCAGAATTTTCTGGTAACTGTATCAACTCAATTTCCATTCTTTTTTGCATGCAAATATACAGTGATCATAACACCAAGAAAGAAGGAGAAACAGAGATAGGGAGGAAAAAAAGAAAACAATCTCTTGGCTCTTTTCTGTAAATAAGCTGGTGTCACATGTTAAGAATCAATATTAATGCTCTGTTTCTATAAACCAATAGCTTGGAAAGCGCTTACTCTCTCCTGTGTTACTATTTAGTCAGTTTAGCAAACAATAATTTAGCTATGCAATGAAAAATGTTCTTGGAGAACAGCGCTTTCATTTTTGAGTAACATGAAGCCTCATCACATTTTTAGCTATTCCTTCTCTTCTGTATACAGTCCATTTCCTGAGATTCCTTTCTTTTGCTCTTAACAGCTTTTCATAGGGAAAATTTTTGCTAGATTTCCTAATAAATGACAAAAAAAATAAAATAACCGTGTTGTTTAGAAACTGCTGGGTGGATGTTTGGTGGTGGTTTTTTTTTGTTGTTGTTTTTTTGGTGTTTTGGGGGGTTTAATTGTGTTTTGGTTTTTTTGTTTGTTTAATAAGGAGGGTAGAGCTGTGACCTTTCAGGACACAATTCTTGGTATTTTCTAAAACCTGAATATTTCCATGTATATGGAAATACATCTATTCAAGACATACATAAATACATTTTGTAACTTAAATCATGAGCATTTGTTGGCTACTGGAAGTCTTTATTTTACAGTGTGAGCGATTATGACCAAAAACTGTATAAACTCCAAATCATATTAGATTTTTAAGAAGGCTGTGCTGTACTTGTTCAGAGAATATGTTTGCTAGTAATATATATTGATGTTGCTTCCTGATACAAATTTGAGTCTGAAACATTTTAAAAGAAATAAGTTTGATTTGCCTCATTTGTCCTTGAGCAAGTGCTGCAAGTGTTTATTGCTGTTCCTTTCTAGTTCAGATGAATATTGATTTTAGATTTAAAATTAAGTACAATTTTTGTACCATACAGTGAAATAATATGGTAATGAAAATTAATCATGAGCCAGCTTTGCTGTTACTCATAACTAACAATTTTAGCAAGAACATTTCATTGCCATATTAAAATAAAAGCATCATGATTGACCAAGTGCTTGTTTTCCCCAAATAGTTTAATACTGCGATGGCAGAAGATTTTGAATAGAACAGTGATGTCATGTTTGTGTACTATCCCTTTTGAAGGGTTTTTTCAAGTTTGTTTAGTGTTGCGAGGGCATGCGAAATGAAGCGAAAGATGCTGTTGACAGGTCTCCCCAAGAAAACATACCTGTCATGTTACCTATCTAGGTACCTCTGTAGTCTGTGTAGTTTCATGGATGAAGTGTCATAATTCTCAAGACATTCTTTGCTGGACAAAACCCAGCACGGTTCTGGCATATAGATACTACAGAATGCAAATAACCTCTTGGGGATATATGCGAGAAATGGAGATAGGATTTGCAGAGGAGTTGTAAGGCAGTTCTTCAGGGGTTTTTTTGGTTTTTTTTTTTATTTTTTCTGATGCAGGAATGTAAAACTGGAGATAAAACAATGAATGAAAGTAGAAAGTCTGTAGTAGAAAGAAGCCTAATATCTTTTTCAGGGTTGTATAATTATCCAGGTGTGATAATCCAGTTCTCTGACAGTAACTCCTAAATATGTTCCTTGCACTTTTCATTAAAAATGCATTTCATTTAAAAACCCCCATTTTTGAGACCAGGTTAATGAAAATACAAGTCCCAATAGAAGTCCTTGAGGTAGTGTAGTAGGAATTTTTCTCTGACCTTAATTTTTAACACTAACCTATTCTCTATTTATCAGTTTCTTACTAGTTTTAAAATTCTTTCACTAATACACATATTCTTCCATTTAAGTAGCAATTTCTAACAACATTTCATCCCACTAATCACCAAAATCTAGATAGGTGAGACCAACTCTATTTTTTCCACTTAAAAAATTAATTGCCTTATCAAAGGAAGCTATCAGGATAAAATAACACAGTCTACTTTGTGTATATTAGTATAGTATTTCAGAATTTTGGAATGAGAAAAGGAGAACCTTGATGATTATAGTATTCATTTCATCTTGTAAAGTTCCTGCTAGTTCCTGTTGCTTATAGTAGTCTCCTTCATTAATTGCATTCAAACAGACCAGGTGCAATCTAGTTTTGGGAACACATAGATGGCTTTTAATCGGTACTCTGCTGTCATTATTGATGAGGGTCAAGTTTTTTCTCTGAATCCTTTGACTTTTATTTCAGCTGAAAAATTTATCACTGTTTTTGAAAGAGCTTACATTAAACCTGTGGTTTCTGATGCCAGAGATGATTTTTTTTTTTTTTCAAATTTGATATGTAGTTAAGCTTTAGTTCATTTAGCGTCTCTCTCTACAAGTACATAATTGTTGCTTGAGATCACAGAATCACAGAATCATTAGGGTTGGAAGCCACCTCTGGAGATCATCCAGTCAAACTGTCTGCCATGGCAGAGTCACTTTGAGCAGGTGACACAGGAACATGTCACGGTGGGTTTGGAATATCTCAAGAGAGAGAGGTTCCACAAGCTCTCTGGGCAACCTGCCAATAATCTGCCACTCTCAGTGTAAAGAAATTCCTCCTCATGTTTAGGGGTAACTTCTTGTGTTTTAGTTTATGATCATTACTCCTTGTCCTGTCACTGGGCACCACTGAAAAAGTCTGGAACCATCCTCTTCACACCCACTTTTGGCACATTTGTATGTGTTGATGAGATGTAAGGATGTTTGACTTAGAGACTCAGACATTGTCCCTCACAATCTCCCTCACAATGTTAGTCCCTTCAAACTGTGAAGGCAGTTGTGGAATTATATTCCATAATCAAGTCTTCCTTAGTGTCTTCTTCAGAACCATTTATGAAAATATTTCCAATTGATTCAGCAACTTACAGGTAAATAAAATGTTAGCTGGTGTTTTCAGAGATGAAGGAACTTTGTGATGTATTTCCAGAAATTCCATTTCCTGGGAAAGGTTAGTGCTAGCTTATTGTAAAAATTTCAGGTAACTGTGTTGATTTTCAGTGTAACCATTAAAGCTACAAGCGAGTCTAAAGCTATCCTAGTGAGCTAACTAGGGCTGGGCCCGATGCTTGGGCCCTACTTGCTTTGGCAAGAGCTCTTTGTGCAGTTGTCTCAGCCTCCAGAGTACGTGGCTGCATCTGTGTGGGGCTGCACTGCTTCCTACACAATGCAGGAGGAAGGTGTGGGGAGAACACTCAGTCATCCAAAGCAAAAGTGCACCAGGGAGGGTTTCAACAATTCAGCTGCCAGTAAAATCCCCTTTTTTTCCTTCTGAATTTACTTTCATTCACTTGATTCTTCTGTCCATATGAATTGTTCTGGATTTCATAATCCATATTTCCACATGATCTCTTCTTATTTTATGGTAATTATTTATATTTATTTTTCCTTTTCTTAAGGTATTTATTATTCAATAACTATGTTGTAATAACATTACCATTTCACAATGTTTTTTTAATTGCTATTCTTGCTTTTTTTTTCTTTCCTCTTTTTCTTCCCTGTATGTGTGTCTCGCACTAATATTTAAAGTGTTATTAAATTATGTTGTCTAAGTTGCTGGCATAAACAACTCTTGACATTATTCATTATTTCTCTGAATATTAATTTCATTTCAGATTCCGGCAAAATTTTTATCTGTATTTGTTGATTTAGCGTTCTTACTACTTACACCTGTTTCAATCTTTGATGGAATCTGTGTCCAGAAAAGTCCTCTTTTTGTGATTGCTTTCTGATTTTTTGATGAATTTTAGATATTCCCCTACAGATGATATTTTGCTTCTTTATTATATTGTGTGCCTCATGCTTATAGAAAGTACTAGAATTCTACCGAAGTTCACTTTTATTTCTTTAGCTCCTTCTTGAGGTAAGCATATTGATCTTTGATTTCAGTGTTGTACAGAATCACACAATCACTAAGGTAGGAAAAGTCTGCCAAGATCATCAAATCCGACCTTTGACTGACCAGCACCTTGCCAACTAGACCAAAGCACAAAGTGCCATGTCCAATCATTTCTTTAACACTCCCAGGGGGGTCACTCCACCAGCTCCCTGAGCAGTCCATCCCAATGCTTAACAGCCCTTTCCATGAAGAAATTCCTTCTGATTTCTAAGCTGTACCTCCCCTCCCAGAGCAACTTGAGTCTATGTCCTCTCATCCTGTCACTAGTTTTGTGGTAGAAGAGGCCAACCCCCACCTTGCCAGACAGCAATAAGGTCTCCCCTGAGCCTCCTTTTTTCCAGGCTAAACAATCCCAGCTCCATCAGCCGCTCCTCATATGACTTACTCTCTAGACACATCAGTCACTTAGGCAAAATTTTTGCCTATTTGGTGGTTATGCTATCACAGTGTTAAAAATATTAATATATTGGTTTTGGTTGTATTATTAGACTGTGTTTATATTCCAGTTCGAAGCACCTTTTTTGCTTGCATAATATACTTATAAATTATGGGACAATTTAAAGGTCCTAGAATTCTTTTTTTTTTAAATACCTTTACACATTCCTAGTAGATCAAGTGCCATTCTGCTCTCTTGATTTACTGTGCAGATTGTCCAATTGCCATCTTTTAAACAGGACTTACTTTTTTGGGAACTGCTGTGGATCTGTCAATAACTCCTTTCTGAGTCTGTGTAAATGATTGTAAGGGATGTTCTTTTACAGTATTCTTGTCTTGTGTTGGAGTCTTTTTTTCCCAACCTTTTGGGGATAATTTCTTCCTTTCTTCTCCTCAGTTCTCAGATCCCTATCTGAAATAATGCTGTGATAAGGTTGTTGTAGTCATATCTGGTATGTAAGCTCAGTTAGGTTTAATTCCATTCCTAAATAATGTTCATCATGTTTCCTCCAAAGAAGAATTTAAGTATTGCAGACATACACAAAGTCTGTTCTAACTTTTGCGATTTCCTCCTGTTTTAGGGCCATTTTTGCTATCACTCAGTCTTTTTTCTCTGTTCTTATGAGACTTCTGAAAGCAACAATAAAAACAAACAAAACAACGACACATCCAGATATTCCAGCAAGCTTTCTGAGCACTACTGTTTTGACCTATTCTGATTGTTGAGTTGTCAAACGCTCTCCACTGCACCATTTCTTCACAATTTAAGATGTCAAACAGACAGTGTTGTCACATAAAAGAATTATCTTGAAGAAGAGTTAAAAGGTAATGCATGTAGAAATCCATTAGAGTTTTTGCTTTAGTAAACCTTTAACACTGAAGATTTGTAAGATGTCAGTAGATGCTTTGTAAGAAATGTTAATGCTACAGAGGTAGTGAGAATTCATTCTTATACCCTGCAGATAGAGCAGCTTATACTGGCCTGTGCAGATTTCAACTCTTAAAGAAAGACCTATATAAATGAGATCTGAGTTCTAATATTGACTTAGTAGATGACTCACTTTTGAGACAGTAGAAACAGAAGCCCTAGCAAAGAATTAGTAGATGTAGCTGTCAATAACTTCTCTTTTTTTTGTCTGTACTGTCTTTTTCATAGTTTCACGTGATATAGAATTAAAACCAGAAGCATTTGAAATGTTTTGTGATATTAGTCAGAAGGTAACACCTCTGCTTTGTTTCAAATCTCCTAATATGAAGCTGTATTTAAGCATAAAACTTCAGAATCATCTGCTCTGGACTCCAAGTTCACCCCAAAGCTAATGCTGAGCATGTTAACATCCTCTCTTGTGTTAGGTGTTGACATAGAATTGTATAGTTATTAAGGTTGGAAAAAACTCCTAAGATCAAGTCATAACTTTAACCTGGCACTACTTTGTTCGCCATTAAACCATCTCCCTAAATGCTACATCCATACATCTTTTGAACACTTCCAGGGATGGTGATTACACCTTCCTGGGCAACCTATCCCTGCCAGGGCTTGTCCTGACAAATCTTTCAGTGAATAATTTTTTCCTAATATCTAATCTAAACCTCCCCTGATGCAACTTGAAGCCATTTTCTCCAGCTCCATCTACAAAGCCTTCTTACCCTCAAGCAGATCAACACTCCTGCCCAATTTGGTGTCATCTGCAAACTGAGGGTGCACTCAATCTCCTGGTTCAGAACATCAATAAAAGTAATGAACAGAACTGGTCCGAGTACAGAAGCCTGGTGAACATCACTTGTGATCAACCACCGGCTAGATGTAACTCCATTCACCACCTCTCTCTGCTTCCAGAAATCCAGCCAGCTTTTTACCTAGTGATGAGTGTGCCCATCTGTCACGATCCGCTAACAGAAGCGGGAGTCGTGATGGTTCCTTACACTGATCTCAGAGTGCAAAAGAAACACAAACGGGGAAAGTTTTTGCTTCAATCAAAACAGTGCACTTTTATTGAGTGCCAGCAACATGATTATGCAATAGAAGAGAGGGAGAGATATAAGGAAATAAAGGATAGAGAGAAAAAGGGGGGGAAGGGTTAATATCTACCAATGGCTAGTCGGGATCCTCGTGGTCCGTCTTCTTTCCATGGGGAGATCTCAAAGGGGGTCTCTTCAGAAAATCTTTTTATAGTCTTTTCAAAAGCGGGGGGCAACTAGCCAAAAGCAGGGGAAGTGGTAACGGTGTAGGGTCTAGGCATGGCTCGCTCCAGTACGGGCAACTAGCCAAAAGGTGGGGAAGTGATAGCGGTGCAGGGTCTAGGCACGGCTCGCTCCAGTGCCGTCCCTCC
>VZTG01003997.1:990139-1037745 GCA_013397845.1 Melanocharis versteri
GGGGGGGGAGGGCAGGGGAGGAAGAGCCAATTATAAACTGGGGAGTAAGGAGAACTCAAACCAGACAGAAACCTAGAGTGTCTTTCAAAACAACACCCCTAAACTAGAACATGACATTTGATGAAAGGTTAGTAAAATGTTAAAAATATATGGAAAGAAAACTCATTTGTACACCATGCTTACCACTGTATACAATGGCAAACAATAGCTATCACATTCATTTACCTAAAGAAAACCAAGCTGAGTGACCCCAGGTTGAATGGGGAATATGAGACACCTGAGGAATGGGCTGCCATCCAGAGGGCACTGGACAAGCCTGAGAGGTGGGCCCATGGAAACCTCATAAGGTTCAAGGAGGCAAAGTACAAGGTGCTGCACCGAGGTCAGGGCAAACTGCACTGCTAATATCAGCTGGGGATGAACAGATCGAGAGCAGCCCCGAGGGCACGGCCTTGGAGTGGTTGGTTGGTGAGAATCTGAACATGAGTTGGCCATGTGCACTCTCAGCCCAGAGAGCCAACAGCGTCCTGGGCTGTAGAAAACAAAGTGTGACCAGCAGGTCTGGGGAGGAGATTGTTCCTGTCTACTCTGCCCTCCTGAGACCCCACCTGGACTACTGCATCCAGCTCTGGGGCCTCCAGCAAGAGGGAGATGTGCACCTGTTGGAATGAGGCCAGAGGAGGGCCACAAAAATGATAACAGTGGATGGAGCACCTCTGCTGTGAGGACAGGCTGAGAGAGCTGGGTTTGTTCAGCCTTGAGAAGAGAAAACTTCAGGCAGACCTTATTGCAACCTTTCAGTACCTAAAGGGCTCTTATAAGGAAGACAGAGATGAGCGTTTTAGCAGAGCTGGTTGTGATAGAACAAGGGTTAATGGTTTTAAATTAAAAGAGATTAGATTCAGACTAGATGTAAGGAAGAAATTTTTTATGATGAGGATGGTGAGACACTGGAACAGGATGTCCAGAAATGTGGTAGATGCTCCATCCCAGGAAACATTCAAGGTCAACCTGATCTAGTTGAAGATGTCCCTAATCATGGTAGGAGGGTTGGACCAGATGACTTTTAAAGCTATCTTTCAGCCCAAACCGTTCCATGATTTTATTCTATGATAAAAGCAATCATTCATACTCCATCAATTTCTTTAACCACCTCACTTTATTCATGATGGGGCTTAGAAATTGAGCTTTATCTAATCTACCACTTCAGCTGCTTGGATGTGTTACACTAGTAGCAGCATATTCTAGCTACTGTCACAAGACTTGCATCAGAGCTACTTTGGGGGTATAAAGAGAATAAAACTTCTCAGAAGGGTTCTATTCTAATTATTTAAATATATTCAAAGTAAACTTAGACTCATTTAGGTGAATTTTTCTAAGTGCACATGTAAATTTTATCATGATGATTGAAATGCCAGTATTTAGAGTAGTGTGCCGACAGAAATTCTGACATTTTCAGAGATACTTTAAAATCATCATTTCCCTTATCTCATATTAGTCTTAATTTAAGAAAAATATATGTGTTTAGAAAATATTATGCATGTATTTTTTTATTAAGTTCACAACTAATTAAAAAAAACACATGCATAACAGAGCTGGTTTTCATGTTTTAGGAAAGGTTGGTGTGTCTAGTTATGAAAGGAACGCTTAAAGTTAGTTTTACTTCTTTTCTTCTGCTGACTAATGAAATTTTGTGGGGAATAACCCGATCTTGCTGCTGCATAATAATTTCAGAATTGCTGGTGCAAATGTGTGATACTGCCTTATATCTGCTGTAAAGAAAGAGTGAAGTTATTGTCCAGTGAATGAGCTGTTCTTCCAATAGTGTGTAATATTCATATTTTCTGAAGTGTCCCAGAGTCCCATCTGATCTCCTCATGTGTGTTTACTGTAAATTGGAATTTTTGTTATGGTTGGCATCTCAGAGATTTCCTACATCAGTCTGTTCAACTCTGGCTAAATCCCATTTCTGTCTGTTTTCAGCCACATTAACAAATGTAATAAACTTGCTTGCATTTCCTAAGATTTCTCTCAATGTTTCTCCACACTGTACATTGTAGTAGCAAACAGAGAATATTCACCCACACTGCAGGTATCATGCAACTCAGCAGCAGGAGGAATTACTGTAAGGCAATTTACTATAAGGCAAGGAACAAAATTTCCTGAGAATTGCTAAGGTTATATCTTACAAGTATAACAAGAAGAAACAAACCAGGTTTGGTTATTTCTATTTTTTGTGTAATTGTATATAATGCAGAAAAGCAGTAAACTGTAAGACTACTTTGGTACTGTTGAGTTAACCACTGGACTAAATCTTAAGGGTCTTTTCCAACCTAAAAGATTCTATAATTCTAATAGATTTCTGTAAATATAATTTTGTGCTAGAGCTTAATAAAATCAGTAAAACTCTAATGTTAAGTTAAGCTTTGGATCTCTCTGCTTACAAAGGTGATCAGATCTCAGTGTTCTATTTAGTATTCACCCAGAGAATAAGGTTGGTCAGTAAAAGAATCCTCAGCCAAGCTAGTGGAGGAAGAGTTGTCTCTATTTGCCATATGGCTGCTGCAAGGGCTTAAAAGGCAGCATGCCGTGCTGTAGCAATTTCTTGGGTGGTATATTATTATTACTATTATTATTGTTATTGTTATTGTTATCAATTATTATTACTACTACTACTACTACTATTGCTACTATTTCACTGTCAAAACATTGGAGGTTATGCATATGCAAATGGTCTTTATTAATTAGTCCAGTAACTTCTGAACTGCAGGTGTCAGATCTTTGCCCTTGAGGAATTAGCAGCAAGTCATCTCCTTCCAAAAGTGACTTTGATCATGCTCAGCTTGGTTGTAGCTAAAAGTTTAGACACTGTTTTACAGGGATTCTGTATAATATATATATAGACAGAAGCATTATTGTTGAAGGCATGAGAAATATGTACTGATTTTGTTTACTACTTTTAGAAGTGTCAAGGCAAAAGCCTTAAATTATAAGCAGTAACATCTCTCAAATCCGATTAAGAAAGGAGGAGATTTGCATTTTAGACTGTAAAAAGAGAAGGGCAAGAAGGAGAAAGAGAAGGAGACCACTTACTGCTTTTAAAGACAGAAAGCAGGGAAATGTTAGTGGTTTTTGACTGCGAACAATGAAAAATTAAATGTGAATAGCTCTAAAAACTCCACTGTTGCTTAAATTTGCCGAACAACTATGTAGAAGAGCAGAACTTGGGAGGGAAGGGATAAAAGAATGATCACAATGGTAAGAGAAAAGGAAACAGAGCAACAACAAGCATGTAGCAGTAGAACAGAGAGTGGAGCTTCAGGCAAACGACGGAAGTAGAACACAGGACTAAAATATTCATACCTGAATAAGTAAAGGTACAGACTTATGCAACAGAAGTTTTGTTTTGTTTTGTTTTGTTTTGTTTGTTTTTTCTGAAGATGAGTGGTAGCAGAGCATAGTCAGAAAACAAGTGCATGTGTTACCTTTGAGAAACAGGATGTGGGAGGACCAGGTGGCTTCCTGTATTCCAGGTGTTTTGGATAACAGAAAAACATGCCTTCACATTACCTACTTATATATATATATATACACACATATGTGTCTGTGTCTGTGTACATTTATGCATATGTATATACACATATATGTGCATTTTTACATGCATATGAAGAGTCGGATGTGGGTCCAAATCTGCTGTACATTTTCATTCTTTATATATATATATGTTGGTACTTTTAAATTGTACGCATTTGTTAATTGGCCATGATTTTATTTCATTCATTTACTTCTCTTCATTGTGTCCTTACTTTGGTTAAGTTTTTAGAATAAAGAGGGACACAAAACCTGGGTTGTTTAAGTGAAATTTAAACCATTCTTTTGAAGAAATTATATGATGTAATGCTGAAAAAAATAGAACTGCATTCTGGAAGAGCTCTTTTCAATCTTAGATGTTTCTTCAGTTCCAACATAGGACTTAACTCGTTCTTGCAGCCTTGTTTCCAACATTCAACTAGCAGAAATTTAAGCATATTTTCACTCTGTGTTCTTTAAGAAAGTAAGCCAACGTCCCTGGGAATACACGTGTAGTTCCAGTGTGTAAATAGCTCTGAAATTTATAAACTATTCCTGATTGTGAATCTTTTACAGATAAACAGTTGCTCAAATTAATAACAAGTCTAATGTCAACAACTGAGCAATAGCTGTGCACTTGACAGAGTTCTGCTGTGTGGAAAGTATCTCCACAAATTTCAGCGAAACTCAAATAAAGCTCTTGTGTACTGGATCCATATAGCAGTGGTGACATTTCTAAACTGGTCAAGTTTTAGGTCTTCAGAAAGAAAGTTGTACTGAGAGAATTCCTTTTGTTTTGCATGCTAAGGGGAATCATAAACGGAGCACAATGATCTTCATTCATATTCATTAAAAAATTATGTCAGAAAAGATGGATTTTTAGGTCTAGTGCAATGATTATATTTTTTCCTGCCTCTTGTCTCCCTATCGTAAGTTAATACAAAGAAATAATTCATAGATGCAGATGTGTGTCATAACTTTCAGATGTTACATTATTTGTTTTAGGTGGCTTTTCTATTGAATTTATTGCCTTTTCAGAACTTTATACTCTGCCCAGTCTGTGTAAGGTCATAGTCTTCTTCTACCTTTGCTGTCGTCTTAACTATCCTACCACTTGTATGCTTTGTTCTTGTCTTTCTTTTCCTGAGTTGTTTTTTGCCTCTGTTTTTGAAGAATTCAGAGGGGATTGATAACCTTTTAATACAGATTTACCAACAGCCTTTACCACTATACTGTTAGAACATAATTCAGTGTGGGGCTTTTTGTCCCTGTAGAATGACTTTCAAATCTAGCATATAAAACACTGCTTTTTCCCTGTGAAAGAATTTATAGGGAACTATATGGTCTGCATAAAACGCTGTTTTGTCCACAAGAAAATTACTTTTGTGTCTTGTAGAGCAGTCAAGATGATTTCTGGCAATCTTTTATTTCTCCTTTGTGACTTCTCACTGACTAGATGCAGTCCACCATAAATGCATTCCCATCAGAGTCTGTTTATGCATAGTAGTGTTAGAAGTAATAAGCACTTGGGTTTTCTAGCATATGAGTCAGTAAATACATAAACAGGTACAGATTTATGACTCTGCACTTCAGAGTATCACAGTGCTTGATGTATAGTGCAGTCAACTTTATCTGAATGTCACAGAGGATAGTGAATATATCTGTAATACCAAGGTCATTTTTGATGTAATTAATGGGTTGGGATTTCTTTTGTAACACAGTTTCAAATAACTTGATTTCTCCTAATCAGGGTTATTGGCTGTGGAATGGGTGTCCTTGAAATATGTAAATTATCCTGTGAAATACGGGCATACGGATATTAAGTGCAGGCTGGTGTCGTTTTACCAGTGTGAATATTTTCATGGATAGCATTTCTTTTGGAGATATATTCACTCTTTAGCAGGTAGCACACATTTCAAAGTGTTTATTCACATTACGAGCATTAGTGAAGCCTTCTTTGGTGCAGTTAATGGAGGAATTCTGCTCTCAGTGGATTAAATATTTCAGTCTGCAACACTGCCAGCTCTCACTGTTCACAAGGTAACTACATTTTATCTCACCTTCATCACTCTCCATCTTACAGTTTTGCTGAGTGTACATGAGGTACAGGACATTATTTTGCAGTGCTTTGTTTTGTGCCAAAGAAATATGCTGTAACAGCTACAGTAGTAGACTGATACGTTTTTTTCCTTTGCAAATGGGAGTGATAAACGTAAATAATATCCCAAGAGCCTCATCTACATAGCTACATTTTTTTTAAATGTAAAAGCAATCTTAGTTATTTCTTGCTTCTAGTACTAGAAGACAGAAAGTGACTTATAGTGTTTCTGATCAGTAAGCAAACCTTTTTCTATTGCATATGTGGAGCTAAGACATTGGAAGAGACACCTTTAATAAGCAGGCATTATTTTTTAGCATTCAATTTAAGCTGGCATGAAACTTAAATAGCAACCGTGGCTATATAACAAATGTGAAAGTGAAGGGAAGATCCATCCTGGGACAGTGTGTGCTACATTCTGCACAGTTCTATTAGTCACATAAGAAAAACCTGATAACAGCCCTCGCTCTTCAGAATTTTACTTAGCGCTATTTTTTGTGATAAGTCTTTAGCTGCTCATGCGTCAGGTGAGTCCTTGCAAGCTATTTTAGTTATGAACTCTTACTATTCAATGTCTGGGTATGTTGTGGTAGTCTGATTTGGAAATTTCAACAGAAATAAATCTTACTGAAGAAAATATTAATTCTGTTTCATTTAAACCTCAAGTAAACCTTGGATTGTGTATAGTTAGATTTCATTATTGTTGAATACATGCAAGGGAAGTTTTAGTGAATAACATAAGCATAGATTACCATCTCCACTGGCCATCATGCTTGAATCTCCTGGGGAAAATTCCTTAATGATTTGTAATTCACAAATTGTTTAACGTCCTGTGCCCTTTTTTTCTTTTTTCTTTTTTTTTTTTTTTAACAAATAATTCAAGTCAACCTATGAAAATTTATTACCATATCATTATTTTTCTGTTCACTTGGGGTACTGGGGTCTGAACATGAGGAAAAACTTATTTATTGTGAAGGTGACCAAGTACTGGCAAAGGTTGAGCAGAGAGGTTATATATTCTCCATCCCTGGAAACAACCAAAAGCTGACTGGACACAGTGCTAAGCAATCTTCTCCAAGTGAGTCAAATTGAGCAGAGAGTTGGACCAGATGACCTCCAGAGGTTCCTTCCAACCTAAACCATTCTGTGATTCCGTAATACTGGAACTGTATAAGAAAGGGAATTGACTGTCATGTTTGCATTACTTCAATTTCTTAGTGGAAAATGTTTATGTTTTCATTATCTCTAGACAAGAATTTTCCTGATTCAGCTTTTGCAGTCCCTGGTAGAACTGCCTTTAAAGAGTTTTAAATAACTTAGCTATATTAGCAATACTGATTTGGCTACAAATTAATAGAAGAAATTATGTATGGCAGCAGAGTTTGAATTGTCCAACAACAAAATCTTTTCTGAAAGAATTTTTTATCATACGTTCTTTTGTTTTCTACATTCTAAATAATCAGCAACTGCCTTAGTGGAGACTGTCCTCTTCCAGAAGCCTGCTTGTTTGCAAACCATGTGTAATCAGCAGCTTTGTTTTCACTCTCTCTCCCACTCTTAAGCTGTAATGCAGACTAGAATTTAGTAGGGGGATTTGTACTCACTGTTATTTCCACAGGCACAGAAATAGTGTTGAGTGGGACCATAACTCCTGGTTAGGAGAGTGCAGCAGGAAAACAGAAACAGCATATCCCTGTATATGGCAGGCAGTTTGGGTTACAAGCAACTCCAGAAACTTCCATTTTTATACTTTGACTCCCCTCAGTTTATCTATGCATCATACCCAGCAAAAGGATATACTGTGGCTTCTAGTCAGTCTTAGCAGAGGAAAGATATAAAAAGAAGGATGTCTCTGTGTAAATTGGTTAGCAGTTTATGGGTGGCTCCAGGTGGGTGCTGCAGCATCAGAATAAGCTGTCTTCTGTGGAGGCATGAAAGGCACTGAAGAACATGCAATTTCTTGCCACTTTGCCAGAGAGCCTGAGCACTGATGCTGTATCTGAAGTAATGAGGTTCAGCAGAAATACTGTGAGGGCTTAGATTAGTTCCATTCTCCTTTTGATTGAAAGGATTTCTTGAATTTTGGACATGGTGCTAAGAAGAGCTGGAAGATCAAATAATGCTTGATTAAGTTGAAAGGCTCCACAGTCAATAGTTGTAATGTGTACCACAAATCATGATTTCACAGACAGATTTGTATTTAAATAAACTATAACAAATGAGACACTTATATAAGGCTGTAAATTCTCTGGCTGATTACAGCAGTAGTGTCTAGTGCTCCCTTCCTTGTTGTAGTATCAACTGCTGTAAGAATGTACTACTAGAATTAAATTTACTTGGGGGCAGAAATAATCACAAGGTTGAATACTAGGATATGTGGTCATTAATTTGGACCACTTATGATCATTACACTGATAGTTCCTGAGAATAGCTGTGACCATGAAGTTGTAGATTCGAAAAGCCCAAAGATTGTCACATACAGTTGATACTAGCCTCATTTTTAACTAACAACCAAAGATTATGGCATGGATCAGATTAAGGAGAATTTAATTTTCTGAAAATTTGGTATAGAAAAATTGCAACATCTCACTTGTGTCTCCACTTTTTCTTCTTCTACCTTCCTTGACTCTTTTTTCCCATTTTGCAATTACACATCTTTTCTTTCACTTAGTTACGACTTTATCGTTTACCATTAAGATTCTTCAAAGTTGTTTTCTTGGGTATGCCGGCATTATATTGTATGTGAATTGTTTCCATATTTTCATGATCTTGATTGATTTCCTAATTTTATTTTATTTGTAATGAATAACTAAAGTTAGAAGCTTCCATAAGTGGGTGTTGATATAGAAAAGAGCAAACTATCTAACCACTTGATAATTTTCAAGATAGGTCTGACTACTGACATAAAAACTAGTAAAAAACAGTTGAATATACAAAGATAAAATTAGGGCAGTATACCACCGAACTTTAAATAAACAAAGTAAATTGAATCAAAATTACGTAAATTAGTAACAGCATTAGACTGCAATTGAATAAATTCCAGTAGACTAGATAATCAAATTTTAAGAGCTGAATTACGTATGGAGATTTTGCTGATAAACTCCATGCATAATATTTTTTCTTCCCAAAATAACGACCTTCTTTTTTTTCAATATTGATGCCAGTGGACATTTTACCTTTATGTCAACTGTATATAGAATGATCCAGTAGAAGCTATATTGTAAAAAACTATATTGTAAAAAGAGAAGAATTCAGGTAGCTTTCTGTTGATTGTAATCACAATTAAGTGGTTCATCCAGGTAAATAAAAAATGTAAATTAGAACTGTTGGTACATATTAATGGTTTACCTAAGTGAATAAGTCAACATTTGAAGTCAGTCACAACTTAATATAGCACATATTTGGAATTTCAATGATATAACAGAAATATTCAGAAAAATCTTTCTTATTTTTTATAATTGTAGACTTTATTGAGGCTTTCTTGAAACACTTTAGTACATGAATGACAATTACAGCAAAGAATTTATCTTTTTAGGATATGAAAATGCATAATACTCTTGTGTATGAGCACTGTGTTATAGTAATTAATGCAGAGCAAGTATACGCATATATATCCAAAAGTGAAAAAAAATCAAGCCATCCAATAAGTAAATTTTTCATGAGTTGAACCCGAATGTCTTTTCTTCACTGAGTTAGGAAACCTTGAGAACAGAAGGTTCTTATCTTTCGTCTATACACCAATTGCTACTTAATTTATGAGTCTTATTTTTATTAATCTCTTTCCAAAGGGAAAAAAAAAAAATTTTCAGCGTCTCTTCATATAAGCATTTTACATTTTTGTAGGGGCACATCACTGTTTTTTATATTCATTCCCATTTTCTATGGATATTGGTTGCAGAACAAGCAAGACATTAGGTAGTCACTCTCAGAATCACTGAAGTCAATAGAAGTTGATATTCTTGGATCATGTTTCAATGTTTTGTTTCAGTTATTTCAGTTGTAGAAAGTATTCTTTTACTTCATATTTTAATGGCTTTTGATTAAATGCCAGTAGGATTTAATGCACGTATGTGTGTTGAAAAGGAAGTAAATATAATTAATCATCTATCAGTTCAACCTTATCCGCATAGCAACCATACTAAAATTATTTAATAAAAATGTTTATTGTGGCATTATGTTTACTAAATTTCAGTCAGTTATTTCTTTTTAGAAATTTGGTAAACAGTTTCAGGTAAAGGTCAGCCACCTGGCATTCATTTTGTTGTAATTTTTTGTTGTTGTTGTTTGTTTGTTTGTTTTCTGCTAATATTTTTCTTCTTTCCTCAATGAGGAATCCTGTTTGGTATGGTTATTCCAGAATCTATAGGATTTCAGTTAGGTATCTTTTTCTCCAAGATACACAGCAAGGATTTCTGGTAACCTCCATCTCCTCACATGATTTCCTCTGTTCAAATAGTTGGATTCTGGTGATCACATGTTTTAGTGATGGGAACAGTCTGAAAAGAAAGGTGAAAGTAGAAGGTTTTGTTGGTTTTGGGTTTTTTTTTTGGTTTTTTGTTTGTTTTTTTCTTTTTTTCCTTAAGTAGAACAGAATATTGCCTTAAAATTATATTATTCTCCTTTTGCAAATGGAAATTTTTCTTATTGTTAATGGAAAATAACATTAAGATCTTTTGACTCTTTCTTTTCTTCAGTTAATTCTCTCCACTTTGTTTTCTTGGTAGCTGGGCTACTTTTCTCTGACGAGAAAGTACTACTTGATTAACTCAAAGAATGCTCACCAAAGGCTTAGTTTAATTTAAATTTTTGGATTTCTAAGATTAATTTCTCAATATTCCTACAAAATAAGACCAGATTCACTCAAAAGTTTCTGCTGGCACGGCTGCTTCATTTGTAAGTTGTGTGGATCATCTTCAGTGTGATGCTGACTGGATTTCTGAGAATAATGATTTTTCAGATAAAGTGTCCAGAAGCACATTGCATGATTTGTGACTTTTAAATATTTTGACTAAAAAATTCTTGAATAATTGTGCATTTTGTAACAATTGACTAACACCTCAACAGTAATAACAAATAAAAGCCTTTATTGTACCATTTTAACAAACAGTACATGCAGTGATGCATATAGTTTTGAATTCCTCCTACTAGTTTTTATTATTGGATGAGGAAGAAGGCAGGATTCTTACAGTGTGATGTACCATTAGTTCAGGTTAAGTGAATAACTCATATACTGATTTTTTTAGCTGATTTGACATCGGCTTGACACTCCAGTTCTCCATCATGACCCACAGCTAATGATGAATGAACAGATGTTATCTCTTTTTCTGTGCAGTCAGGTTTCTTTTGTTTTTTGGACAGGCCTAGTCTGAGTGTAGACCAATAGAGAGAAGTGAGCATGACAAACAGCAAACTCGCAAATATGTGTCCTGTGCATGTTTATGCATAATTTTCCTCAATGATAATCTAAATTATATGTGGATGTAGAATTCCCTCTAAGACTTTGAGGAATCTGGTAAGATTGTTTTCTGTAATTCTGTTTATTTTACTGTTCTATATACTAATTGCAGCTCAATTGCCATGCCTGTTTCTTTTGAAATTCATAGAATTGACATCTGATCTACCCACTCTTTAGGACTTCTGTGGGGGGTTTTTTTGGCTATTTTTTCTGGAAAGTGAATTAATTGTGGTTTAGTGGGACTCCAAGATATCTCCTGGATCTAGTCAGAATAGGAAGTTTACACAATATATTTTAGATAAGATATTTCTAGTAATTCTGGAATTCACCCATGAAATATTTTTTTCCTGAGGCAGACAGAGAGGTTGATAGACCTATCTAGATATATAGTTAGATACTGATTCTTCTTGGCACTAAATGTTGTTCATAGACAAAAAGTTCTGCACAGTGACACAGAGTCAAGCCACTTGCAATAATGGATAAACACATTTACTTTGTTTATTTTTGCAGAACTCTTAAGAACATTTACATATATAGCTGTGACTATAATAAATCTGATCTCAGAATAAATCCCATATCTATAAATAAATTAGAAACTTGCATTGTGACAGTATATTTGTGATCACCTGGGTGATGTGGGGTTTTTCTTCATCTGATTGTTTGTTTTTAAATCTATGTTTAATAATAGTAGATTTGAACATCCTGAGAAGTTATTTATTTTCTTTACTTCCTATTGGGAAACCCAGTGATAATGAGTTGGTTTACAGAGTAGAAGTGCTAGATATGTATTCTGTGAGTGTGAGCAACTTTTTAGTACTATAAAACACATTTTTTTCCTGAAAATTAGGAATGGAGAATAGTGTAATCTTTCCCTTGCAAAACTGTGCATTCTCATTCTTTTTTCTTCACACAACAGAAGGTGTCTCTATATAGGTGACTTTCAAAAACTTGAAAATAACTTTTACTTGTAACTCCAACAGTACATAAAGTGACAATGCCTTAGATAATTGTTGAGTACTTTATGAAGGCTAGCACTGCAACATTACCACTCTAGTGGTTCTCTTGCTGTTGGTAACCCAGAGAATCACATGATTCACCCAGACAACCATCTGGAGAAGTGCTTTACCTGGGATTTAGGGCTTTCAGATTTGAATTTTGAGATTGATGGGGAGCCTCACTGTTCAGTGCCTATACTGTTCATGGAGAGGTTACGGTTCATCACATTCCATCTTCTGTAGTCTTTCAAGCATTTTCTGTTTCTATTCTGCCTCCATTGTGTCTTTCCCAGGTCCACTGGTCAAGATCCAAAGAAAGAGACAGATCTGCTTTTTCCAGTCATAATTCAGAGGATCAATCTTTGCAGATGTACTCTCAAGCCTTGTCCTGTCACTATATGCCCTTTCTAGAAACCCCTTTCCAGCTTTTTTGTAGGCTCCCTTCAGGTACTCCAGGGCTGTAATTAGGTAACCCTAAAGTCTTCTCTTTTCCAGACAGAACAATCCCGATTCTTTCAGCCTTTAATTGTAGAACAGGGGCTTCATCCCTCATATCATCTTGGTGTCCCTCCTCTGGACTTGCTCTAACAGATGGATGCCGTTCCTGTGCTGGGACCCCAGAGCGGGATGCAGCCCTGCAGGTGGGGTCTCACCAGAGCAGAGCTGAGGGGCAGAATCCCCTCCCTCCCCTGCTGCCCACGCTGCTTTGGATGCAGCCCAGGACACACTTGGCTTTCTGGGCTGGGAGTGCACATGGCTGGATCATGTCCAGCCTCTCACCCAGCAGCACTCCAAAGTCCTTCTCAGTAGGGCTGATCTCAATCTGCTCATCACCCAGCCTGGGTTGATACTGGGAGGTTGTCCTGACCCAGGTGCAGCACCTCACACTTGGTCTTGTTAAACCTTGTGAGATTCCCATGCTCTCAGCTCTTGAGCTTGTCAGCTCCCTCTGTGTGCAATCTTGTCCTTCAGATGCACCATTCAGCTTGGTGCCATCGGCAAGTTTGCTGAGGGTTCACCTGATCCCACTGATTTTGTCATTGATTAGGCTATTAAATAGCACTGGTCCCAAAATGGTCCCCTGTGGAACACCAGTTGTCACTGATGTCAATTGGGACTCTGAGCCATTGACCACTACCCTCTGGATGTGACAGTCTGACAAATTCCTTATCCACCGAACAGTCCACTCATCAAACCCATCTCTTGCCAATTTAGAGAGAAGGATGTTGTTGGCTTTACAGAAGTCCACGTAAATGACATCTGTAAACCTTTCCTTGTCCACTGAGGTAGTCAACTCCATCACAGATGGCCACTGGGTTTGTCAGGCAAGACTTGCCCTTGATGAAGCTATGCTGGATGTCCTGAATCACCTCTCTGCTCCCCATGTGCCTTAGCACAGCTTCTAGGAGGATCTGTTCCATGATCTTCCCAGGCACAGAGGTGACACTGATGGGTCAGTAGCTCCCAGGTCCTCCATTCTACCCTTTTTAAAGATGGGTACAAATCTTCCCTTTTTCCAGTCACCTGGGACTCACCTGACTGCCATGACTTTTCAAATATCACAGGGAGTGGCTTGACAGGTACATCAACCAATTTCATCAGGACTTTGAGATGCATCTCATCATAGATTTATGTATGTTCACGTTCCTCAGGTGATTGTGAACCTGATCTTTGCTTACAGTGGGAAGCACTTTGCTCTCTTTGGGACAAACAGGATTTTCCTTGAGTGAATCTACTTGTCCCCTTAATAGACAGGCCAATTAGTAAGACTTCTAACTAGAATTCTGGACACAAATTTATTTTAACTTTCAATCCAATAGTAATATTTTAGGACTGTTTGAAAATTAAGGATGGGTGGTTAAAATGTTGTACCTGCTTCTTAAGCCCTATCATCCACTATAAAAGGTGTCCCTAAAGAGCAATCTGCAAGAGTAAATTTTAGTATTCTTTTTAATATGATACAGGCTTGCTTTTACCCTTCCTATGACAGTGAAAGAAATAACAAGGTTAATGATGTTGACATTTAAAGTATCATAATTGGCATCTGATTTAGTGTCCATTAAATGAATGAGTCCTGTTACCTAAAATTATTCAATCATTTACTCTGCAAACCTAGATAAATTACTGTATGCATAAACTAAGCATGTTTAGGTTTTTGGTGTTTCTTTGTAATCCTAATTCATATAGATTATGTGTGTATCAGACACTAAAAACAATGTGTGAATATTTCAGATGGCTGCCCACATTGGCTTCCTGCCCAATAAATGGCTTTTTTTACATGTATGCAATGATTCATACACTTAATGAAAATTAGTAGTACAAAATTTACCATTCTGTTTTCGTAGGTGTATTTTGTAATTTTGGGGGTTTTTTGTACAGTTGGGTCTTATTTTACCTCAATTTTCTAAAAATATTTACGAAATTGCAGCAATACCGACTTTCAGACTTTTCTCCCTACTCTTGTACATTCCAGAATGAACTCTTGACCCCAATGTGACAGAAAATGTAGCGAAGCCCTTTGGACTATTTAAGTGCCTGCAGTCAGGGAATTCTTATGTTGATGAATGTTTTACAGTAGTTCTGTTATGAGTCCAGATGAGTGAAGGTGCACAGCAAGAATATAACTTAAAATTTTCAGTCAACCTGATGCCATATCAAACTGTCAACAATTTAATCAACCAGCTGATTAGCCAATACAGAGCAGCTGCCTTGCCCCACCACTTGCACCGCTTGCCTCCTCAGGGGAGCAATGGCTAGATGAGAAAGGACAGTCTGAAGGGAGCCAGAAAACCAGACGTGAGGGATGAAGGAGCTGATCTAGGCAAGGGAAGGGACTGTGGAGAAGTAGAACACAAATTTATAGATAATTAATCTTTATTAATTTGTAAAATAACCTCTGTTTTCTTCTGAAGTACTTTGTTATATAATATTCTGCGTTAATTAAAGCCTTGAGTGTCTGATTTAGTTTGAAACAGTTATTATTAAGTGAGAGGTCTCTCAAGAAGAAAAACCTATGCATCGAAGATGGGTTTTGAGTAGATTAAAAAATTAGGTTGATTAATTTTTGTTTGTCTCTCTTGGATGAACTATACCTGCCAAGGATCCACATTTTCCTCTACTTTAAAATAAAGGCTTAGATACCTATTCAGACTTTCAGACTAAACATATTTATGTAGCAAAAAATATATTTTCCTATGAAAACCAACAAAATGCTTCTCTGTGGCAAGTAGAGTTTTGCATGTAAATGGCTGTTGGTTTCAAATGAAAATTTATGATTATCACTACAATGCAAACCATGAAAATCAATGTTATTTTAAACAAATATAAATACTAATATCTCTCATAACTTTCTCTGACTTCTCTTTTATTAAAAACTCTGCATGCTCAGCCATTGTTACATTTTAGACTTTCTTGGAAAGAGGGTTGCAAGAAAAAAAGAGAGGAGCAGCAAAAAAATGCTTTAATCTAATTCTATGCAATATTAGGAAATGAAAAGGAAAGACTGTTGCTTTGCATAGAATAGATTTGAACATTAAGAATGCAAAAATATTTCTATATTTCATTTTATTTCATCTAACTGCTATATTGCATTCTTGTTTCTCTGTAAAATACGGACTAATTATATTTCATGGATACTCCAACTCTTAAGTGTATGGTTGTGGGTTTGGTTGTTTTTTTTTTTTTTTTTTTTGTTTGGTTGGGTTTTTTTGGGGTTTTTTTGGGTTTTTTTTGTTTGGTTTTTTTAAAGTTTACAGTCATCCTTATTTATGAAAAAGATTTTAATGAATACAGTTCAGAACATGCCTCTTTGGAAAAAGATATAATGAAAATCTTTAATGAAAAAGACTTAACATATTCACTGAGACAGAGGAAGAGCCAGACCAATATTGTTCAATCATCATCTTCTGCTAATGGAAACCCAAATAGAGAAATTTTGTGCCAGTCAGATAATGGCTCATATTATATAATGCATCGACACAGAGTGAAAAAATAGGAATGCATAACAGGCTTTAGAAAGTTTTGTTTTAATGATTCTGAGCTGTGTGATTCAGGCCTCTGATTTCCATTCTCCAGCTTCCAAGCACTGACTCATGGGATAAAAGGTACGAAGAGCAGGTAAAATGTTATCAAGGAACTGGCATTACATGCTCCCAGAATCTGTCCTTCTGCTGTGCTGAGCCAGGTGGGGAGAGTGTGAGTGTGTACACGTGTTCCGGAGTGTGTGTGAGCGTACATGTATTCCAGGGTGCGTGTGAGTGTGCACATGTATTCCAGAAGAAGGGGAAGGAGTCCTGTCAGGTACGACCTCCTCAGTCACAGCTTAATGCTGTATCCTTTGCCTGCCAGATAGGAGAGATTGGTGGAGATGCATCAAATGGACCACCAGCACATGTCTTGGTGAGAGTAACAGAATGGGACAGGCACCATTATGCTGAAAATATGTCTCTTTCTGGGAAACACCTGTAAGTCTCAAATGAAAAAAAAAAAGTGGCTGTGATTTACAAACAAGTGTGAAGAAAATAATTTTCCCTGACTACACACGGTGGAACATTTCTAAAAATATCAGTGCTTGTGCCTCAGTAACACAGGTATTATTATAATTGCAATATTTATATTCTAATTATACATTAATGTTATCTTTCTGTTGTTGTTTTACAGTCATCCTTAAAAGACTTCTACTCTACCCTATGCATAGATCAGAGCCTCAGTTCGTACCATAGCATTTTCTTTGCATGTGGTATTATTTCACAACCTAGGCTACAATGTCTATGATCTTTTATATTTAAGATTTCCTTAGAGTTAGAGTTGAGTCAATTAGCTTTTCTCACATGTACTATATATCATATACAAGACAATCTTGTAAGAAAGGGAAGTTTAGCTACGGTTTCCTAACCATGACTCATCAGCCATTCCTATGAAGAGACTTAGTCCTATCTGTTTTTCACTTATAGGATGCATGGACAGCAGTCTTGTTTGGGAAAAGTTGTGGGAGGAGAGTTTGTAGCTGATAGAAGAGAACATGATCGAATATCTCATGAAGGTGTACACTTTATTTCATTGGGTAGATTCTAACGAATAATTAAGGATAATAGTTAAGTTAAAATATCTTGTGTCAGTATAGATGCATTTAAAGTTGCCATGATTATTAAGGGATGTGTATTTTTGTTTAGCTTCTTTTGGATTTTTTGCCTTTATCTTTTTGAGGAAATAAAAATGAAGAGGGCTAGTTTGTTTTGCATGAAGCCTATTGGACTTTTAAATATTATATTACTTGTGTCCTTGATGGTGTTTATAGTTTTTCTGGTAAAGGAGACCATATGTTTTCAAGGCTATTGTGATATGTGTAGAGTCGCTAATAGTGGCTGAACGTTATCTGTTGAAAAATATAGTAAATGAATAGTGCTATATCCTTGATGTTAACTTTTTCTTAAATATTCTTTCTTCAGAAATTTTTCGTTGAACAAGTCAAATTGATTCCACATTAGAAGTGTATATTACACAGTGTATGTGATATGCAATATAGGTATTCTATAAAAAGAACACACACTAGCATTGTGGATTTAAAATTATGACTATGAAATGTTTGGCGTAACGTAAGTATGGCACCATGATGAGTGTGAACTGAATTTTTAGGTTGGGTGTTATCTATTAAAAGACATATGATTCCAGTGGGAAACAAGTTTTCCTCTAATCCACTTTCTCCTGGAAACTATTGAGAAACTATTGATTTTACTGTAGATTGGTTTGTTTTGGTTTTATTACCTTTTACATATTATTGAATTACTTAAAAATATCAAGCCTTATTCTTTCAAAGTAAGTAAATCCAGGTTTAAATGATGCAAGTCTGTACTTTGACAAAAATGGCCTGGAATAGGTTTCTACAGCAGAGAACAACAAAAACTCTTCTCTTACCTAGCAAAGATTAAGAAATATTAGGTATGTATACCAATGCCTATTTTAAATAGCATAAAGACTTTTCATATTCTGACCACAGTACCATGCAAAATGGTGAGAAGGAAATGAGACTGGGCAAATATTTATTTTCAGTGTTTACTTAACTTTCAATTGATCATGTTAGTCTGTACCCTCTTACAATAATTTAGTTATGTATCGCAAAAGCGTTTATCGAGCCATACCAAGTAATAGCTTGAGAAAGGTCAGGTAGAAAATTTCTGGCTATTTATAATGATGAATAGCTGATTCTACAAAGTTTAAATGTTCTGTGGAAATATATTGATTTCATCAATAGCATAGTAGTATATAGTATCTTGGCTCAAGACCAGAAAATCCAGGTACTTAATAACATAAAATAAAAACTAGGCTGAGAAATCAGCCATTTCTCACATGCAGTAAGTTAAGAGTTTGCAGGGCATCATCCTTCTTGATGTCTAAGATTTTTTGCAGAGCGAATGAGTGAAAATGCTTTGATACAGTGAAATTTAGGATCAAATTAAGGTTTTGTTTTACAGCAGACACACTTTTTCCTGACATTTCTTATTCATATCTTGTAATTTTTGCATCTGATATTTTCTATTAAAATACTTTGAGGAAGTTATCACAATTACTTAGGAGAACAGAATTATTATCAGCTTTGTAATAAAATTTCTGAACTAAATGGACCCAAAGCAGAATATTTTTTTCCAAAGTTTGGCCTTTGGCATATAGCCAAAGAAGGTAGTAATTGTAAGTATGTTTAGAGTTCATCAGATGCTGCTTTTTAACATGAAAAATATTATTTCTTCTTGTAGTTTTTACTTCTGTCAACACCTAAAAGTTCCAACAGCTCAATATTCTCTGTCCAGAATTGCCTGTAAACAAATCCTTAGGGAAGAGATACCTGGATAGGATAGCCCTATATGAAGCTTTTTCTAGTATTTTCTCAGCCTTAAGATGTTCTCAGATACCAGACATGGTATCTATGTACCTTGTAACCATCAGTGTATCTCTCTTCTATTTCTCTGTTGAATCCATGTAAATTTGATATATCTATAGCTTTTTTTTTTTTACATTTTTTTAAGCCAACTCCGTGTAGCATCTACTTTTATTTTTTTGGAGTCTGGTTCTTATGAGCCTCATTTCATAAGCCTTCATTCTTGGAAGACTGTGAGTCATTATCTATCTTCTGCTGCCATACATTTATTACATAGTATGACATATCTGGCTAAACTAATTCTTTCTGTGTAAAGTTTTCTATAATTTGCTAATCCTTTTAATTTTTCTGTCTTGTTCTATTACATTTTTTTTAAGATAGGGGACCACAACTGAACACATAGTTTTACAAAATCCACAATTCCTATGAATGAATGAATCATACTGTTCTGGCTTTTTTTTTTTTTTTTTTTTTTTTCCCCTCAGAAATCGTCCTTGTATTTCTTAATATTTGAGTAGAATTGCGAATTACTATTAACAAGAAAACTGTCGTTTTCCTGGAAAGTTTTCTATTAAAAAACTTATGAACTTGGTCTTAAACTTTTAATGAGTAACTCAGGATTCATCATTTTATTTGTGAAGCTGGGATTGTTTTTTTTTTTTTTTATTTATTTATTTTTACATTTTAAATTTATCCTCATTCACTTCTGGTTCTATGATAATCATGGGGATTTGTACAGTCTTTCTGCACTTCTCTGCAGTCAATTCTTGTCCTAATTATGTGGGTAACTTAGTGTCAACAGCAGACTTTCACACTTTGCTGTGCATTTTCTTTTCTTTCTCGTTTGCTAATTTATGGAGTTTAGTGATACAGCTTATATTTCCATTATCATAGAACAATAAATTTGGGATATTTTTCCTTTAACATTTATTGAAGAACCAGTGCTCAGTGTTCTTTTTAAGATAAAATACATCCTGAATAGACCTTGCATTCCCAAATTCAGTACTAAAATTACTGCGAATAACACATGGCAAATTCTAAGTGAAAAAAGTGCATCCTTCTGCAGTGAATAAACCTTTTTTTCCCATGCTTTTCTCTATAAAATCTGTACTAGCAGGATTTGAACACTGTAGTATCGAATACTTAAAAATGTGTTGTTGAGCATAGATGTAAAACAGTTAAGATATAAAAATGACTTTTATTATTGCAAGTGGCTATTCCCTGTTCCAGTCAAGGAAGACTGGTGGAACAGTCTGTGATTTGGTTATGTACCATGCAAGGTGTAATTACTTTTGAGTTGTCAGTAACTGATTTGATAGCATATGATAACATTTCTTTGCTACATAATTTGTCTTCAATTGACATTTTTTCCTTCACATTCCTGTTGCAACAGTTGCACTGGGAAAAAAAATAAATTAAAAATCTTATGAGAGTGCACCAGTCCTAGGGGAAAATATTTGACTTTTACAAGCATGCAATATACAGATTCATCAAATTTTCTTCGCTGCATTTAAAATTGAATGATACATTAATTAAACATACATTAATATTTATTATTTAGATGCATGATTTTTAGCCATGTAAATTTTGTAAATTTTCTTGGTTGTCTCACAAACATGTAATTAATATCAAATGGTGGATAAGTCTTACTGGTTCTTGGTTTCCATGGGAAGGAAAATATTTTTTGTCCTCATCTGTGCCATCTGTGCAATGTCAATGTACACGGTAATTATTGCTATAGAGATATTCATATTTTTATGCAACTAATCTCAAATCAGTTTGATTCTTCAGAGTTACATATGTATGTTTGATTTGGTTTCTATCATCCCAAGGTATTACATAAAACTCCAAGACAGTTTTGGCTTGTTTGGGTATTTCTGCCGTTCATTGCAAAGTAAATACATATCTTAGTACAGCAGTTGTGACATTTCATTCAAGCACGAGCCTCTCAACATGACATTTTCAAAATTTCTGATCCTAGACCTGTTTTACTTGTATTTAAGATAAAAGGTTGTAGTTTCTGGCTGCCTGAAAGTATGAACTACCACTTGTTAAGAAAATACACAATTCAAAAGAAAGAATGTGCCCTGGTCTAAAATCCATATTTAAGATTAAAGCTGTCCTGTAATTTCTGAAAGCTTGCAGCTGTCAGTATTGAATGCTGAATCAAATTATGACTGCAATTACAAAATAGCAAAAATCGTGGCAGGTTATTTGCAAGAAATATTTTTTTTTGTTATAAAATCATGTCAGTTTTATGAAATCAGTGTATCTGCTGAGGAACTGCAAATGGATCATGTATGTGCTACAGAGATAACTTCCAAAATCACTTTGAACCTTTCTGCAATATTTCTCATTAATCAACCAGAATCAGCAAAGAGTTTCAGTCTAAATTTTTTTTTAAATTCTGTTCCCTGATAACTCTTTGACGAACTTCTGCATAACTCCTAAGGTTTCCCATCCTGACATTTACCAGACAAGTGAAAAAATAATAGCAATGTACAATCAGTAATAACATCCTGGATACAGCAGAATTTTGACTACCTTTTAACTGCTTAAAAATAAACCATCTTCTGTAAGTTTCTATGTCTAGTTTAAATTTTAAGATAATCACAAGCTGCTACTATAGGGGAATGTTCATTGCTCTCAACTGTTTTTCTGCCTTCTTCCTGACCAGCACTACTCCCACAGTACAACTGAATGTGGGGACTGCCATTTCTGAAAACTGATCCTTTATTTGGATAGTGGCTGGGGAAGGAGGTGGAGAAGAGACTGGCTCAACAGCATCCTGAACTTAACTTGGCTCAGAGAAATAGTGGCCTTTCAGGAGCTGTGCTTTTCTAAAACATCAACATGTGAATAGCCAGCTGACAGTAAGTGCCCTAATTCTCATTCCAGATGTCCACGTGCTTTAGTTTCTGAACCTGCTGTAATTATTTTACTTCCTGAGATTTCTGAGACAGAGTTGTTGAGTGCACAATTGGCTCCTGTATATCTAATACATGAAAAGAAATATGTATGGTGGAGTAATTGTGCACTTGAGATCTTTATAACGCTGTGCATGATGCTCTTCTCTAGCAGATAGATTTTCACGGTGCAGTAGGAATTTTTAAGACTCCAAATTCTTTCAAGTATGTTTTCATTGTTGCTATTTATTTGAATTGAACTTTTGTATGTTTTTGTTATTCAGAAAGGTTTCTTTTGGTTCTGCTGCCACACTGTCCTCTGCATTACGGACGGTGTAGAACCTAAAAAAGTAAAGATTTTGCTGGTCCAAAAGATAGAGGGGAATAGTCACATTCCATCGAAGAGTCTCACACCCAACTGGCAGTTTTAAAAAAAGTTCATGCAGTTTTCTTAATTAATTGGGCAGCTCTCCTGATAAGCCTGAGGCACTCCTCTTTGATTTGAGGAGCATAGAGTTAAAATTTCCTGCTATTCCTAATAGGGCAGAACTCCTCATTCTTTTGTTTTCCAGAGAAATGAAAGACTGATTGTGAAGCTGTGCATTCATGTCCCTGTGGTATTCATTATATTGGAAGCTAGGAACTACCAGCCTTCAGCAGCCATTTCAGTTTTCTTTCGTATTTAGGGAAATATTCTTATTTTGTTAAATTTTTTTATGGGTAGTTTTCTCCAAGCATCCTAGTTTTACAAGACTATTTACTGCAGGATTGTGATATATTTGGTTTCATGGACAGTACTAGGCATTCCCCTTAGTCTTTGGAAATTATTAAACTGATTAGTGGGCCTTTTTTTGCTTATGCCTTCCTGAATACCCTCACCACTAAGAGATCACTTAGTAAAGAAAAACAGTGAGATCTTTTCTGAGTCAATTATTGTTTTTTGTATTGCAACAGCCTTACTTAGCATAGAACCACCACTCTATTGTAATAGTGTTTTTGAAGTTGCAAATAGTTACTTTCTAAAGAAAAGAAAATCACTTTATGCTTCTTAATTTATATTTTTAAATGCTTCTTTGACCTTTTTCTTCCAAGTAATGATTCCAGTCAGATAATAGATTATAGTAACTGCTGTTATGATCCTCATTATTGTCACAGTATAATAATAAAATCTTCCTTTGGCCAATCCAATCCCTTGTTTTAAATTGATTTCCAATACATTGACTATTGGATTGAAAGAGCTAGGACATTTTATATTGTATGGATTAAAACAGCCATGATTAAGGATCTACATAAGTATCCTTCGCCTTGGGGTTTTTTGTTTGGTTTCTTTTAAGGTGAGAGGATTATGCATAATGATTCTAATAGTGCTCTGGAATGTTCTCTCAAACATTATTCTGAAAATGGTAGAGAAAACTCTATAAAAAGATTAATTAAATGAAGATGTGAAAGCAGAGATGAGGTATGCAGTCCTTCCAGGTGCAGTTTCTTTGGTCTCAAGAGAGTCACCTGGGACTAATACAGACATGTCTTTTTATACTGAAATAAGATTGTTTAACCTCATAGGCTTCTTAAATTCTTTGGTGCTTGAAATGCTGGTTTCTTCATATCCTTAGTATAATTTTAAAAAAGAACTACACTCTGAGAGATTGTCAAAATAAGTGCTATCTTTACCTCACTTACACATTGTAAAAAGTCAAAACTTGGGGTCTGAAAAAGCACAAACTGCAAATGGAAACAATTTATAATTTTGTGTGACGAACACACACGGACACGTTGATCCACTGTGAAAGCAGATGACAGTGTAGGCTTGTGAAGTGTGTAGCTGTGAGCTCATGTGTGATGCTGTAGAGCGTCCCCTCCTCACTCAGGTGTACTCACCTAACTCTGCATGATGACACGAAGAACACCCTCTTCTGAAGTCTCGTGACAGAGACAGGGCAGTGATGCAGGATTTTAAACAAGACAGAAGCAGACACCAGCTGCAGGGTGCTGCCTCCTCCTCTTTAGTAACTTGCATACCAGGTACAATTCCAGCAGAGTGACAGACTGCAGTCAGGGGCCATAAATGTGGTCAGGGATCCAGAAGGATTGTACAGCGGTGTGCTCACTCTTCATGTGTTCGTTGATGAGAATTTATTGGAGGAATCTTTGAATTATAATATAGTTTCATTACTGACTCCTGATCAGTTAATACTGTTGGTTGTATGACACAGAGCTACATACATATGTAAACTCTTTCTTCATTTAAGCATCTCAGGCATTTTCAACAGTAATAATAATGCTTTTGAAAATAAAATGGCTGTGATTTCATTTTTATTTTCAAGCTTTTGCTGTAAAAAAACTTCATGGTGTGAAGAGAGCACAGAGAAATAATGTCTGAACTTTCACTTCAAGTTTTGGGTCTTCTTAAACTACCATAACATTTTAGTGCCTTGTGTAGTATAATAAAGTACATTGAAGGTGTGATGTCAATACAGTTTTGAATCACCTTTGGAATTAGGTGTGCATAAATCATCTTACCGAATAAAAGTATCAGCTTCTGCGGCTTTTTAACAATTAGGCTTTGGTTGCTTGCTAAAAGAAACATGCCAAGAATGTTCTAATAAAGGCATTTTTTGTTTTAATTTTCAGTTGTTTTTAGATTAACCTTCTCAGTTTTTATTGTACAGTTGAGTTTTGTGTTGACAATTTTTAACTTATTTGTAGGAGCTACAGAGAAATGGAAAATTAATAGCTGGCAAATGTAGAGTTTGAGTATCCAGTGACATCTGTAAAAAGAAAGTTCCACAGGAAGGGGCAAACGGGTATATTTGTGTTCAAGTCAGTACCAAGTAGTATATTCAAAAATTAAAATAATTTAAATAAACAAATACTAGGATACATGGAATAGACTGCTGGTGACATCATTCTAGACCATCTGCAGAATGAAATAACTGGTTATCCAGGTTTTGCTTTTTTCCTAAAATGGCTTTTAAAATATGGCTGAAAAAGTAATATTCACAGTCAAAGTTTCAATTTCTGGTGAAAAGGAGAAGTAGCTTTCTGTGCAGCAGAGCTGATGCTCCAGCAGCTGGAGTGTTGGTGGTTGTTTTGTTTGGGGTTTTTTGTTTGTTTATGGTTGTGGTTTTGGGCTTTTTTTGTTTTTAAATGTATCTTCAACTTTGTCTATATGAATCAAGGAGGAGTTAGAGTTATTGAAGGCTTGGGGCTGCTGTAGTGCTGAATATGCCCACAAATTTTAGTGTGTTGAGCAGAAAGCAAGTTTCCTTTCTAAAATATGTGCACAAATGTGTGCATGCACCTCACTCCCTCAACAAAAAAGATGGGAATAACAGAGACAAGAAGTTGTTGTTCTTCTATTTTATCTAGAAGGCCTCTGGTTGTATTTAAAAATTAAGATCACTGTCAGACACTATTCCTTTAAACTCAGTTAAAGATTAAAATTTTTGATAATGCAAGTTAAATGTGGGGGAAAATAGTTCAGAGAAGACTGACAGTAGCTTTAAAAACATGTGGGTTTAAAAATAAAATACATTTAAAGCTACTGGTATCAGGTGCATCTATGTCACTGCATCATACTGAGGTGAAAAAATACATAAACATTTACTGAGTAATTAAATACATAGTTCTTTTATTTTTTTCTCAGGGCAGGAAGGAAGCACTCAATGGGATCTCACCTGCTATGAATGATTAAAGTCACCATGTTTTCTCCATATGAGAAAAAGCAGATGAGCATTTACCTTCATCCCAGTAGCAACACAAAAAATTGATTTAAGTATTTTTGGTTAAATTTGTAGCAAAGAAAGGATAGTATATATTTTCAGAGTTTTAAATGCTGTAATTTAACACCACAAAAATAAAGATAAAATATTGGCAAGACTGGTATATGGCATGCTCTTTTACTTAAATGATTTATTAGGGTTGTTTTCATGTAGAACATAGCATATTTTGGCCAGAACTGCTTCATACTAGATTTTATCAATAGCTTGAAGTACTTAATAGAGAAAACATATCTAGAAGTTATTTCTAAATCAAGTAGAAATGAAGGAAACAAAATGTGGGACATCAAGAAGGAAGAGTAAAAAAAGCATGAGGCAGAAGAATGTTTGGGAGCAAGAGAACATAATTTTGCATCTCTTTCAGATTTTGGTATAACACCATAACTATTGTGTTATAATAACAGATTTCTGGTCTGTTTCTGAAAAATCAAGTGGTGGAGTTAAAGGACTAAAATGTTACAGCAGAGCCTGCACCAGACCAGGGGGAGGGAAGAGAGAGAAGAAAGAGTATCAGAGTCCCATTGTCCTACCTGAAAGAAAGATGAGCATCTTTTACTTTCTGGAGATGAAGGAAAATGTGATGGGAAGAGGAGAGGAGGAGAAAAAGGGAAAAGTTCATGCTCTTGTTGAACTTGAAAATAGAGAGAACAATCTCTTTGCTGGAATAGGAAGTATCTCCCATTTCTGAAAGAGTATGTTCTTTACTGCTAAAACCTATAATACATTGCTGATACTTCTGCATATTGCTATACTAGCATAATAATGGCAGGTAGGTTAACGTGGCATTTATTTTCATGGTTAAGTCCACACCAGCCATAGCTCTTCATGGTTAAATGATATAATTCATTATTCATGATTCAATAGTGTGTATTCATGTTTCCACATGACAGCATTTTTTGAGTATTCATAATCAGTTGGCTCCTACCAGAGATATTTGGAATTAATAATGTTTAATTCATATGAGAAACACAAAAAATATTAAGAAATTTTATATATTGGCAGCCCTGAGTCTTATTATCTTCTTCAGTTTGCCTACTCAAAGTAAAAAAAATATTATTTTTTTAACATTTTGCACAGTATCAATCATTCATGATTTTTCTTAACATTCTGGAACATGAGCAGCTCTCTATAGCAATTGAGAAGCATGTTGTTGAGCATAATCTCAGATATAAGTGAGAAAATATCCTTCTCTATCCTTTTTCTTCTGTGGTTAATCTAATGAATGTAGAATTTCTATCAGTTTTTATATGCCTGTCTCCTTTTGATAGTCTATCATTAATATTATTTGAGGGAAGAAACAATTGATCTACAAATTTCCACTGTGGCAGAGGATGGAACTAAGGGCTCTTCATTTCTTGTGGCGTTTTTTAAATTATCTGGACTAGGATTGGCTTTGGGAATTGTGAAAGTAACACAATCACAATGTGGGTATGTTTAGCTGAGCATAACTAACATAAGATAATGTTGAGCTCTATGGTCTATGACAAGCGTAATGCACTCAAGAGTCTTATTGTTTTTCTACTTCATAGCTGGCCTTTAAGATTTATTACTGCCGTGATACTTAAGTAGCAAACACTACTGAACATGCAGAATCAAGAGTATTGAAGGAATTTAATAAAGTAAATAATTACCAAAATTAATGAAGTGCTTAGAGTAAAATATAATTTCATTTGGAAATTTAATTCAGGATGAAAAAGTAAATCTTCTTCTTGTAATGTTTTGCTAAGTAAAGTAATTACACTGTTGTATCACAAATGTACTACATTCATCATTTTGTTTTTCCTGATGTTCTGTCCCTGTTGAAAACAATGATTATTTCCAGCGAAACAGATGCTGCAATTCAGTTATTTTTCTGAGAAGGTTATGTTATCTGCTCCACAACAGTAGACAATTTTAATTACATGTTTTGTAATTCATTGAAAATTAGAATAATTAATACAGAGGACAATAAATGACATTCAAAGGTAGACAGTTTACATGTAAAATATGAGTCAAGTATTGTAGTAGAAAAATAATGAAAATCACATAGCTCTAATAAAATAATTTATTTTCTATATAGCTGAATGTTCTTTGGGAGTGTAATAAGTTTTCTTTAAACCAATTAATTTGTATTAATTGTCAGTCACACATACAACACAGAAGCATAGATCATATTAATATTAGCCTGTGTATTTTCTTTATGACTGCCCATTTAGATGATGAATTGTGTGCATTGCTTTAGGACTTTAATTCCTTTTAAAAAAACTCTTAGCAGATAACCAAGAATTGTGAGGGGCCCATAAAGATGACAAGAAAATGCTATGATCTGCCAGAATTTTAACAGTTTACTTTTAAATAAAGGACAAATATATGCTAACTATATTTGCTATTGATGTATGTGCTGTCTTCCAACACTTACTGATCATGGGAAAAATCTTCCACACTCTGTGATTTCAATTTCATCAGTGTGATAAAAGTTTACTGGTGACAAGTGATGAACAGTCACACGTAGCCTCATTCTTCCTGTCCTGCTTCCCAAAAGCACTTCATACCCCTGTTTCCCTGTTTGACTCTGACTAACAGGGCATATAAAGTCTCAAAGGCCTGTATCACTTGCAACTTGCATCATACCCTGGGCTTTGTGTGAATTCCTGAAGTCTCTGTTGCTTAGGGAAGGATGAATCTTCTTCCTTTTAGTAATTAGTCAGTAGACTGTTTTTTTCCCCACTGTGGAAATTAGTCCGTGATTATTCATGAAATATATTTTTCTTCAAGGGGTTTTGTTTTTGGTTTTATTTAAATAAGAATAAAACTTTACCCATTACAGCCTTCCCTTTAAATAAATAGTTTTCCTATTATCTTCCAAGATGTTTTGAATTAAAACTCCGTTTATGTAGACAGCAGCACTATTGGATTTTTTAGCCCCTTTAGGTATGTACCTCTCAAAGAGGAGTATCAAAGCAACATTGTTTTTTTGAATTTAAACTTATATTTCAGATTATTACAGTCAGGTGATTATAGACCAGCCCTGTGTGTTCCAATAGTAATGAATCCACTATTTCCATACAGTAGATGAGGTAGATTTGACCCTTAATTCTCCATTGTTTAAAAAACAGTTAAAGATTAAATTTATATTTACTTAGTAATAACATAATGAAATTATACTCAACATAAAGCAATATGATCTTAACTATATGCCTGTATACCTCAAATTTCTGTCAAAAAGGTCATAGAATCCTAGAGTTGGAAGGGACCCATCAGGATCCTGGCCCTGCATAGAACATCTCCAAGAGTCACACCATGTGCCTGAGAGTGCTGTCAAACACTTCTTGAACTCTGTCAGGCTGATGCTGTGACCACTTCCCTGGGGAGCCTGTTCTATCACCCTCTGTGTGAAGAACCTTTTCCTGATATCCAGCTTAAACCTCCTCTGACTCAGCCTCATGCCACGATGAAGGAATAGCAGGTCTTGGGAAGGTATTAGAGAAAAATATAATTCCTGACTATGCAGAAAATGCAACTATGGAGAGGGCAGAAATTGGCCTGGGGATGCAGATTATCCAGGTATTACCCAGCTTGGCTGTACTGGCTGATTAAAATTTAATGGTTTTTTAATGGTTGGACTTGGTGATTTTAGTGTTTTTTTCCAGCCTTAACAATTCCCTGATTCTATAATTTGGCAGTATTGGGTAAAACTTAGGGTAGCCTGTAATAAAGGTATTGTAGGTCTTTTGCCCTTTTTCTTCTGCATAAAGGTAGCAAACTCTTTTCACTAATGAAAATAGTAACAAGTTCTCTTTATTTATTTGCCACTCTTTATTTGCCAAGTGTCCAAATTACTTTTACTTGGTCTTTTGGTTGTTTTTACTCCACGTTGCACTTTGTTTTCAGTCTGGATTTTGCACAGCATTTAATAGCTTCTTTGAAGCAATATGAATTTTAGTAGCATAAACAGACATAAATTTTAAAAAGTGCATAGAAAATTCTGAAATAATTCTTTATAATACTTTCAATAAACTTAGAAGTCTTACACTTCATTTTCCTTTAGTAGCTGGCTTCTATTTATATGTGTTATTTGTTCAGTTGTTGATTTCATTTATTTCTTTAAAGATAACGTTTAAATAAACATAAATTATGTTTGTGTTAAGCCCACTCATGCTTAAAAAATAAAAATCAGACCAGAAGTATCTGTAAATAATATGAGAAACTTTATAACTGAATGGCCTTAAGTGCGATCTTCAACAGACATACACTAAGGGTTTAATTCAGCAAAGTTACTAGGTCACTTGCCCAATATCACAGAACATGAAACACACTGCAGTGATAGTGCTATGGAATTTTGTTAGCAACTTAAGCTGTAAACAGCAAAAGTCATGGGTATTATGTTGTACAGAAAGAAAATAGCAAGGGCTGAAGCCATCATGGATGTACCTGGTGCACAAAGATCCTGCACTGCCAGAAGATTTGTTAAATGCAAGAGATGGTAAAAATCATCCACACATTTCTTCTACAAATTGCAGCTGAAAGAGAAATTCCTTTCTAACATCCAGTTGTCAGAGTTGATGTTTAACTTTAGGAGGAAAGAAATGTGGGGGCAAAACACTACTTGTTGTTAGCAGTACCTTTAGGAGCTAAATTGTCTCAACAGAGAGTAAAATTCATTCCAGATTAAGAAATAACAGTGATAGAATGTGTGCATTCTTGTTAAAGACAATATATTTTTTACAAAATTCAATTCTGCAATTGGGTAATATTCCCCCCTTAAGTTTTTGGTAGGTGACTAGTAAAATTTGAACTTCATTAAGTATCTTTGACTGAATGATCTGGTACTCCCCTGTTTGTTTTCATTCTAATTATCAGATACAATTAACCTGAAATTCACATCTATGTTTATTTAGGCATATAGGTGAAGATAGAAAAATATGGAAACAGGTCTCAGGTGGGTTTTTTTATGCTTTTGGCAGGGGATGGGAACAGTTTGTGACTTTTTTTTCCTCAATGGTAAGAATCCCTACTTAGAAGAGCTCTCAATGAAAACTGTAAAAGTACTTGGCAAGAAATCCCATCATTATTGAAAGCTATGCCAGAATTTTATTGCATGTTTTTTACAGGAGATCGTTGCAGTCAGTGTGTGATGCAATTTTTTTCTAGCATATATATTTCTTAAACCTAATGTCATTCCTTTCTAGAGATGTATGAGTTATGTATTCCGGGGGGAATAATTTAATTCATTATGGGTTAAAAACCTCTTGGAGCTGTTACACAGTACAAGCAGATTATTGACCAAGAGTGTGTGAACTTTATTTCTTTTTCCTAAGTGGCAAAGAGTATTTTTAAATATTATGGTCAGTAAGTGTAATTTATTGGTGATTTTATTCTTGAATGCAATGTGGCAGCCATCGCATACACCTAAGAGATGATTTCTAATAATATTTCATGTGGAACATTATGAAGACAGCGAGGATTACTATTGCTAGTAGTTGGATTGCAGCCTTTTATGTTCAGTCTGCAAGGACTCCAGGCTAGGACTTTCAGGTTTGCTTTGCCTGGACTTTCCTCAGGCTTGCCTGAATATTGGTTTAACTGTGTTAGACATTGTCTAATAGTCAGATAACTGTATCTAATTCATTCAGTTTTAGCTTAGCCTTATCTGATGTAACATCTACTCCTCGTAATCTAGTTAGATTTCTGTAGTTTATAAACAATAGTAACAAAAGCTATTTCACGAAGAATATATTTTCTGTGACCTGCAAATAAAAATTCAGGATGAAGGAATACAGGTATGGAATTATGACTGTCCAAGGCTGTGAAAAGCTCACCAGTGGGCCATTACTGATCATTTAAGGAATGTTGCCTTGGAAAAAATGGATTTGGAAATCATAGATGTAAAGTAGAAAAGTAATGAGTGTATGTAAAATATGCTTTAAAGTGTACATTTGGACGTCATAGAGGAACGTAGATCAGTGAAGAAATCAAGGTGTATAGAAAGTTAGAAGTCATGCAGAAATAATCCCTAGAGAGTCCTAGAGTGAGGAGGAAGAAGACATTTGCATAATTCCGAAAGGGTCAGGGGAAGAATGAGCTTAATATCAAAGACTAAGCGATAGAAAGCAAAGAAGTATCTGTATATTAAGTTTCACTGTGTCACTATCTCATTATTTGGGGGGCTTTTTACGTAACAGAAATGTTTTGTTCATAATAATAATTAAATCTGGGGTAATCGTAGTTAGTTGGACAGAGTCTTAAGGTTTAAGTTCATCTACTATTAAATTCATGCCTTGTGCAGAAAGTGGGTTTCTTTGGCCCGCATACACTGCAAAAGTCATAGTGCAACAAATCTGTGCAGAATGCAGGAAAATTAGACCACAAAATATATACGAAACAGGGTATTATGCTTTAAACAGCTGAAAGCAATTTAGAGATCATGCGGCTGAACACGGTGAGAATGGCATTTAAAAACTATCAGTTGCTAAGAAAAAGTTGAAGGAACTGCATTCACTCAGTGTAAAGAAAAAAATCCTTTAAAGCTGAACATAATAAGGATATTTTGAAATGTAGGTATGAAATGAACACCACTGTTGGTGTTTCTGGTTGCCTGTACATGTGCTTGTAGTCACAGCATGTTGGTGCACAGCAACCTACTGAGAACTGCTGGTGCAAAAGAAATAATGATCAATAATCTCCATATTTACCAATAACAGGACAAGAAAAAAATGAACTAAAATTTCAAGGGGAAAAGAGTATTTTTACATTAGGGAAAACTTTCAGTGTGATAATAATGAACATTCATTCACATTATCTAGAAGCCGGCTGGAATCCTCTTTCCTGGAGATCAAAATCTACCCAGTAAGTTCACTTGTCCTAAGTAGCATGGCAGCTGCTTAAATTAACTTCTAGTCATATATTTTTTAGGTTTAATGAATACATCTCTTTTGTCTTGGTTTCACTGAATTTTATAGTTGATTACAAATAGTGTTAGGGTTATACGGGCACCTTGCTTTTAAGAAGTATTTTAAATATTAGACTATTTTTGTTGTCATTCAAGGTGTTGCTTTTACAGACAGTATCTATGGTTCCTTGAAAAAGAAATTTAAAACTCAAGTCAGATGAGCATTTAGGTAAGCAATAAAAATGTTTATTTTTCTTTATATTATTTGATGATAGATTTCTGGTGGCAGAGTTTCATATGCTTTAACTTACTTGTAGTTTTCAGACCTGTAGAACTTCAAAAAATAAACTTTATTCTTCCCCTATAACCTTGTCTTGCAATAAGTCAACCTGAAAACTCAGGTAATACTGCCTGAGACAGTAGTGTTTTCAGAACAGCCCAGTATTGATCTCTACTTACCTGAGAAAAAAAGGGAGGAAAATCTTTGTTTTTTCTGCTGTCTGCAATGTGATTCTAAGTCATGCTAGTTCATGAATTCAGCGTTTTCAGACTGTTCTGCAGTCCACTCCTGAAGCTGGTAGTCTGTTCAAGGATTTCCTGTTGGTACGTAAGCTTTTCAAAGCGGTTTATAACACAACTACAAAAAACATTACGCAATTCAACACGTATCAGGTGAAAAACTTCAGAATCATAGGAATTACTACAATAATTATGCATGTTTGAGCACTTGGGCTTCACTCTCCCCACTAATATATCTCCCCAGAACTTCCGTTGGCTTCTTAGTCATTTTTTCCCTTTTCTATATTTGCCAGAATTATTTTTTTTTCTGCTGAAAAAAGTTCAACTGACCTTTATTTAATGTGGATGGTTTCATTTAATTTCTATTGAACCCAAAGGTACTATGCAGCATAAATTATCTGTTATGCTCTGATCTGTTTGAATACAGTGGTTTTTAAAATGTAAGGGAAAAGAAAAACAGCAGTGGAACATAAACAATTTCCTAGTAGCTTCCAGTGGTCTCATTCAATGACATGACAAAATTACAGTGGCAATATTCACATGAAAAGAGTTAAGTTGTTCTGATACTTTAAAAGGGTTTCTTGGTTTTTTGGTGGTGTTCTTTTTGTGTTGGTTTTTTTTTGTTTGATTGGCCTTTTTTGTGTGTGGGTGTTTGCTTGGTTTGGGGTTTTTTTGTTGTTTTGTTTTGGGTTTGGTTTGGTTTGGGTTTTTTTTGGTTAATGTTTTTTTTTGGGTTAGTGTTTTTTTGTTTGTTTGTTTGTTTGTTGGTTTTGGTTTTTTTGTTTTGTTTTATTTTGGTTTGGGTTTTTTGGGGGTTTTTTTGGGGTTTTTTTGCATAAAAATGGGTATTGACTCATCACAGTAATTCATACTGTCAGAGAGGTTTGTTCAGTTACCAGGCAGACATTATAAAGAAATACACATATAATGAGTAGAATAGGTTGGTTCAACTGTGTGAGAAAGAAGTGGCCCCTGACTTCCTCTTTTAATACATACTACTTGTGTATCAGTAAATCCAGTTTATGCTTTGCTTCCTTTCTTGATGTGTATGTGGTCTGAATAATTAAAGCACATAAGAAAAGAATTGTGAACTAAAAGTTCACACTCATTCTTTTATAAAAAGTTAAAATATTTCTCTCACGGCTTTCGTTTCTCACACAGCTGTCAGTGGCAGACAGACTTACACAGAGTTTGCACCAGAAGCATGTGTCAACTCCCACACAGTAGATTTTTCGTCTTATTCATGTTACTTTAAAAAAAAAAACAAACCAAAAAAACCACCAAAACTACTACACAGAAATGTCAGAATTCATGTCACATTGTGTGCTTTTTTTGTTAAGATTTTGTTCTTAGACAGGGAGCAAGCAGTATGCAATATAAAAAAAAAAGAAAGTTATCTTTTTAGTCCTTAAAAGTTCCATCTTTTAATTATTTATCTGAACATTTGTTCCCCTTCATAAGTATTAATGTAATTCCTGATAGCGTTACCTCCTGAGACATGCTGTGGTGCAACCATGATTCTTTGATACTGTGGTATTTTCTATGTGTATTTCTGAAATGGCTGACAACCTTCCTATGGGATGTGGGTGGGGGGAGACTTTATCCAGAATAAAAGCTGATTATTCCTGGCACTTAGGGTCCAATTGTGATAAATAGCAAGGATCTATTTCTACAAATGGGAGCATCATGTTTAAATAAAATTGATTGGGTAAAAAATGAGAAATTTATGCATATGGATAAATATAGAGAGAGAATATGAATGAAAGTTTAAATTATATATCGCTTTTATGCTTGTTCTTGAATAAATTACAAAGAAACTGTTTCTTCAGAAATTCAGGTAGATTCCAGTAAAAAGCATCCCAGTAATCAATCATTGATTGATCTCTGACATTTATGGACAGCTTATCCTTCCCAGAAAGAAATACATTTTGTTAAAAACAAAACAAAACCCACATAAACTGACACTATCACCATCCTTGAAAATCAACTACACCAATAATTCAAAATTTTCTCTTTTTTGAAAATTAAAACGTTAGTCATAATTCATATTTTTTTGTGTATTTTTAGCCAAAAATACCAATATGCTATGGAGAGATGGTAGATGAGAACCAGATGAACAGAATAGAAAAAATCCCCATTTACTAAATGTAGGTAAAATATGAATGGGTGTGTATCATAGAATTACACAGTAATTTTGTGAGGATGGCTGATTTTTTTTTAATATAAAAAAAAGTTATGTCTATAAATAATTATAATGAGATAAATGAAGAAATTTTAAAAAAATATGCTTTTGGTACATCTCTGCTTTCAGGGATTTTTACCTCCTTTACTTTTTAGTTTTGTATTCTGTGGCAATAGTCCATTGCTAGATATGGTTATTATTTCTGTCAGAAATGTATCTTTCAATTTGATTCTGAAATGTCAGGCAGCTAAAAAAAACCCCTAAGTGTTCATTGGGGTCTTCATTTATATACATGCATTCATTAATACTAAATGTGTAGTGGTTGCAGGGGCATAACAAAAAAATTATGACTTTCTCTTTAAGACGAAGATGAATGATACTCCTTTTTCATCCACAGACACATTCCCAACAATATCCATTGGCCTTTTGTGGGTATTGAGAAGAGTATGTAATTGTAAGAAAATAAGGAGTGAAAATGATGCTGTTCACATAGTGAATAGGAGGCAATACAGCTGGAAATGGTCAATTCCACGCATTTCATTTCAATGT
Source organism: Melanocharis versteri (assembly GCA_013397845.1). Lineage (NCBI taxonomy): Eukaryota > Metazoa > Chordata > Aves > Passeriformes > Melanocharitidae > Melanocharis > Melanocharis versteri. Next base: position 1,025,932 of record VZTG01003997.1, read on the forward strand.
GTGGTTGCAACATACAGATGATAGCTGGTTGCAGTGGGTCAGTGACTGTATAAAAGTTGTAAAACAGTTAAAGTTATCTGGGCCCTAAAATCAAACTCAGATCCAACCTCATGTTTTTCAAAGAGATAAGAATATCTGTGGTTATATAGAAGCGGTAGTAGACTCAACAAATAGGAGAAAGTGATTGGGACCACTGGTTTATTAAATGTACATTGGGAGTACTAAGGAAGATTTTCATGACCACGTGAAATAAATACAAATAAATACTAGAAGCAACAAGACCCTTGGCAATCACTGCAGTCTTCATGACTCCAGGCATTATTTAGCAATAGACCTTCAGATCCCATTAAGGATCACTTCCATTAAGGCACTCAGATGACGTGCCTGATTTCTGGAATGCTGCCTTGATATACCAGGTCCATGATAGAAAAGAAAAGTGTCTTTACAGTCTCTCCTGTAGTTAAATCACTGTAATGAAGGCTGTATTTTGCAAATACTACGGGGAGTCAGTAAAGACAGGTAAACTTTCCTGCATTATTATAGCCTCCATTGCTTCAGATTGCAGAATTCCTGTACATTGACCTTTTTTTTTTACCTGTAGTTTCATTCATATGGACAAATTTGTAAGTAATTACTGGAAAGGTAATTTATTATCATAGAGACATCAGTACATACTTCCAAGATGTATGTACTCAATATTGACAAATATTATATCTTTTTTTTTATTCAAATCAAGTATTTCTCTTCACTTACTCAAATTTCATGGGTTTTGTGTTATTTTACAATGATTTGTGGCTCCAGATAGTAACAACTTTTGCAGTTGAATTATGTACATGGAATTTATTTTGTTCTAGCTTTCATACTATTTTACAGTTTAGGCTTTTCCTTGGAAGACAAAGATTAGCTATATGTCTCTACTATTGCTAAAAATAATTTAATTTAATATTGCTAAAAGTAATTTAATATTTTTTTTCCAGTCTTGGTTGGATGGAGTTTGTTTTGGCAGAACTGAGACTAAATTACATCTTGTTCCAATTTTAAACATCTCCCAACACTTTCAGGTGCTGAATGAGTGCCTCTTTTCTGGGTGCTCATTAATTAGCAGGGGTTTGCTTGTTAGTTTTAATGTTGAGTCTATTTTTCTTTTGAAATATTTATAATGCTGTTCTTGGATCTCATGTATCAGTTCTGTCAATGCTACATTCTCTGAGTGGCAACACGTTATGTCTGCTGGCCCCGGTATTTTCTGATAATTTATTCACTTTTTGATTTTCGAGTGCTTCTGAGACAATGGGGTGAAATCAAGCAAAAATATCTCACTACATCAACCCACTGTGTTACTTTCAGTGTACATTGCAAAAGATAGCAATTACAAAACTCAAAGTGCTGTTTAAAATGTTTTACAAATTATCTTTTGCTAAGTTGATAATTTTAGAGGTTTTTGCTCTGGACATTTTGTTAGGCCATTTCACAACTGAGTGTAGAAATTTTGGTTATTCGTTTAAATGTTTTGACTTGAAAATAAATGAGTAAGCCACTCCTCTGCAAGGAAGTGAGATTTTGTTTTCTTTTTTTTCCTAATTTATGGAACTATAATTATTTTGTGGGCTTCTCTGGTAGTGGTGGGATCAGTGTCAAAAAACATACCATCAACATACCTGTGCCTTGTTAATTTTGTTTGTTTGTTTGGGTTTTTTAAATAGAGCAATAACTTAATTAATATTGACTCAGTATTATGCCAAAGCTTATTCAAACCTTTTCTCAGAGTTGAGAAAAATGAGCAAAATTCATTCATAATTAAAAAGTAATTACTTTTGGGCGCAAATTAGTTTGTTTTGTTTTGTTTGGAAACATATATTTAGCTCTAATTCCAGTGGAAGATTATTTTAATGTTGTCTGTTCCAAAAAAAACCCACCAAAACAAAACATATTTTTGCTGTTCAGTAAGATCTGCAAAGTATAACAAGGATGAAAAGCAAAAGTGACTGAAGACAACACTTTGCTTTGATCCATGAGCTTATATTTGCTTACTTTCATCTTCCAATTTAAGTGATCTTGTTTTTGAACTCAGCAGTTTGACCATCAACTGTGAAACTTCTAAGGGAATCCAAATGGATACATATTCCTACAAATTACCTATTACTTCTTCAGACTTTTTACTCTTTCTGAGCACCTTGTGTCAGTGCCAAGCTTTAATGCCACTCCCAATTGCTGTCTAATAATCACTGTTGGACGGTCCTTAGTCAAGCCCAAATATGCTTTTGTGTGACATAGACAAAGTTAACTTACACATCTAAATTTATGCTATTAAATATTTTACCTTTAAATTGTACTTGAATTTGTTGGTTTCATTTACAAAACAACCACATTCATGAAAAAAAAAAAGTTTTTTAAGGCCTTGTTTGATACAATTATGAAAGAACTGAAAGCAACTTTAGCTCTCTTCAAGAAATTTCTTACTATAAATGCCAGATTCTCAATATGAAAACATTTTAATTTATATTTAGTAGTCTAGTGTCTTTCTGTGACAAAATTTAGAAGGCTATGGGAAGAAAATACTATTTTCAAACTGTTCAGAAAGGCAAGCTTCATGAATTTAAAAATTTTCACATTTCTTTAAATATGAATATACGCAAAAACATGAGATATAACTGGGAGCACTAAAACGAACTATTGGTCAGCAAGTTGGCATAACTTCTATTTCAAGTTAAATGTAGCAAGGATTTACACAATGTTGACTTTTTTTCTGATGCCTAAAAGGAAATTCTGGAGATCCATGTTTCTATGTCAGCAGTACACTTGATACAATATACTGTAGGAAACAATTAGCAGGGAAAAAAAATTGCATGATGTTATAAAATAGATAGAAGTGCCTAAAGGTGAGGAAATATGTTATGCTTTAAGAATAACTACTCTGGAATGAAGTTAATAGTATTGTTCCTTATTTAGGAGATCATTAATATTTTATTTAATGACTGCCTCCAAAACAAGAAGTGTGAACAAATGCTCACATAGAATTTTTAGATATTTTGCCTAGAAATGTGGTCTGGGATATCATTTGAAAAATGATGACCCTGGAGTTTGAAACATTTGCAGTGTAATTAATAGGAGAAAAAAAAGTTCTGCTTTTTGAAAATAGGAGAAAAAAAAGTTCTGCTTTTTGAAATTTGAAACAATCACATTTTTAAAAAGTCAAGTTTATCAGCAGAAAAGGTAGAGAAAGACAATGCTTACCTTCCTGTCCAAGTTAGGTGCTACTGTTTCTATATTCAGCTGTAAAACAATTATCAGATGAATTGAACGTGAGTCTTTCCAGTTGAGTCTTATATTACCCAGCCTAGAAAAATGATGGCAAAGGTGCAAAATATTTGCACTCCTTTGATACCTTAAGCAAAACCAACTTTTTTTCATGTGATTTTCTCCCCCCGTTCTGGTGAGCAGGGGGAGTGAGAGAGTGACTGGGTGAGTGTCTAGTACCAAGCCGAGGTCAACCCATCACAGGACATTAAGCTAGAAAAATATCTGATTGATTTTGATTGTAGCTTTGGCAATACTTTGAAATAAAATTAAATTCAGTCATATATATAGCATAAACCTAAATATTCAGGAGATAAATATTAGGCATGGTGATATCTTCAATGACCATCAAAATTAGGATTTGGTCCCCTTTATTAAATAACTGAAGGAAGAACAACAATTTTTTTTCATTTTTTCCACTCTTCGCTACCTTTTACTCTGAAAGCTCATCCTCTTAAATCTTTATCAATACTAATGATGACAGAGTACATTAAATCTTCTAGCTTTTTACAATGTATTTGTCTGGAAATAGCACATGACTTCAGAAGCTACTTTTTCTGGAGAAAGTAGAGTGAATAACCTGTTGTGAGCCACTGGAAAGTCTGCTGAGTAAGGCAGTGCTGCCTAGCTGTCCATAGGACAGCTGCCTATTTGTGATCTCTTCTGGATTTTCTAATTTATCTGAATGATCTAAGTAGCTTTGCAACTGAGGAAGAACATACATGGGAATCTACTATTAGAAATAGTATTTCTATGTATAGGCTTTTATACATAAATAACAAAAGACTGTAACCGTAAGAAAGAACAAGCGACAATTATGACCTCTGATATGTCCTAACTGATACTCTTTGAGTAGAAATGAATTCGCACTAACTTTCACAGAGGACAGAAGCTAATCCTGAAGATGATGAGTTTATGAGCTGTGACAAATGAGAATAGAGATACTAATCTCTGCTTTAAGTAAGCAGAAGGAATACAGCAATATTAATGACTTGCTAAGAGATTTTTATTCCTTTTTTTGGAAAATACTTTAGTCAAAGGCTGAAAGAACTTTGCAAGCAATATGTCCACATTGATTGAGATGTATCATAACCTACTATTACACAAGAAGGACAAGGACCTGTTGGAGTGAATCCAGAGGAGGGCCATGAAGATGATCACAGGACCAGAGCACCCCTCCTATGAGGACGGGCTGAGAGAGCTGGGGTTGTACAGCCTGGAGAAGAGAAGGCTCCAAGGAAACCTTTCTGCAGCCTTCCAGTACCTATAGGAGCTCTACAAGATAGCTGGAGAGGGACTTTTGACAAGGGCGTGTAGTGCTAGGACAAAGGAAAATGTCTTTAAACTGAAACGGGGTAGATTTAAATTATATACCAGAAATAAATTCTTTACTGTGAGAGTGGCGAGGCACTGGAACACGTTACACTGGAGAAGTTGTGGATACATCATTCCTGGAAGTGCTCAGTGCTAGCTTGGATGTGGCTCTGAATGACCTGGTCTTGTGGAAGGTGTCCCTGTCCACGGCAGGGCCATTGGAACTAGATAATCTTTAAGGTTCCTTCCAACACAAACCATTGCCTATTTCTATTTTTACCTTAAATACTATTTAATGAATATTTTAACATGAACATTCCTTTGTTTTAAAATTCTATATTGCTTTAAAAGGTGATGTGGATATTAACTGTTACCAAGTAATCGGATCTTAATACCAAATCATCTGTAATAGAAAATTAATTATCTTAATGTGACGGGTTAGCACTCTACTGTATTCAAAAAAAGTTGCTTTACATACAAAGTCCTGTAACAGACTTGCCCTGTAAACACCCGATGCACTGTGTCTACACAAGAATATCCTTACCAGGATAGTGTAATAAAACTGGTTTTGGGGCATTTTTCATTTTAAAATAATGTAAATGCTTTCAAAAAAGGCCACATTTTCCTTTTGTATTCGTCTTTCTTAATATTGTATCAAGCAGCATAAAATATCTCTTGCCATAATTTCAGCTCTGAAAGAGTTACATTTTATTTAGCTGCCAGCTCTTATTGTTGAGGAGCAAGAATATTCTGAAAGAAGCTGGTCAAATACCAGCTCTTGCAAAAGAATATAAAATCAATAGCAAGAAAATATGGACGAAAATGAGACAGCACATAGTGAGGTGAGAATATCTGGCCTGTTGGCCTTTGTAAAGGAAGAAATAATTTGTATTGGACAAGACTGACATCAGAAAAGGAGTTGTATCTGATGTATCTGGGAAACGATACAGAACTCTAAATACCATCAATAAGCTGGGTGAACTGGGAAGACGAAAAACTGAGAACTCATTAAGTAGATTTTTTTAAACGAGAACATCAGTGTAAGACATATATAATATGAGAAGATAGAAAAATTGAAGAGCTGAGTAATTTTTTTTTGTTTTGTTTTCTTCTATTAGTGAATTGAGGAACAATTTCTGACATTTTCCTTTCATCCCAGGCCTAAGATCAGCTGAAACAATACTTTTCTTTCTGCTATGTGAGATGGGCACTTAATTCTTCAATTCTGGTAGGTGTCTTATTTTTGACAACAATACTTGCTTACTTCATGCATGTCACAAGGAAGAGAAAGCTGTATTCATTATCAAATCTTTGAAGAGTGACAGTGAACACTGTAACTGTTGATTGAAACAGGTTTTCTGCAGGTAATTATGTCTGAAGTAACTCCTTTTTAATAAAACATACAATTCACGAAGTGCAAAGAGGATAAAAAAGGGAGAGAATGTTCTCATTTAACGTTCCCAAAACCAAATAATTTTTACATTTCAAATAAAATTGTGGCAGTGGCTTCATGTTTTATTCTTTGTTTCTTAAAATGCATACTTTCCTCTGAGTGCCTTATTTTGCCTTAGGACAGGGGGTGCCAGAAAAAAATCTTTTGGAAAATTAATTCATACGTAACCAACAACTACTTTTCTACATAAGAACACTAAGCTCAGTGAATAGCGTGTTTGTGAGTGGAATTTTTAATGTGGGTAGAAACTCAACTCTTCATAGCAGACCCTGGAATTTTCCAGGTGAAGGTCTTATTAGAGTTCTTTGTGAAATTTCTTTCAGGCTTAGCAGAATATCAATGCAGAAGGATGTTATCCTGTATCACCATTATGTGATCTGAATGTTTTCTAGGTTCTTTATGTTGGAGGGGTTAAAGCCATAGAATAGAACCGGGAAAAGAAGTTACCTTGCTTTCAGCTTAAGACTTGGTGAAAGCATCAAAGAATGAGTGAGCTGAAGGACTCTCTCCAAAACTGGTGGAGACTGGCTCGTGCTCTAAACAGGGCACATTGCTTGTGAACTGAAAAAAACTAGGTTGTGATGTAAGGAAATAGGAATACTGAGAAAGGTGCTATAATTTTTTACCACTTCTGAAGGACTTTTGAATAAATGACTATGAGCTGCTTTGCTCCTTTCCAAGAATTTCCTGCTGATGTTTAGATCACCTTGTGTCCTAGACCTCAAACAGTGCTTACAAAGTAGCTTTAAAACCAAAAATTCCTTTGTATCATCAGAAACTTGAAGACGGGTTTTCAATCCTTAAATTAAATGAAAAAATCATTTGAAGTGAATTTTCCTGTATATTTATTCCATCTAGAAGAATAGTAATTAGGATTGCTTTTTACGATCAGGCTTTTTATTTTATACTGCATGTTTTTCACAGATAAGTATTTGTGTGATGGAATACAAACAAACAATATGCTTTGTATTATCCTACCACATAAAAGATGTTCAGCACTGTGATCCTAAACTGAAGTTGAGTCTAAAACTTATTCATTTTCAGTTGGGTAAGTTTTATTTCCATGTGAACCATTCCCCCCTCATCTTCCTTTCCATCTGTTTTCCCTCTCTTTCATCTACTTTTATCACTTAAAATGTAGCAATGAGAAACTTTGCTTTAAAAGAAAAGAAAAAAGGAACCAACCCAACCCAAACCACAACAAAAGTGGAAAAGTGGATCAGTTAAGAAAACAATAGCTTCTTTAAGGCTTTTTCTGTGCTTTGTCCAGATGAAGTCAGTATTGTGGAATCTAAGATGGCATTAGGTAATCAAAATAATTCTGATGTGTCTTTAAAATTAAACAATGGTGAAAGCTACAATTGTTTCTAAGAAATGTGAAAATGCAGAAAATCAGATATCTTCTGCAGACACAATTAAACCATACGGCAGAGTGATCCATGATCACAGGTCCACAGATTGTTTGATTAAGGTGGAAACACAACTAGTTTTGTTTGCTGACATTTACCTGTGAAAGACATACCTTCTGGTGGTGCTGGATGTGAGAGAAGTGGTTTTGTGTATTACCAATAGAATGTTAGCATCTCTTTTAGTTACAAAAAATATGATAGATTTGTCTGAAAAAAGAGCATCATTTTGTTTCATGTCACTGATGCTTCCTACAAATGTATCAAAATATTAGAGACTATTTTATGTTGAAATATAGGTTAAAAATTTCAAGACAGCAATGAAAGAACAGAGAGAATATGAAAAAGATTTATGATCAAAATATCAAACTGATATGTTTGACTTTGCAAGAAATGACTTCCTATATAAATTACCAGGGAATTATAATGCATATTTGCTTACAGTTAATTACTCAATTTCTAAATTGCACAATAGAGGGAAGTGCAAAAGAGATAATTCATCATTTGATGTAGAAGGTTGTGTAACCAAAGTTTTCAACCATTTTTCCCCACCTGCCAAAACACATAGAGATTTGCAGGAGATATTTCATTTTCAGAGCATTGAATTCCACAAAATAATGAGACATGCCCCCACACAATCATTACACTCTGCAGATGAAGATATCTTAAAGTATATTTCACATATTAGAGGTTATATCCACTCATTGAAAGGTACTTGCCTAGAGACTCTTTTGGTAATGAAAGAATTGTCTTATTTTTTTTCCCTGACTTTTAAAATTAGGGAAATTTTACTTTTGTAGTTATCACTGAAATATTAATTACTGTGGATTTCATATAGAGGTCGTAGCAATGTTTCAGAAGGTCATGTATTACCAAAAAAATCCTTCCAAAAATCTTCCTTCCTTTTTTATATTTTATTGGCAGGGTACTTTCCAAGAAATATATCACATTTCAAGTGAATGAAAATATTTTATTAGGCAGCATATAAACTGGTCTGGGCCAGCCACTGTCAAAGGTAATAACACCTTGTAAATTTCTAGGTAGATATTTGTATGAGAACTTGTGTGTGAGTTAAAGCAAAAAAAGTTCTGCCAGTCTTTTGGTGGAGAGTGATAAATTCATGCATCACTGATATCTGGAAGAGATTACAGCTGTAGAACTATGTGTGGCTGTTGGATGCATTGTGGGCTCCTCCCTACCATTACCTTCTGAAACTATCCTGTATTATTAATTTTCTCAGTTCTATATGAATTATTGATCTTTCCTGTATTGCACGTCTCACATCCCAGGTTTTATGGAAACTATGGAAGTAATTATGGAAATATGGAATTGGCGTTATTACTGAGTGAGGTAGATGGTACCTTATATGAAATGGGTTGTTGCTCTGTTGGTTTATTAATAGATTGAAGTTCTCATAAACAGAATAGAAAATGCCCCCTAAACCAGACTCTGCACATCTGACTGTGGTTTTTCCTTGCCCTAGTCTTCCATGGATGTAAAGCATAATGATATTTTTAAGAGAATTAACTCATTTTTGCTCTATAACTGACAATTTGACGGTCAAAACAGAAAATCTAGGAATGAGATTTCAACACAGTATGATACAAAAAATACTGGAGTATATATTTTGTATTTTAAGAATTCTACATAATAATATCAGTCTTTGTCCTTGTTTTGAAGCTTGTCAGATACCGAAACTCAAAAAGATCCAGAATTTACTTCGTATGGTTGTAAATTACAAAAACGGATGACTTTTTGAGTATTGGATTGATATTTAATGAATTTGAGGCTTATACTTGATTAAAAGAGATACATTTACCAAATCTCTCCTTGTAGTTAATTTGTTTTGGAAAGATTTTCTCCCTGCCCATCCTTAATTTATCTAATTTAAAGAGGTATAGGGCATCTGATTAGTTGATTTTGTTTAATAGTAGAGGTTGCACTGGAGAGGACATAAACAGTTTGATAGATACAATTTTACACTCTCCAGCTTTTGAGGCATTCCCTTCTCTTTGGTGTGCAACTACGTGACATGTAGGGTCTGTCTGGCAGTACCGAGTACAAAAGGCTTGATTGCAGTTCCCCTTATAGCTGGAAACAGAGTTCTCAAATCTCCTCTGAGAAGTCCTAGAATAGAGATTTTGAGTGATACTACCAGTTTATGGATAAAAATGTGGTCTGCTTCAATCCTATTACTATTTCTGTTGAAAATTTGTGAAAAGTTTTATTTCTTCCAGTTTCACCACTATGATGTATAGTTTAATTTTCACATCTCTTGTCCTTCTCTTCCCTTAAGTAATAGACTGGTAGACAAATAAAATTACTTTTAAAAAATGGAAGTTAATCCCTAGGTGTTTATCTTCGATGTTCGGTGTGTACCTGACTGTCTTCTGGTGAAACAGCTCTACCAACAGCTCAGTTTTCACTGCTGTGAGATTTGTCTGCTCTTCCAAAGTGCTTTTTGCATGTTGGCCTTATGGTGTCTCTCAATGAACTTGTCCATTTGCTCTTTCCCACATTCTCCAGCGCTGCCCCGCCCAACTGTCTGCAGCTTGGTTTTGCTCCCTTCTGCAGTTAGCTGCTCTCACTTTATAATAAAGATTACTGTGTCTCTACAGACCGTGAACTGCTTTCATCAGGCATCCATATATGCCGTTTGCCTGAGGAAAATTGTTCATGTATATGAACATTTGGAAATATTATCTTTACTATTTTGTCAGATATCTTTGAGAGTGTGTTATGTTCTGAATTAATTTTCCAAATGTAAACTGAGTAATACATGTGCCTCACAACATTGCACAGCAATATTGTTCCAGCATCTTCTTTGCATAACTACATTTTATAAAATTTAACAAAAAGAAAAGTTAAATTTTCACTTCTTTTGCTTGATAAATTAATACCAGAAAAGTTTTATTTTATTAGACTTCAAGGGATTTTACTCACAGCTTCAAATAATTATAATTTAAGATATGAATATAAGCCTTTAAAACAATTTTGTGATGTTAGTACTTAAATACAATTATGAAAAGATTTTGTTGGCCATTCTTATAGTATAGTAATAAAGACAGCAGTATATTCACACTGAACATGTCAAGCCTGAATAAAGTGATCATGAAGCTTTTGATAGACAGGAAAGCAATTTCTTTTTTTTTTTTAATTAAAGGGTTGGAATTGGTGTCATAATTGTATATTGTTTTGACTGATTATTAAAATTTTTACGGCCTTATGAAATACGATAATAATAGGGTTAAAAGGAAAACTTCTTAAGTGATTGTGAGGAGAACGAGGAGAATGCCACCTTCAAATAAGAAGTACTGAAACATAAGTAAAGTTGATTTACCCTTCGGATAAATTAAGTAGGTAACTCTAGACTTGATATTAAGTCCTGTGTAGAATACATGATCAAACTGAATATAGGCACAGAATTCTAATTGACATCCTCTGTGTCCAGGTTCCTTTTTCTTTCCTCTATATCAATAGAAATAGAATGTTATATAGCCATCATTTATTTCTAGATTAATATTTCTGCAGTACAGATACTGCTGTTCAATTCAGTGCAATGTTAAAGTTGTTCATAACTTGGCTTATTGGGTGGGTTTTTTAAGTTTTTCAGATGAATACTTGGATATTTAGAATTATAATTTGTGTTTTATTGCAAGAAGTCTTGTTTAAATTTTGTCTTAAAAAAACCTAAAAATATTTTGTTTTACATTATACCTCACAGTTGTGGGTTTGTTTGTTTTGGCTTTTTTCCTTTTTCCTCCTTTTCCCCTTTCTTCAGTAGGAAAATCTGGGGGCAAAAGGCAGATAAAATAAGTAAATGGGAAAAGGTATTTAAAAGTATGAAAAAGCAGAGACATAAAAATGGTTTTGTTGGACTTAATTTTTTAGGTTGTAGATGGAAAATCACACACACAAAACCAGTCAGTAATTAAGGCAGGAATCTCAGAGACAGTTTCAAGTTTTGTACTCTGAGTCAGAGAGAATGAGGATAAGAACCTGTGTTTTTTTCAACTTTTCATCAATTTTGGTTTTCATATTCTTGTTTTCATACTGTGTGCTCTTTCCATCAGTGTTCTTGCTTCTGGCCTTTTCATTTTGTATAGCATTATAATAATTATATGAGCAATAATCAGAAAAAAGATGTAACTTTATGTTCCAGCGAGTAAGAAATTCCCAAAGGAATGGAAATGCCTATTGAATTTGGCATAGCAAAAGAGGCAGGCAACTGTTTGAAATCAGAGTCACTTGCAGGACATTATACTGCCTCAACCCCTGTTAGTTTCTGGAGTTGCTTCACTTTTGTGCTTACTACAAACATAAAGTTCAGAAGCTTTTTTTTTT
>VZTG01003997.1:1037789-1070947 GCA_013397845.1 Melanocharis versteri
TTTTTTTTTTTTTTTGGTATAGTTTCCATCTTTTAAACAAAAGTCTTGAATTTTAGAGCTACCTCAGGATATGGCCAATGAGTGTACTAGATATACTAGTTATTTCCTGTGGTCATGAACTGCTTTATGTTACAACATACTGTACTAAAACAGGAAAAAGAAAAAACACCAAACCCTGTAATATTTTGAGTGGTCTTCCTGTCTAGAAAAATTGCTCTTGCTACATGGAGGGTTTTCCATTGTGTAATGGAAATATGTCTAAAATTATAATCTGAATTACTAGAAACTCTTCCTCAATATTTTTACCTTCTTATACTCTTCTTTGAAAGCAATTCTTCTCTGACCTGCACAGTATACCTGACAAAGACTATAAAAACAAAACCAGTGTAGAAGCAATCACTGCTTACTTGTGATTCTGCTGTCACTAGATAGTGTGCTACACTTACCATCCATGTGTTTCTAACTACTGAATTCTTATATTTATTCCCAGAGAGAAAAGAACAATAAATTAACTACTTCACTAATCATGACTGGGACATGTGAATGAGGCCTCAGTGAAATAAAAGTCACTGGTAATAAACAGCTCATCTCAAGTTTTTAAACATTTCCAGGTTTTTTTTATGATGACACTTCGACGGTGAGAACAACAAATATTTGACATTTTTTTACCCTAATCTGCATTGAGTTACATCATTGTGCCTGCCCTCCAGTGCAGCAAGAAAACAAGCATATGAGGAGCATGAACACCAGCTCCCAGCACAGCAGCCAATGAAAAGAGAACAGCTTACACTGCCAGAGGGAAGTGTTTGGATTTCTTGGCTCTTCACTGTGGAGAGTTGGGGGGGGTTTTGCTTGAGTTGTGTTTTGTTTTGCTTTTGAGAAAAAAATGCACTTGCACTTGAGAATGAACAAATTATATGAATATAGCACCTGCTGGCAAGCTTACAATGGGTAGCAGCTCTACAGGCAGAGCCCAGATAAGCAGAAAAAAATGCAATAAGCCTTCCTATTGAGATGTTTGTGTTTGCTTGGAATTCTGTGCATGTCTGGTTTTGTTTCAGTTTCTAGGAGGCTTATTTTATGAAACAGAACTTCTGCCTGAGGATTCAAAGATCATAGAGTAATGAAACTTATAGATCATTTGTGATAGGAAGAAAAATCACTGAGTTCAGAGCCTCAAATTGCCTTGTTTTCCAAGCTGTGGGTGGAAAACAATAGGCATTTCTACTCTTTCTTTATCAGCAAAATGAAGAGATGAAAATCAGCTTCTGACAACATTGGGGAAAGCCAATTTAGTGTTTCAGCTCTCCAATTCCCGTAGGGTATTTCATTTTGCTGTTGCTGCAAACCCCAAGTCTTTCTGGAAAATTAAAAATAGTTCGGTAGTTGTTGGTTTTAAGCTACTGAGTTCAATTTTTTATTTGAATTTTTGCTTTCTGCAAGACATGATCAGCTATTAAAACTAGTTGTCTTCCAGATATCAACCATTTTATGTCATTGTCTTGCTATCCTGCCTCACCTGAACTGTTATCTTCTTTTCTTAATTCATGTAGTTCAAAGTAGCTTTAAAGTCTTCTTTTTGTACCTGTTCATTCAGACCAGCAAAACATTTACTCTTTAAATGGCATTTACCATCAGAACAGAGATCAGAGATCAGGACAGTTGAAGTCATCATCATCAATATGCATATCTAGTTGGGCACACAGAAGGGGTCTCTGCTCTGAGTGGAACATGTCAGTAGCATGGAGAGCTGTGATAACAAATAACTATTGCAAGGAAATCGAGATGTACCTGTAAGTTGCTCCAGTGCAGCCTCCTAAGCGTGGGTTCCTGCTGCATGAAATGGGGACAGATTTTACGCAATGCTGGGGGCTGAGTGATCAGTCAAGGGCACCAGGGTACACGCTGTAAAGTTTTAAGAAAACAGCTGCTTGTATGACTAATTTCAGCTTCCTGTTCATAGTAATGGAATTTGAAGCCAATGAAGGCCATCCAGAAGGCTGTTGCAGAGTGATGGTGTGGTGTAGTAGTATGCAGGATTACTTCTAGAAAGGGAAGTATAGAGAAATTCAGGACTTCATGAAAATAATAGTATCATGTTTAAACATGTCAGTGTCCTCTCGAGTTAGCATTGACACAGTTTGCTAGCTATTTAGACTCTCAAGCCCATAGAAGTACACTTTGAAATCAACACAGATCCCTGAAATTCTGAAAGAATCCATATATAATCCGGGCTGAAGATACTCTTACTTTCTATAGTGCACTTGGATTTAGAAAAAAAGTTTGTATATTCTCTGAAATTTAATGAAAAAATACCTACAGTGTTCACAGTTCCTTGTCAAAAAAAATAAAAAAAAAAAAAAGGAAGTATTTATGTATTTAATGGATTTGATTTGCTGGATTCTTGGTATCATCTATGTTTTCTACACCAGCCAAGCTAACTAAAGAAAAGAAGTGGGGAGGAAAAGAGGCAACCTTATTTAACATAAGTGTATTTTTTATCCATATTTGCAAAAAGCACTTATGCTTTTTAAGCACTATTAAAATAGCAATACTGGAGGTTGTTCTTTAAGGAGAAAAGCTTTCCATTCAGTTTTGCAATTTCCTTTTCTTCTGCCAATACTTTGCATGACCTTTGCCTAGCAAATAAAGCTGTGTTTTAGTCAGAATTAATTAATTGCATTTGATCATATTGTCTCCTGGCCCTCTCTCGTGATAAAATCCTGGGTCTCGAGAGATACATTTTTCAGCTTGAACTGTAGATGTTTAGTGTTTTGTGACAGTGACTGACTTATTCCCAGTGATGATTTGTGGAGTAAGTGGTAGTGATAACAGACTCAGTATTTTGAAAATTTGCTGAAGACCTTCATAGAAGCAAATCTTACTCCTGTTCCCCATATGATTTACCTATCACTTCATGTTCCTTTCTTGAGCAAACGAAAAGAGTGTGTTATGGAGATACAGATTTTTTTTTTTTTTTTTAGACGTTGCATTAAATTTTTAAGTTAGCACACTTCTGCAAGTTGGTGCTGACTAGCAATGAGATGGCAACAACTTTTAGTGTGCCTTGATAATCAGTTTTATACAATATATTATAGTTCTTGTTCTGTTTTCCTATCATAAGTCTCTTAAAAGAACTTTTTTCTTAAGAAATGTTCTTTCTCCAACAGGGTGATTATCCTTGCCCATCTGTGAGGCTTTACTCTCTAAAAGTAGGCCTGTGGTAATATTCTGTATAGGTTGCATATTGTTTGGCATTTAATCAAGCTTTGGTATTTCCACATTGAAATAAAAATTTTAGATGTAAATGCTCAACCTTTGTGTGTAGCTCTTCACATTATTGAGTGGGGAGTTTTTATAACTGTTAATTATGTTTTTGTCCTTTAAAAAAAACTGACAACAATCTAGACGTATTTTCCTCTCTCTGCTCTATCTGTAACATGGTATAGTAATTGCAGTGTATTTGAAGCAAAAGTCACAACAGTTAAACAGCTCTGTGAAAATGCTTCATCTGAGGAAACAATATGTTCATGATGTTAGTACATTGTTCTCTGTGTTTCAGACTGTTAATTACATTAATTACCCAAAATGAGTTTGCAGTTGAAACCCTGACTGTCAAATCTAATTTGATTTTAATTGCTAACTGCTCTGACAGTATAGACTGGTAACTGCAGATAATATTGCTATTTTCTCTCTATAATGGGACGCTTTAGAAGGATCTTTGGATGTTTGTTTTAAAGTATATAGATTGAGTATTTCGGCAGTAACATTAACTTTTCTGTTCTGCTGACAAACTCTGTGGCTTTATTCTGGAAACTTTGGTTAATTTAACAACGAAGACACCTACCAATCACAGAACATCTACGGCTGACAGTTTTTATGGACTGATAATCCTATTTGTATAGAGTTGTATGATGATTAAATTTTCAGTATTGTTGATGAACACCGAAAAGTGTTTTTCAGGAAAAAAAAAAAAACAAACCAGCAACATACTCCTCGATTTAATCTTAGTCTGATTCTCTACAAATGTGTCCCTCTCTGCAAAGTTAAAATAGGGTTTTGGCACATCTGTCTTGTGTAATGAGCTTCCTTTGGAGATCTCTGAAACACTGGAGACACACAAACTTATTAACCTGGGGAGTAGCTAAACTGGTTTATGTCTAAATGTGCCTGTGGTGGTCTCCCATTTGAAAAGTTAAAAGAATATGAGGCTGTGATTTTGCTGAATGACATTTGTAAGAAAGTGACATGACATGACATGACATGACATGACATGACATGACATGAGCACAGGAGTGGGAATACAACATAAGATTTGTCAGTCACTGTCAAACTAATGTCACATGTAGGCAACTACCATATCTCCGGCAGTGACAAGTTGCTAGTGATTATGGAAGAATGAAAGAAAAGAACATGGACTAAGGGATCTTCCTCATTCGTTGTCTTCTTCTACTAATTAGCTTCTATTAACTTCTGCAGTTCATACACTCTTAGGTTTCTATGAAAAAGATCCATCACATTAAAATAGTGTTGTCCCTGTGAAGCTGCACACATCTGTACTCTTGGCCTCCTTAATATCTTGTGCAATGAGTCTTATATTAGCAGTCTCAGATTTAATCTGTTTCTTCCGCAGCAGCTCCATTGTTTCAGTGCCTTCAGTTGCAGCTTGATAACTAGGATAAACCAGTATGAGACCGACCTGTTCTTCCAAGATTCTCAAACATGTTTTATAAATTCCAGGATTATATATATATGGCTTAGCGTATGTGTTATAAAATATCACAATTATTTAGGATTATTTCATACCTAATAAAACAGAGGCATAAAAAAATAAATTTTCTGAGGTGAAAAATCATTAAAACAATAAGGGAATAGTTTTATAACAGGTCTAGAACTAAAGACCTTAGATTCTCATGAAGTGCTGTTTCTAGTTCTTGATGTAAATATGTGTTCTATGAGCACCTTACAAAAGTTGTATATACTTTCTTTTGCTTTTAGATAAATATTTCTAAGGAATGAAGATTTAATGTGTATTAAAAAAAAGGGAGGAAAATTGATTGAGTATTACATAACTTCCAAGCTGTATGGTTGGAAAGGTGTTACTGAATGAAAACAAATCTGATGGAAAGGTCTTACATCCTAAAGTAAGCTTTGGTAAAAAGAGATGTAAGAAATCTAGATGAAAGTGAATCCATCTGTATTCTTTTATTCAACATTTCATATTGAAGAGAAAAAAAGGAAAGGATTTTTTATTGTCTTTTAATTAAGAACTTGTATAATTGCATTGCCTTTGCCATGAATAATTGCATGCTGTGTACTTTGCCTTTATGCTTATATACTTTTAGGACAGTTTATCACATTTTTAAGTGGAAAGACATTTAAATGAGTGAGTGGTTCAAAAAAAGATAAAATATTCATTTCAACACAATATGTTTTTGGGGTTTTCCCAGTCAAAACAAGATTATTTATATTAATATTTAATTTTAAATAACTTTTAAAATATATGTAAAATATTCCCTCATATATGGCGCATGATTGCTGTCATAGAAAAAATATTTTGTCCACCTCTCATCAGGCTGTTTGGCATCCTATCAGTTTAGACTGAAAAACATATTGGCACAGGCTCAAAAGAATACTTAATCTCAGTGAAATGTGTGTTTTGATTTCATGTCTTATGTACTGGCACTACATATTGGATTGGAGTTCTTGTGGAACATGAGTCACTGTGTAGGAAAACAAAACAAACACAGCAGCACGACAACTGAGCTGTGCTTCACCTTCCATTTTTTTAAAAACATCATATATATGCCATTAAATGGCGGCAATGCCACTCTATGGATATAATTGTCATCAATTTAGTTTTATTTTTTTGGCCTTTCATGTGCTCTTTATCTTTTGCTTCTTACTCCTGCAGTTATATTTTAACATGGAGAGTTGTTGATTGAATATTCTTAAAAAAAAAAAAAAAAACAAAACAAAAAACCAAACAGTAAGTTCCTAATACTTAATTATCCTAAAATGAAACCACTAAAAAGAAAAGAATTTTCATCTGAACTAGCTCATATCAGAGAATGGCTCTTCTCTGGAGCGGAGAACATGAATTAAGCACTATTGTTTTCCAGTACAGAAAACAACCCAAAGGTGACTATTTCAATGGAACCATAAATGGAGTATAATGGGAATATCATCAGCCATAAAAGTACCTGTTACTGGTGACACTTCAAGCAGGATAGTATATTTTAAAGATTAATTCCCAAAACTGCATGCATTCATTTTTAACTAACTCCATTAGGGCATTCAAACACATTCTTGAGGGTTTGGAACAAGGAGTAAAACTAAAATTGTTATGACATGTTGCAGAAAAAAATATTGAAAAGTTTTTAAATGTATTTTACTGAAAATAACCTCTCTAAATAAACAAAGTTTGCACTTATTTTCTAAAAGCTGCATTTAGTTGTAGAAACAACTCTTTTATACCAAACACGTAGGTAGCAAAGTACTTTTTAAAAATGTATCATGGATAATTTACTGCAAATGGATTTCTTAAAAATTTTATCATATTTTTATTGCTAAATTTATTGTTGTTTTCTCCTAGAAATTGTGAATTTCTGTGCCTAAAAAAAAATTACTTGTTCCCTTTGAAAGAGTTACTGAGGAAGTCTTACTTTATAGTTGTAATAAAAATATTAACACATTAAAAAGGCAAAATTAACTGCCATCTGTTCCAATCAATAATACAGTCTCCCTTTATATAATATATACTTTAAAAGTACAAAAAAAAAACAAAAAACAAAAAAACAAGAAACTTTGGATTTGAGCACGCTTAATTTAGCTTTGTACATTTCACACACACGAAAAAGGCAGTGGAAAAATCTAAACCTTAGAACCCAACTAATTAAACCTGTGTAAAGGAATCTCAGGAAGGAAGGAAGTACCACTATGAAGAAAAGAAATCATGTGACATTTAAACGGAGAAATATATTTATATTGGGACGGAGGGTGGAAATCAACATTACAACCCAAACTGCTTTTAAATCTCATGCGTACACGTGCATATAATAAAATAAACTGCCTAGTTCAATAGATGTGAAAGAGTTACAGTTCTTCAGGGGCACAGATAATTTCTTAAGTCACAGATTTATTGACGTTTCTGGTGAGAGGTAAATCTCAAATAGAAAAAGAAACATTATGATGAACCAGTTTTGAAGATGTTTAGACATATGGAGTTTCATTGAGTAGAATATGCAAGAAAATATTAGTTGGTTTTCACCTTGAGATTTTTTAGGGGTTATTTGTTTGTTTCAAATCCATAATAAGAAACCAGCAAGTTTTATTCCACTATGAAAAAGTCTGATTTTCTGAATTCAGAACAGCCAAATTCTTTATCATGTTATCATTTCAAGAGGCTGCCGAGTTTGCTGCCAGAAAAGCAGGTTGCAGAAACTTCATTGTGCCCCTGTTCATATGGAGCACAAGCATTACAAATTCTATTTGAAGATGATAACCTTTAATACTGCCTTGCAAACCTAAAGCTCGGTGTTTGCTTGGTGTGATGGTTTTCTTTTGCTTGAATATTTTTCCTCTTCAATTTTAAAAGTAGTAGAGATAAACACCTGCTTAACATCTGGGTTTCTCTCCACAGAGATGGGCACTGAGGGTGGAAAACCTGTATCCTCAGTAGAGTCTTTCAATAATTGCTGTTAGTGAAGGATTAACTACTGACATGACACATCCATTGGCTTCAACTGCCTTTGTTAGTGATCTCAGAGGGGTACCTTCCTGTAATTTGAACAGCCCAGTTCTCACATTAAAGTTCCTTACTTTGCAGCACTGAATTAATCTCTCGTGTTTTAGTAAAGAGGAGCTATTTCTAAAAGTTAATCATGTCTTCGGGCTGTGAAATTTTATGAACTTTTATCCCTTGACACTGAAATTTGCCTGAAATATTCATGAGCGTTTTCATAATTTCATTTGAAGCAATGTGTTTGGTGTTTTTACTGTTAGATATTGCTGAGTTAGTTTGGGTTTTTTAATTAGTATGAAGATACAGGAATCCCCCCCCCAGTGAAAAATGATGACATTTATTGAGAAAAAAATTCTTTTTTGTAGTAGTCTTATTGTTTCTGAGTGCAAAAAACTAAGGAGAGATTTTGAGCTTATATGCCATTGTGAGCCAAACTAAACAAGTTATACCAGATGCCAGATAAAAAGTTCAATCTCAGTGAACTCTGACACTATACTTTTTAAAATATAATAACAAGAGATGAAATGAAAGTTGACTATATATGTAGTATATATGTATTCATATGTACAGTATTTGAACTGTGGCCACATCATCCTTTTTCCCAGGTTTTTGGTTTGCTTTGTGTGTATTTGTTTTGTGGTTTTGGGGTTTGTTTCTCTTTTTTTTGGTTGTGACCGTGACTGAAAATTGTTCTGTGTTGGATTTTAATTCTTTCCATGATGGAAAATAGCTCACTCATTGTGACTATGAAAAATATGAAGTGTTGCTTCCATGAAGTTCTTGCAGATGCAGTCACCTCACTAAGAATTTCTTGCATCTGTAAGGAAGTGGTCCTTGGCAGCACATTTACAGCAATGTTCAATGTTTGGATGCCCCTATCCCATTTTCAAGTTTTTGCTTCAGCTTTTGTCATTCAGCTTATTAGTGGTATCCTTCCCCTATGTGAGCCAGTTTTGAAATGGAACCCTGACTTTCTCCACCTCCCATTACAAGCACATGCTTTGTTCCTTAAGCGATTGGAGCAGCATAGGAACAAATACACAGCAGTGACCCTATGATAAGACAGTAAGTAATGATCAGCATTTTGAAGTATTTAAGTTAATTGCTTATTTCAAGCTATGACGAATCAAATATGTCCTTAGCTTATCTGAAGGAAAGGGTCTTCATTAGAATAGCATGGATATAGGAAAGTAATGTAAGACAAAAGGAGAAATTATCAGATATAGATAAAGCATTTCAGTATTGTCATGTTATTACTTAGTTTAATTTTTTTTTTATCTCTGTAAGAAGACAATTGAGTGGGAAGTGAAAATGATAAGTATAAAATTGTTACCAATTTGTTGCATCCAAGTTTCAGATTAGCTTGCTTCAACTTCCATCAATTGGAGACAGTCTTGTTGAGTGCTAGAATTTAATTTTTAATCTAACAAGAAGATTATTATTATTATTAATTCAGTTACAATAAGCTAAAACTTGTGGTTCAGTTCAGTATATTCAGTTAAAATGAGATAAATACAAAATTTCCAAGAATCCACCCCTTTTTCTGATATTCTCATTGCCCTTGCTCTGCCCTTTTATTTCCCAAGGCTCACTCTGCAGGGCTGAAGTAGGACTGCAGACCAAGAGGACTCCCTTTGTGATTATTTCCAGGGATGAAACTGAGGTTCATGAGCCCATATGTTTCATGGATTGTTCTCTTGACCCTTTTTGAAGGTGGTTGTGACACCTATCTTTCTTTCATCTTTTCTGTTGATCTGTGTCCAAGGCTCTTGTGGGCAGCCTCAGGGAGGCTGAAGGCCTCACCTTAAGCAGACTGGGTAGATCCCACAGTTATCCCAGTGCACTTCATGCATGGCAGGGCAGGGCAGGTGTTTGCAGAGCTGGAGGCAGCATGCAGCAAAGCCTGTATGCCAAGGTCAATGGGAAGAGAGGGAAGAGATGCTGAGGAAAATAGCGTCTCATTATTGGGCTGACGTGGGCATGTTGCCAACGGGTGAGAACACACAGTGAGAACACTTGGCCAAAACCATGTGAATTCAGTACTCATGCCTGAAGTAGATGCAGCTTCAGGTGGATATGGGAATATATCAGTTTAATCAAGAACACTAATATCTTGTTTATAGGTGTCCAAGTGGTTTACCTAGCCAGTGGATTACTTGAAGTGTCCTGTTACAGAGAGATACCTGACATTATGGACTATGGCTGCTGACCAGAAACTGTTCATATTTGATGATTCTATTTGTGAGAGAGTGGGAGTTTTTAAACCTAAACTATCTGTAATTTCTTTTACTTCACGTAATTTTCTACTGTCCTAAATCTGGAACACTTAACAAATTTCTGGAGAGCAATCATTTCCTTCTTGGCCTTGATTTTGCTAAGTTCCTTTAGTTTTCTGGTATGAAATGTCCCTGCAATTCCCTTCATATGTTACTAGCTTTTCTGGGCTCTTCTTCAAGTTCAAATGCCTTGGACAGATTGACCAACACTTTACAGATTATTCTAGACAAAACCCTGGTGAAAGATCATTAGTATTTTGTATGGAGACACTGTGTTTTTTTACCCTTTCTTTCTTTGCTGGTGTACTCCATTCTTTCTTTAAGGTAAACTATCTTTGAATTAAATAAATAAAGTAAATTTCTTCTAGAAAAAGCTGCACATAAGGTGAAAACTGATTGTGAGCAGAGTAGAAGGATATTACAAATTGACCAGTGAGAGTACTGTCCAGTTATGGTCAGGCAGAATAGCATGTTATTCCTTTATACGCAGTAAAAACTACACGTTTTTACTTCTCTTCCAAATCATTACTAAAATGTGACTTGAAATAAGTCTTGATATTCAGTAGTTTTCTTGCAGTTCATATCACAAGAAGAAAATGAAGAATGACCTTCACTGAAGTAGCTGGTTTCTGCTTAATGGTCTGAGTTTGTCCCTCTGCTTTTGTGTATCCAGAGCATTTCTGCAGAACTTCAGCTTATGTATCAGGGCAAGCAATGCGAGTACTGATTTGATGCTCTGCTGATATATAGTTCTGTGTTGTCATTAAAACCAACAGCTTTGCATATGTGAATCTTGAAAGACTAGATTTCAAGAGACAGTTTGTTGTGTATCAAAACAATGTGTATCAGCTTGAGAGAAGATTAATCATTTCAGCAAGGATTTATTTTCCACAGTCAGACCACTATGTTACTTTATACATACACTTATATATTCAGAAATGTTTGAATAATTATGTCTGAAACTCTGCATAAAGGAGAAAATGGAAAGCTTTAAGTTCTATTTTCATGACTTTTGCTCCTTTCTCAGAAGTTTCTAGAATACTTTATCTGGCTGTATATGAACTGCAAAAAACTCTTTATTTGGTTAAGGAGAGTCATGCAAAGCAACTTTTTTTTTTTTTTTTTTTCTTTTTTTTTTTCTGTTTAAATAACTGACTTATAAAGTTATTCAGAGTTTTGGTCCTGGCTCTGTTATCTATCCTTTTGTTTCATTTTGGCAGGTTTGTGAAATTTTGGAATAAAACACAGACCTTTCCTTCTTCTTCAATAGTGGCATTTCTTTTGCAAAAACAAATCAAGACCCTTTGAAATCCATGCCACTCTGTTCTGTGAACATAGTAAAGTTTAACTATAGCAGCTCACTTTCTATTTACGGTTGCTTTTTGTAATTAGACAGGTAAAAATGTAGGAAAAGGAATGCTTGTTCCACTAGAAGCTTGTGTGGTACAACACTGTTGATTTAAAAGAACTTCAGTGTCACTGCCTTTAGAAAATGAAGCAGCTGCAATAAGCAAACAGCTATTTCAAGAGAAATGGGGACTAATGAATTGAACAGATTGCTTAGGGCGTATTCAAAAAGTCTACAGGTGGTAAATTTAGAATTAAATTAAGCTTGAACTAATATTTAAAGAAATTATTTGGAATTTTTCCTAATCAAATGATAACTACTCTAGTCCTGTTGTGGTTCACAAGTTACTTTTAACAGCTTTAAAATTTCAGTCCCTAAAATACTTAGAAAAAGATCTTTAGGTGTGATAAACTGTCAAGCGAGAGTCACTTGAAGATTGGGAGAAGATAAATCACACTTATTTTGGCTATAGAAATAAAATTTATTTCTCATTCATTGTCTTCAAATATCTGTGAATGTGCAAACCAGATATTTTACTAATTTATTTGGCAGGGAATTAATTTAAGTTAATAAAATGGGTTGTTTTGGGGTTTTTCCTTAGTTTTATATTTTGCTTATGTTTTTAAATTATTGTCTAAATTATTTCAAAGATTGTTTAGCAGCCATGTAAATTAACTTGTAATTTAAAATGCACTAGATTTGGGGTTCAGAGAGACATAAAACCTACAAATTCAGGGACACTAGGGCCTTCAGCCCTGGAGTCCCTGGATCTGTAGGGTTTGTGGATCTCTTAACTGTAATGGCAACTTGGATGCAAGACTGAGGTGCATTTGAGGCTGAGTTCCTGTGGATGGCCCAGATGAGAAAGGTTTGGAGGGAGCAATGTTGGGACAGTGGCACGCCTGCCTTGGCATGCCTTCTGCAGTCCCATGTGACAGCAAAACAAGCTGCTACAACATCCCCTCCCTTTCATCCTACATAGAGAGCATCAAAAAGTGCAGTTCAGGAGTGTTTCTCTCTTTGGAGATGCCCTGGCTTCTGGGAGGATTCTGTATTAGCTTTCTACTTGCTGGATGGGGTTATGGATATTTATTAAAATAGCTGTTGGTATCTGATGAACAGGAAAGGATATACTGCTCTTCAAATTAGCCTGGAGATATAGACTCCCAGTACTTTTGAATTTACATAAGAAATTTTTATATTAAAAAAAGGCAGTTGTAACTCATTGCTTGTGAGGTCATACAATTTTTATAACTAGAGAAAAATTAATGACACTAAAGGTATAAATTTGGGACCACGTAACAATGCCAAGCACATGTTATTTCTTCAAACCTTGAGATTTTGGCTGGAAGGATAAGAATTTTCTTAGGTAAGTAAAGACCATGTTAAACAAAGCTTCAATTAGAAAATAGTTTTTTAAAAACTGAAGTCATAGTTCCAAAAACTGGTTTGAGATTATATTTTAAAAAAATAAATCCATCTTAGGTATAAAGGATTTCAGTAAGCGACATGTGATTGTTTGTTTATTTCTTAGTTTCCTAAGAGGACAAATAAATTAGTAAAAATTAAAATTATCCATTGATTTAACAGTGCAATAGCCAGTATTTGTTACATAAGACTGTATGGAGAATTTTTACACATCTAAATCTTGTGTCTGAGAAGCTTTAGAGTAACAATAATCAGCTGTGTGTACAAACTAGTTCTATGTTTAGTCAAGCAGCTGAAAAGCTGAAAACTGCCAGTGAAACCTGTTAATTGAAAGTTAAGAATAGATTTATTTACCAAAACTTGGTGTTTGGAGTTTAACCCCTTGTCTCAAAATTGAGAATAAAATGCAAAAATAAATATAAGTTACTGATTTTCAGCAAATGTTGTTCAGTGATATATTATTGAATTTAAAAGTGATCAGAATTGAACAAAGTAACAGCAAGAAACGCAAAAGCAATTCTTGCTGTTATTCAGGAAAAAGGAAGAGTTCGATGCTATTAATTTAAATTCTTCAGAAGTTTTTGGGTTTTGTTTGTTGTATTTGGTTTTCTTTTTTAAATTGTGTTTTCTAGTGAAGAACATTTTTTATAAAAAACTGTCTTGCCTAGCACACTGCCTTTCTACCAAGTAATGATCCAAGGAAAGTAATCCATTAGTACTGCTCTGACTTGACCTTACGTATAATCAGATGAATCATAGGTATTGATGAGAATGTTTTGCTTGTCTTTTTCAAAGGCCATGATGTTACTTGAGTTCCAATCAATCACTAACTACAATCATTAATGTTTCCTTCATGAGACTATGGAATGTAGAATGCAAGCTATTGAGGTTAATATCCTGGCTTCGTTCACTTAATTATTGTTGTATTTTATGCTGATAAATTTCAGCCAAGCATACAGGAACACACACTCTTTACTGAAAACTTTAGAAACTGAGATTTAGGTGGTGTGTAGTACAAAATAATGAATCTAACTCTTGCAGCTGGTTAGACTACAAGCATGATTCATCTGGAAGATAAAGTAAAATCACGTTCTGTACCAGTTTGATTGCAGCTGTTGCTAATCCTACTGCCAGCTGTGTATCGTTTGTAGCATAATTGAGGGTGTGCTTTCCACACCTGGAATGCTGTTATTTACCTAAGCCATAGATTTAAAGTTCAGTCAAGACTTGAATATGCACGTGTGTATCACATCTTAGAAAATGGAGTACTTGGGTTGATACTAAGATGGTTTAATTGCATTCATTATCTTTATCATAATTTGTCTCTGGGGGAAATGCTACTCCATTTTCTGGATTGGCTTCAAGATACAAGTGGTTTTCTCTGTGGCTTTGTGTTTGGTGGTTTGTTGTAGTTTTTTGTTTGGTTGGTTGGTTGGTTTGGGTTTTTTGTTTTGTTGTTTTGGTTTTTTTTATCTTCTGTCACTCTTAATAGATGTGCTCCTTCTTTTACTTAATTTTCCCTTCACCACTGTGATTGCTTATTTATTTTAAGGTTGTGAGATAATGGTGTATGAAATATTCTTCCCAACAGAAAAGATAATTATCTTTGATCAAGAAGCACCTGAAGTTTGAAAGATGTTGCAATAGTGACATCTAAAAAGTTGATATAAATGTGTTTGGAACTGGAAGAGAAAATTTGCTTAGCTGACAAAGTCAAGAGTATCAAGACTGTTTGGCAAACTGTATTTCTCTTATTATAGCATCAGAAGGCTACCTAGGATGTTTTGTTTGTTTCAATGAATTGCTTAATCTGTCTAGTGAGGTAAACAGCTATCTTTTGGAAGAGCTGTAAACTCAAAGGAGGAGAAAATAAGTCAGTATTTCACCTTTGGTCTAATGACAAGAAGTTGGAAACAGTTTAGAGAAATTTCCTTTTACATGAAGAGACCAAGAACAAACAAAAAACAAGCTGCCTTATTTTTCCAGAGAAGGACTGCTGTCATCACAGAGAAATTAAATCTATGTTCTTACTATTTTCTGAAACAAGCTGATTACTCAGTGGTTGTGAAGAGTAATTTTCATTATTTTTTATTAATTTTTTTATTAATATAAACTCTTCAAGGAAATAAACCAGTTCATTGATAATTGCATGTAATTTTTAAAATATTTTGCTAGGATGCTATGTTCACACAGTTGACAAATGATATTGATAATTAATTGGAATTTATTTCATTACTATAAATCGAAATTTTTGTATTGATCTCAAAAGTAGTATTTTTTTTATTTAGAAATGTAAGAAAAAGCAGGTTGTTTTAAAGTTTCCAACACTTGTTGAAAATGTATTTTTTGCATTTATACATGTTTTATTCTGATGTGCTGTTCAAGATATTTCTTCCTAGATTTCTATTTCAGTTCTGTCATAGCCTCAGCCAATTCTTTAATTTCACTTTTTTATTGTAAGTTTGTGATAATAATTATCTTCTCCAGATAAATTAACATATTTTTGAATTGTATTAACACTTTTTTCTTCATTCATTTTTAATGAAAACTTCACTTTCCAACTCTATTTTTTAGGTTTTATCTGTTTTTCTACAAGGACGGATCAAATACATAAAAAAAAATACTGCTAGAAAAAAAAAAAAAAAGTGATACATATTTATTATTGAAGAATTCAGAGCAGGTGAACCTGCAGTCACCTAAGAGAATGCACTTCATATTGGCTTAAATAAAGAAAATCATTGAGAAACGTGAAAGAAAATATTTTCAGTTAATAATTGATATATTTTTTTACCCTGTATATTGAATTATAAAATTAGAATGCTGTTCCAAAAAATTCATCTTACATTATTTGAAATAACTTATTTTGCTTCAAATGTTTATGATGGAATAAAATACAGCTAAAGTCGGTGGTGGGAAAAAATAAATTTTAAATAGATGACTTAAGAAGAATTGTGATGAGTTCTAAAGCAGAAAAGTAGGGATTTCTTTTCTTTTAAACCTTTGTGTACTATTAGATTCTCTTTGAGTGACACTTAGAACTGTAATTTTTTAGATTTTTTTTTCTGTTACTTAAGACACTGTATTAATTTATTATGTTATGCATGTGCCATTTCATTAAAAAGATACTGAATGATTAAAATTCAAGTGAGAAATTATTAAGCTAATTTTTTTAAACTAATGTTAGAGTTCTGGGAGAAATTTTGAACTACCTGTTGCATTCAGCCCTCATATATTGTATGGTTATGACCATATGGTCATATGGATGCAATCGTAGGCTTTGAATTTGCATTCTGTTTTCAAGTGTGCTAAAATTGTACTGACACCTCATATAGCTTATTTAAGCAAAAGGCATGCACATATGGCAAGCATAGTGTGAAGAACAATTTTGTAACTAGTTCTCATGCACAGTGCTGTACCAAGCTCAGTCAATCAACACCATCTTGGCAGAGTGGCAGAACAGAATCTGCATAGCGATTATACTCCATCAGTGTGTATTGTCCTAAAATTTGTAACGGCTATTTTACTACTTCTATATAAAACAGATTCTTCATCTACATTTTCACTGCATGCTTAGGTTGCTCTTGGCCTGTTTTCCGTTCTAAATGTAGTTTAGCAAGGCTGCCTGCTCCTATTTGCCAGTCCCTCCTGAATTGGTTTGCCTGTATGTAATGAAGGTGAAAGCGAGGAAGAAGTCTCAAGGGTCATTATGTTTGTACGTGGTTTGTGGGGAAGCTGGTTAATGGGCTGAATGTGGGAGCAGCTTTGCTGTTCCCTTGAGGGGAGGACAGACAGGACGGGACCTGAGCATCACACATTGTATTTGTGGCAGCTAATCAACCAGTCACTGTAGTTTTTCTCACTACCCTTTCAGTGCACACATAGCTGCAGGCACAACAATCTTTTGTTCAGTAGGGATGTGGTGGGGATGTTGGGGAGCTGATGTTATTGTCATAAAAATAAGAACAAATACAAATCTGTAGGAAGAATAATTTAGATGTTTTTCTCGGTGAAAATACTTGTTTGTGCTGTGTTTTTAGTGATGATTGCTAATGTGCAGGTGTCAAAAAGCCTCTTGTGCTTTCACTAGACACACCATGTAATTTTTAAAGAAAACAGGCCTATGGAATTGGCATGCTATAGCAAATATTTATTTCCACCTTAAGTAATGGGCAGGTGACCTACTTTTTCTTCTGAAAGACCTTTTAAGTATGCACACAAAGTTTTTTAGAATGAGATATGTTTTGTAAAAAAACCATAAATGTGCATAACAGAACATAATGCTAGGGAAAGAAAAATTGAAGAAAGGGGGATCAGTACCTAATGAAAACCTCTACAAATATGTGTCATTCGGAGGCAGGGAAAGATATATGATACTGGGGGAGGAATTTCTCTATGTATGGTTTGCCTTCCAAGACAGACTTCAGCTGCAGTAAGACACATCTGAGAGAACATGCCTCAGTTATTCAGTTCTGGAACCTTTTCATCTGTTGTGAAGCAATACAGAATACCAGAACTGTAGGGGTAACATTGTTCTGAAGTTCCTGGGAGGCAGAGCTAGAACTTCAGCTTCACAAGTCAAAAAGATGCTCAGGGTCCAGCATGAGGAACAGAATGCTTACCAAAAAAAATAATTTATTTTTACTGGAGAGGCTGGCTGTAGCTTTTATATTTGATGGAAAGACGTAAGCAATTTGTCTGACCTGTTACCAATGTCTGTTTCCCTCTGCTGACTCTAAGGAGGGTCCAAATGACTAGCTGCTTGAGACATTTCAAAGGTCTAAATTTTGTCAGATTAATCCATCTTCAATCACTTCAGGGAGACTGAAAGTGCGTGTGTAAACATAACCCTTATCAGATTCTATTTTCCAAACTCTTTGAATGGGCTAATAACAATGTTATGAGTAAATTCAGGTACTTAATAAGATTATATTTCAGAAGTGCCTTACTAAGATGAACACAGTACAAAACGTAGGAGTTATAACGGCAAGAAAATGAATCACTAGAGGAATCAGAAAAAAATCACTCGAATTTATTTTTGGTTAAGATTTGTACAGATATTTTCCATTGTTTCAGTACCAGTGAGAACTCTGAGACATTGACTCTAACAAGTCTTTATGGTGCTGAGTTGTGTGAACTCACAGGGGATACTGTAATGTAGCCTGGGAGTTCTACATCCTTAGTAAAACCAGAATGATTCTAGACTTTGATCTTGTATTTTCTAACAGATGCGCAATATTTTTTGAGTTCTCACATACTTTTTGTTTTCATTTTCCAGTTTAAATTTTATTTTTTGATAGTTTTCAGTGTCGTGGGGTAAGACAAGGACTTATGTTACTGGTTTTCGTATGATGTTCACTATCTTTGCAGTCCTTAAGATGAAAAGCCTCCTCTTTACCATGCAGATGAAAGTTACACTGTTTTGCCATATTCTTTCCTAATAAGTTCTTGCTCCATTACAAAAAAATAAAGCAGCAAAACAGTAGCAAGTTCTTGGCCTATAATTTTTGTATTCTTCTAGAGGAAATGAAGAAGTACTTCAGCAAGAACCTTGTGCTTAACAACTAACCTAATTTTTATTCCTACTTGCTAGTGGTATTCCAGAAGCTCAACAGTAGAAAGACAGGAGATATCCCAAACAGCAGTTCTTACAACAACTCAGACTGCTAATTAAAAAAAATATAACTAAATATGTTTTCTCTCTACAGTCATCAAACCTGCAGAATTGTTTTAAATCATTGTGCTTGGAAGTTGTATGCTCTTACTTCAGAGAAGATAAGATCAGCTTCCAGAGTGTACAAGGATTTTAGGGAGACTATGCACAAATGGCATTTTGGACGTAAACAATGTCAAATAAATTTGGAACTAGACACAGAAGGTGTAAGTTGCTAACCTAAATATTAATTTAAATGTCTGCTTGAAGACATCAGTTTTTTAAATGGGAGAGTTCAATGCAGCAGGTAGTGGTGATGATAATTTTTTGCCATGCTTTTTCCCAAGTTTATATAATTTTATTTTACATAAGATTTTTAGTAAAGGTGGCTGCTAAACCCATGATACCGATGGAAATGAAAGAATGCTAAGAGCACAACTGTTTCCCTCAAAATTATCAGCATGCTGTCTATGTAGTGTGGGAGTACCTGTTATAAAATATGTGTGTATGTGAACAGTAAACAGCAAACAGTTTGTTCGGCTTATTTATGTTTGTCATGTGATTTCAAGGGAGGAAATAGTAAAATGAAAAAAGTTCTCTCTGTCAGAAGACAGTCGCTGGCTGTGTTCTGTGCCCCTCTTGTACACATATCCTTCACAAATCAGACTTAGTACCTTGGCTGAGGTGATAATTCATTGCTCTACTGCTATATTGCATATCCCTGAGGAGAGGGTTACAAAATTGGCTCACAACTGAATAATAATCTGGGTAACTGCAATTTTTGCAATTGTTGCAAAAATTAATATATAATTAAAAATACTCAATGAGTACTGAAGGCCTGGCAGTTTATTTCTTCCTTACGTTGTGCAGTTCTCACATTTTTGCAAAAATGTGTGTAAAAACGTCACAGTAATTGAGAAGCGCCAGTAGCTTGCTGGGTACAGAAAAAGTTCTTTATGCTTTGAAGTTCTCTGAGTGCTGGTGCAGCACTTTGAAAAATTCCTTAATAACTGAGTAGCAGTTCTTGAACTAGTGATTTGAGAGTCCCCTGCTAGCACACTAATGATTCAGACAGCAGCATTAAATCAGTTGCTTTAGTTTAAGTACTTCTTGAATGTACATAAAGTCTCACTTTATTGGGAATTGAACTAACTACCTGCGGTCTGAAAAGCAATAAGTTGTGCACTTAAGCAAAGGTGAATCACTAATAAAGAGAGAGGTTTTCCCATATGTGGTTTTTGAAAGCTCTTAGCTGTTTGGGGAGAAGGGTGGTACAGCAGTTGCTGAAGTTTCACGTTGTACCCTACCAGTCCTTGGAGAGATCTTTTTAACAATTTTCAGGAAAAAAGTGACTCACAAAAATACCATGATAAAGGCTTTTGGAAGACAAAAGAGGCAACACTTCATCAGTATTTCATAGATACATTAAATTTCCCTAATCTCTTCAGAAGCTGCACTCATTTTTTTGCTCTGACAGTGACTTTAGAATAAATGAGGATGGCACTACCAGTATAGAATCTACCTTCTGCCTATGTTGATTTCCTACATGTTTTACTTAAATATTATTTAAAGCCTCTTTGTATGCATAGTTTTGTGAATTTGTCTCCCATGGGTTACACTGCTGAGAAAACCATTTTATAAATACTTTATCTGTTTTAGATTTTATTGTTCTCAGCCCAGACCTCCAAGCAGAAGGTCAGCCAAAAATATCAGGAGATGTTCCTAGATGAGCTAGGATCTCCTGAGAAAACTCAAACACAAAAAGGAAGCATACAGAAGGTGGAAGCAGGGACAGAGGTTCTGGGAGGATTTCAGAGGCAGCGTTTGAGCCTGCAGAGAGGCTGTAAGGAGGGACAAAGTCCAGATTGAACAGAATCTCATCAGGGTTATCAAAAGACGATGAGAAGGATTTCTATGGGTACACAGGTGATAAAGGGAAGAATAGGGAAAATGTGGGCTCACTGCTGAATGAGGCAGGGAACCTGGTGACACAGGACATGGAAAAGGCTGAGGTTCTGAAATCCTCTTAGTTTTAACTGGCAAAACCATTCTTCAGAAATCTTAACTACTTACGGCAGGGAAAAGCCTGGTGCAAGGAAAATGCACTCGTGGTGGAAGAGGATAAGGTCAGGGAATATTTAAGCAAACTGGACATACATATGTCCGTGGGCTGTGATGGGAGGTCATGTTTGACCAAACTGATAACCTTACATGAGAAAATGACAGTCTTGGTAGATGAGTGTGAGGGTGGTCAGTAAGGCTACCTAGGTGTCAACAAGGCTTTTTACACTCTTTCCTGTAAGATCCTCATAGAGAAGCTGACAAAGTATGGATTGGATGAACAGGCATTGAGATGGACTGTAAACTGGCTAAAGGCCCAAACAATGGTGGCCAGTGGTATTAAGTCCAACTGGGCGTCAGTAGCTGGCAGTGTACCCCAAAGGTCAACATTGGGTGCAGCCCTTCTTACCGTCTCCATTAATGATCTGGGTGATGGCGCAGAGTGTAACCTCAGCTGGTTTGTCGATGTCACAACACAGGAAGGAATGGATGACAGAGGACAGAGGTTTTGATGACATCCAGAGGAACCTGGACAGGCTGGAGAAATGGCCTGACAGGAACCTCATGAAGTTCAACAAGGGTAAATGGAAGGTCATGCACAGGGTGAGGAATAAACCAAGGCAGTGTAGAAAGGCAGTATATGTGAGGGGGCTGGTTAGCTGGAAAGCAGCTTGGAAGGAAAGGAACAGTGGGACCTGGTGGACACAAAGAAGGCTGATGGTGCCCTGGGCTGCTTTGCGAGTGCTGTTACAGATAAATTGTGTAACCTGCACAACAGAGTTGGACAACCCAAATAAACAGATCAATATAAAGAACTGTGGGCAGACAGATATAAAGCAATACAAAGCCAGCAGATGAAAGGATGTAGAGCTAACAGATAAAGCCTATCTGGGAGAAAGGAACACACAGAAGATTCCACTGGTTACAGAAGTATAGAATAATGGAATATTTCTTCAGGAGTAAATACAAAACTGTCTTAAAGACGAATAAGATTTTTTTTCTCTTTAAAAATATTTAATTAAGTCTGGGGTTTTTTTATTTGTTTTTTGTTTGGTTGTGTTTTTTTAATTTACATTGATTTAAGTGACTTTGTTTTAATAGTTTATGTATATAGACAAATCTTTTTCTGTTGCTATAAAACTGGCAGCCTCCTAAAATTTAAATATTTCTTTTTATCTTTCTGACTCTGTTCTAAAATGTCCACAGTGGTATTGAGAGTACTTTCTTGACAATCAAAGTAATTTTATTGAAAAGAACTCAGAACAAAGTCTGATTTTGTGTGTGCAGATGTTTATGTATGCTGTCCCAAACTAAAAAGAGAAAAGATAGGCTAGAACATGTAGAGTCTCAGTATCTTTTCCATTTCCTTGGTCAGCTGGAGAAATAACAGGTTGCTCATATATTTGCTCAATAATATTAGCAGAAAGTGGAGAAATCTTCCTTCCCAGATGTCTGTTTTCTTCAGTGAGTGCTATGTTCCAGGTTTATTGAAGGAGGCATTTTTAAATTTCAGAAATCAGAAACCATCCAAGACCATTCAGATTTTCTGAATAGTGTGCATCTTGTTTGCTGTAAAGGAGAGAAAATTCCAAGCAAAATAAGTGAAGCAAGTGAATTTGTACTTTCTTACAGGAAATTTTGTCTTTCACCTGAATTTCTTTCAAATAAGACAAGAGCACTTTCCAATACAGGCGAGATAGCATGCTTATTATATGATACAAGAATCTCACTGCTTCTGATTCTCTTTCTCACATTTTTAGGCATTATGTGAGGTCTCTAATGAAACAATGTCTCGCCTCAGGCTTGCAGGTTTTTTTTCTTCCTTGAATATGTCAGATTGAAGGGAACATTATCTCTAATCAATTTTCAGATTTGACTTAATAAACATTTAAGACTTGAGTACAGTCTTTTTATCTGTCATGATAGGCAGTCATCTTTTGTTTGTTAAAAGTTTCTGATTGTGATATGCTGAAATTCCAAGGATAGTCCTTTAGTATCGCCCTATGCAAGACCCAGCAAGTCTGACCACCTCATGAGCCAAAAAAAAAGGAAATAAAAGACAAGGGAAAAAGAAATTACTATTCACATTTGATAGGTTAGAAAATCGAAGCAAAATCTGCTCAAACTACTCATGGTCATACTGCAGTAAATGATTAATCATGCTATTCATCCCTGAGTTTTATCACCTCAAAATTTTGTTTCACTTGACAGAGAATTCTTAATTTTTCTTTACAGTTTTACTTACTGTATTTTTGAAATGTAAAGAACTTGCCTGAGGAAAACAAAACATTTTTTAATGTTCTCCTAGTACAAGGACTGTTGTATTCGAATCTCTTTCCTTTTGCTCCTAAGACAGGCACAGGCTGCTCTGCTCTCCTGATATGCAGACAACTGCAGTCATCACCATACACTAAATAAAGCCTTCAGCTGTTTCAAGTTCAAAGTTCAAAGCTGTTTCCTTTCCTTCAAGTCACAGACTGTTTTCAACATAGAGTCAATTTGTGGGAAATCAAAAATTGTTTTTTAACCTCACCGAACAGACCGAGACCCAATTACACTTTATGAAGACAAGACGTACGTCAGCGAGTAATTTAAAATATGCTGTGAGACCTTTTGTGAGCTCAGAAATTATCTTCTAAGACATGGCTTAAAAAAAGTGTTTGCTTCCTTTATCTTGGGTTGCTTCTTTCTATGCAATGAACATTGTCAGACTTCAGGCAGTCTGAAGGGAAGAAGAGCTTTTGCCTCTAAATATCCAAGGGAAACTATATGCTATCACT
Organism: Melanocharis versteri; assembly: GCA_013397845.1. Lineage (NCBI taxonomy): Eukaryota > Metazoa > Chordata > Aves > Passeriformes > Melanocharitidae > Melanocharis > Melanocharis versteri. Next base: position 1,061,077 of record VZTG01003997.1, read on the forward strand.
CTTGCTTGTTTGACAGGAAAATAAGCTCATACCAATTTTTGCTTTCACTATCATTCTCTGAAGAAAATTTATGATGCTGCTATGGTGAATCTAAAGCTGTTCCTCTGCTTTATATTCTGTCATGTTTCTGCTTAATACAATTGTATTCCACTTTCTCGTGTATTTGCCTTTCAGTAAGTCTGGTTTTCTCTTCGTGCTAGATATTTAGTTGTGTCCTTTTGGTACTGTAAGCTGAAATGTCACTGCAGACAGAAGTCTCAGACTGAATTGAGAGTAAGCAATGGTTAGACTGATCTTGAATTTTAACAACAGAGTATATTTGTTTGTACATTTGAGAAAATGTAGCTTTCTGTACGTAACCTCCACTGAATTTGATCAAATTTTGTTTTGAGAAGGTGTTCAATGTTCCGATAGTAGCAGTATTGAATGTTTTTACTTTTTTCTGACTTTTTTAAAAGGACTTAAGGTATGAGAAAATTGATGGTGGTTATCTATACATGTGTGAGTGAAATTCTACTTGAAATAGTAAAATATGCTTTCTTTTTTCTCTTTTCCATCTCATTAAGTGAAGAACTTTTTTTTTTTTTTTTTTTTTTTAATGAATTGAGATCAGTAGTTGAGTTGTACTGCATGTACAAGAACATTTTCCATTTATACTGAGATGGAAACAAAATTGCTAGAAACCATTTAGGGTTTTGTGCATTGAAAGGTTAATTGGTAAGACACAGCTACGATCTATTTCAGCCAGAGATTTAGATAACTAATTTAGTATGGCTTCCTTGTAAATTAGATGTAATGCTTTACTAAGTGAAGGGTCATTTTTTCCAACGGAATTCTAACGTGATCTCTAAATGCTGGTTTTCAGTTTATATATATGACTAAGTACTAGTGCAGATGACCTTAGGATGGTTCTAGTAATTTTTTGTCACCATTACAGACACCTGAACACTGTTGCCTATGCCCACATTATGCTTCCAGTTTTTCACTTCCAATGGATGTTTGGATAGACCACGAGGAATTGTTTTTGATACTATGGACTTCAGTGGTTAATTTCTTTTAAGCAAAGGGTTTGAGTGAAAATGGGATTTAGCATATTTCATTCAGGTCTTGAAATCATATTAAATGATGAACAAAGTAAAATACAGATTTATTTAAATCTATAGGTGACATTTTAAATTCAATGTTTAGAATTAATGTGTAAACAGTAAAATGCTATTAAGCACTAAAACTTTAAGAAGTCGTTTGTTTAGAAGGAAAAACAATGTACCAGTCATGTTTAATTCCTATTTTCATAGAGTAATAGTTAGAAAAGATCTTTAAGATCATCAAGTCCAACCATATAACCCAGGAGTGTCAAATGCACCACTAAACCATGTCCCTGAGTATCACATCTACACATGTTTTAAATATCTCCAGGGACGGTGACTCAACCACTCATTTGCATTTGCTTCCTTCACCCTGCAATTCCTTTCTCCTTTGCACACCTCTGAATATAAATTTGAGTCTATGTATGGGAACAAAACAGAAAAATCAATGCTACTTTCCTCTCCACAAATAGAAGTGGTGGCAGAGACAGAATTCTGGCTGGAATTTGTTCTCCTTTCACTGAATAACTTCATTCCTCTTTAGTCGAGGAAGATTTTCTGATGGTACACTGGTTCCAAATAATTCGGTTCATATATTAATAAAGAGAAAAAATTATATCAAAAATTAGAAGAAAGCAAGGCTATGTTCTTGACAAGAAAAGATCTGGGTTCTAACAATTTAGCTGAAAAGAACATCCCAGAAAAAGTGTAGCACTCTTCCAACTAATTTCTGTGAATCAAGATGTATGTAAGGCTATAGAGCCTTAAACTTAATACATTAAAAATAATATTTTTAATACTTTTAGGGTTTAATTTCTACTCAAAATATTTTTTATTTTTTTGATCCACACAGCTTTTCTCTTGAACTGCTCTATCCATTATTTTCAAGAACCTCTTATACTGGTGTATCCATTTCAGTGATATCGTTGCATTTATATCCACCAACATTTTGGCCCTGATCTCATATATTTAAACTTAATTGGTGTACTGGTAGAGTTAATTTCCATATTTTTATGAGTATTTCTATGGATCTTTACAGAAGTAAACACATGAGGAATTTTAAGAATACCTTTTCAGAAGTGAATGCAAGTATTAGATATGGTAAAACAAAAGTACTTCTTTGCTTCATTTGTTTTTCTAGGTGAAGAGAAATCTGCTAAATGTTTGACAATTCGTTAGTAGTTACAAGTAAAAATTCTGAATGCTGCATTCCTTTTCAGCCAAGAAATAGAATTAATGTCACTTCTCCATCTCAGAGGCTTCCATGACCATACAGTTAATGCCTTATAAATATCAAATGATAGGCAGGTGGGGTTTTCCCTATTAAAAGCATGTCCCTAATTATAAAATATAAAATAAGAGTGAAATTAAAAAAAAAAAAAAAAAAAATCATAGGTTATTTAACTTGCAGGCAAGAGAGGCATCTTTCATCAGGAAAGATAAGTATTAAGTAAGCCTCTGTTTTATAGTCACTTATGCTCTGAGGAACTAGACTTGTAAGAAATAATTGTAAATGTGTTCTTAGACCAAAAGTGGTGATTAGCTCGCTGTATTCAGCATTGGTGCAGTCTCACCTTGAGTAATGTGCGCAGTTCTGGGCCCCACAGTTTAGGAAAGTTTTGAAGGGCCTGGGATGCATTCAGAAGAGTGCAAAAATGTTGGTGAAAGGGATGGAAGGAATGCCTTACATGGAAAGAACTGCTGAGGACTTTGGGCTTGTCCAGTATGGAGAAAAGAAGGCTGAGTGCCTCTTTCCATCTTCCTGAGGTGGGAAATAGAAGAGGGAGGTGCTGATCTCTTCTCCCTGGGACTCATTGGAATGGTTGCCAGGGGAGGTTTGCTATGGACACTGGGAAACATTTCTTTACTTAGATAGTGGTCAACAACAGGAACAGGCTTCCTAGAGAAGTGGTTGAGGCCCCAAGGCTGTCAGTGTTGAAGAGGCATTTGGGCAATGCCATTGTTAGTTTGCTTTAGTATTTGGTCAGCTATGAAGCAGTCAGGTAGTTGGACTCGATCATTACTTTTCCCCTCCAACTGAAATACTTTATTGTGGGTTTTTTTTCTAAATCTGTGTTCATACGTTTTTTTATTGTCAAGTAAATTAGTGAAATAAAGTCAAGTTTAAAATCTGGAAGGTGTTTACCCTAGGTATGTTTAGACATTTCTTGTAGTACCACGGTGTCATTATAGTGGGAATTTAATTGAATATATCAGCTGAAAAGTGGCAAGCAAAGTTAAGTTCAGAATGCATTACTGTTCGGGGTCTCAGGTATCTGGCACCTCATTGGACATTTGACTGTAAAAAAGTGTTCATTATGTTGGCTGAAAATATATTTCAAGTGTGAAAATTGAAATATTCTTTAAGTTCTTCTAACAACATAAAGATACTCTTTGCTCTAAGTGGAAACAAATGGAAAGAATCAGTTGCAGCCTCCCTGAACTTTGGAAAATGAAGGATTTTAAGTTGCCTTACACTCATTTGTGTCTAATTCAGCTCTGCGTTTAATGTAAAGCACCTTATAAAGGAAAATAAGGGAAGGAAAAATTATGCTGATAGCAGTAAAAATATAGGTATGAAGAACCTTGATCCTTGTTTTCACATGGAACATTTTAATATGAACTTTGCTCTCTCTGGGATTAATAAAAGAATTAAACAGTTCAACTAAAAATCTATCTATTTAACAGATGTAAAGGAAATATAATGTCAGAAACTAAGAAAAAATGTATATATAGTCAACCATTGTATATTTCACATTTACTTCAGCTTCAAATCCTCTACAGGTCTGTGAGGGTACTGTTTTGAACACAGGCTATAGTTCAGGAGATTATCCTGTAAATGCATTTAGACTCATCAAGTGTGCCAAATATCTCTACCTGTCATTGTCTTGGTTACCACAAGTCATTGATCAACAGGCATTTGAAGGGATTTTCATTCCTTTTTATTATTTCGTCTTCTCTTTAATGACATCAGACAGTTTTGTTTTTAAGATGTTTGGTTTTTTTGGTTAGTTTTGTTTTGTTCTGTTATATAGACATCTAAGTGATGCCAATGCCACCTGACGAGCACGGTTCTGTGTTGGTGCTTAAGCTCTTCTTCTCTTTCCTTTGCCAGGTGGTAATGAACCACATATTTGAGAGCAAAATTATTTAGCTTCTTGCCTCCAGAAAGTGAATTTTGTTGTGGTTTTAGTTGTACCTTGAATTGTTTGAGAACAATTAATTGATTACTGACTTTAGATTATAGGTAAGCAATACCTGAAGACTTGAGATATAAGCTGAAAACTTTAGTCATGTTCTCTGTTGTCTGCAAGTTTGCTTTTTTCTGTAGGTAAAGATACGCCAAGATGTTTATGAGTTTTGATCTCTTTAGGAGTACCAAGAGAAAACTGATGTTTTGAAGGTGTCTTTTCTAGTTTTTGTTAGCTTGGGGATATCCTTTTCATCTGTGTACTGCAACACAAACAAATAGTAGCTAGTAGTCCACATTCATGATGTTTAAACAAACTGAGCTTTAATGAAAGAGTAGATGACACTTGTAGCTGGTGAGGCTAGTAAGATCTCACAAAAACAAGATAATAAAAAAATAGGTAATTGTACCCCGATAGTCTGATTAACATTGTTATCTTCTGGCTCTTTTGTTGTTTGGAGGGCTTTTTACATTTTGTAGACATAAATTTATTATTAATTTAATCAGTCTGTTTTTACTTATAGTATTTTTTCTAACTTAGAAGCCATAACTAGACATTTCACATGACATAAAGTATTGGAAAACAGGTAAGAGAAAGTATTCTCATTTTTCTTTTTACAAAACGATGATTACAAATGATTTTACATAATTTTACAAAAATGATGATTACCAACAATAGTCAGTATCACAATGACAGTTGAACTTGTGTCTGTACTTCATAACACAACATAACAGACCCAGTTCTGTATTTTTGTTTTCTACCAGAAAAAAAAGAAAAAAAAATATTTTTACTTAATATGTATATTTGGCAGAAATTTCCCTTAGAGGAGCTAGGGCTCTAGATGTCACTAAAATTCAAGTTCTCTGAATGTTAGGATACAAATTGGTCAGTAATCCTTGATTTTAACCTTGCACACAATTGTGCACTACAGCAATAAAATGACTGAAGAAAGGAAACTGAAAGCTGTCAAGCTGCAAGGATGAAACCTTTCTGACAGTAAATATGGATCTTCAAATGTCGAGAGGGACTAGATTAAATCCAAGGGTTTCTTTAAATCAAATATCATAAAGAATAATTACTTTCTATTTTTCTTTGAATGTTTGGCTAACGCAGATGCACTACTGCATGTGGTACTGAAGTTGTCTCTGAACGCACAGCAGAGTAGAAAACATCAGCTTTCAAAGTTTTGAACAAATACACTGTTGTGGTTTGACACTGGCCAAATGCCAGGCACCCACCCACAAAAGCCAATCGCTCACCCTCCCCTGGCACAGCTGAACAAAGGAGAGAAAAAATAATTAATGAAGGGTTCATGAGTTGAGATAAGGACCGGGAGAAAACACTCCAAGGGCAAAACAGGCTCTACTTAAAGGTACAAAATTAATTTATTACTGACAGTGTCAAAGGAGGATACTGAGGAGTAAAATAAACACTTATAAAGCACCTTTTTTCCCCAAGCCCTCCCTCCTTCCCACTGACAGCACAGGGAGACAGAGTATGGGGGTGTGTTAGTTCGTCACCGGAGGTTTTCTTCCCCTGCACCGGGAGAGGAGTCCTTCCCCCGTGGGACTGTAGGGTCCCTCCCACGGAAGACAGGTCTCCATGAACTTTTCCAGCATGGGTCCAAGTCTCATGAGCAGCAGTCCTGCCAAAACTGCTGCAGTATGTGTCCCTCTCACAGGCACACTGTCCTCCTAAAACTGCTGCGGCATGGGTCACTCTTCCCACGGGGTGCAGTCCTCCAAGGACAGGCTGCTCCAGCCTGGAAGCAGGGCCCTCTTTCTCCCCTGGGTCTCCCACTGGATCACAGCCTCCTCCAGGCATCCACCTGCTCCAGCGTGGGCACCTCTCTCACAGGCTGCGGGTGGATCTCTGCATCCCCGTGGATCCCCATGGGCTGCGGGTGGATCTCTGCATCCCCTGTGGATCCCCATGGGCTGCAGGGGCACAGCTGCTTCACCATGGTCCCTTCACCACGGCCTGCAGAGGAATCACAGCTCCAGCACCTGGAGCACCTTGTCTCCCTCCTTCTCCACTGACCTTGGAGTCTCCATGTTGTTTTCCCTCACATGTCCTCACTTCCTCCTCTTCTCTGACTAATATAAAAATACCTGTGTGCACTTGGTTTTGATTTTCTTCTTAAATATGTTATCACAGAGGCATTACCAACCTCTCTTTTTGGCCCAGCTTTGGCCAGTGGCACGTCCATCTTCAGAGCCATCAGGGATTGGCTCTGTCGGATGTGGTGGAAGCTTCCAGCAGCTTCTCACAGAGGCCACCTCTGTGGCTCCCCCACTACAAGAAACCAGACCATGCAAAACCAGCACATACATGAACGCAAAGATGTTGACTTAGTGTAAGCCTTTAAAATACCCAAACCAACAAACAAAAACCAAAGTCAGGAGAAAATAAAATGGGAAAAAAAATTAGCAAACCAAAAGAACTGGGCATTTTCTCAAGTCTCAGCAAACATCATAAAGCCAATCTGGTGAAAAGACTCCAACTAATGTAACAATGCAAAGATGTAAGGATTTCTATTAGACTAGAAACTACTTTTAAATGTGTGCTCTTGTTCCATGAAACAACTCTTTTGAATCCTTTTAGTATTTAAAAAATTAAAAGAAAGATGTAAGTATGAAGAGATCTGCTTTGTTGCCACTTTTCACCTAAATATTGATTAAAAGATACCTCCTTCAAGCAAGAGTTATTTTTACCACTGTCACTCCATTATCTTGTTTTTAACGTACCATGAAAATGTTCTAGCACTCAGATGAAAATAGACTTTGGATGAAGAGACGTCAGTTAATCTTGAAACTTGCAAGTCTCAAAAATTGTTATGAAAAGGAGAAATAAGAAAAAATGTATGAGATTTCATTATATTATCATTGAAAAACTAATGCAAAACCCTCAAGTCATGGCCACTCTGACATAAAAATAGTTATAAATCAAGATTTGCTTTAATGGTAGCAGTGTGATTTTTTAAATTTTGCAAATCACAAGTACACAGTTCCCTAGCTCTTAGAGAATCTTGAATGATAGCATAATATATACCATTTCTTGAATATTATTGTGGATGCTGGATGCCTTGTTCTACTTTCTGTATCATGCATCGGTTTTTATGTATTCAAATGCATGTGTGTGTGATTATATACTTTGTTCTTGAGAGATACTGAAGTAAAAGACTTAGAAGCAGCTATTGAGAGAAATTAGTTTCCTGACTTCTTTCTGGCTAATTACATTACTGGCTTGTGCGTACAAATGAAACTCTGATGAACCCATTTTGTTGTTCTTTTATTTTTGTTTTGTCTTTGTGCAGCTTTTATTACTTTCATTTAAATACTTTCTTCATTAGTTTCTTCCACATATACCACAATTATCTTCCAAAGGTGAGTTCACTTAAATTTGTTATATGTGCATTCCCTTCAGCAAGCTGTCTTCTGTGTTGTTTTATTTAACATCACTTGTTTGTGTTGGGACAAATAAATGAAATAATTTGAAGAAAGGAGTAACTCGCAGGATGATTAAGATAAAAGGATCATTTTAAAGTCAAACTGAGATGTTCAATACAAATGAAGCTAAAAATGCAAATGGCAATTTGTTTTTTATTAATGCCTATTGTTTTCTTTTAAGTTAATAATAAAGTTGTCACAGAATCACAGACTGGTTTCTTCTTAATGAAAAAAATATTTTTGTAACGATATTGATTTTTTTTTTTCCTCTGGAGTGTAGTAACTGATGGTTTCTATTTCTAATTTAAATACATCAAAAAGTGCTTAAAATTGGTATAATTTTTCTGAGAAAACTTAAAACATTCTAAGAATGATAATGACTTCACTAGTTTGATTTGTCTTGATAGCGTCTGCTGCTTCTTCACTGTTTATATACTCCACGTGCATTTCTAGAAAGGTGTAATGAGCGTTAAGAGGCACCTAGGGGCTATGCTTCCTGAATTTCACGTGATCGTTGAAACAGAGTAAAAACATAACAACCTTACTTGGTTTTTGGGTTTTTTAAAATTCTCCTCAGTAAATCAAAAATTATAATGGTGTGGTGGAGTGGGAGTTATGACAATTAAATAGCTACTCTTTCTGTGTTTTCCAAGAATCATAGAATGCTAAAGGGTTGGAAAGGACATTAAAGATCATCAAGTCCCAACAACTCCCACTACACCAGGCTACTCAAGGCCTTAGCCAACCTGGCTTTGAACATTTCCAGTGTTGGGGCACCCACAACCTCCCTAGACAACCTGTTCGAGTGTGTCACCACTCTCACAGTAAAGAACTTCTTCCTAATATCTTAACCTAATTATCACCTCTTTCAGTTTGTACCCATTACCCCTTGTCCCATCACTACAGTTCCTGACAAAAAGTCCCTCTCCAGCTCCCCTCTAGGGAAAGATACTGGAATGTTGCTGTGAGGTTTCCGCATAACCTTCTGTTCTCCGGGTTGAAAAGCCCCAACATTCTCACCCTGGCTTTTTAGGGGAGGTTCTCCAGTCCTCTTATCAACTTAGTGGCCCTCCTCTAGACTTGATCCATCAGTTGCATGTCCTTCATAACTTGGAGACACCAGGACTGTACGCAGTTCTACAGGTGGGGCCTCACAAGAGCAGAAGAGGGCGTGAGAATCACCTCCTTCAGTCTACTTTTGATGCAGCCCAGGATTCCATTGGCTTTCTGGGCTGGAAGCACGAATCTGACTGCCATGCTTTTTTCAAAAATTATGGATAATGGCTTAGCAGCTTTGTCTGCCAGCTCCCTCAGGACCTGCAAATTAATCTCATTGGGTCCCATGGACTTGTGAACATTGAAGTTCCTTGTTCTCGAACCTGACCCTCTCCTGCAGTGGGCTTAGGGTTTTCATTCTCCCAGTCCCTACATTTACCGTTCTTGACATGGGTGAAGTGGTAAGAGCACTTGAAGTTGAAGATACATAAAGAACATATCTTTATGATATTGTTCTTTCTCTAGAATCTAAATGAGTACATTTTTTTTATAGTCTTGAAAGTTTGTGGTAAACGATGTCGACACATTTTATTTTAGGAATTTGTGAAATCATAGTTACGTACACATCTGTTGAAAATCTGCTAAGGATTGCCTGATAGGAATATTTTTATATAGTGCCCTATTTACGAGCTTCCTTGCATTTTAAAAGAATGTCTCCCTGCACAGATGACATTCAGTTTTCTAATTTGCTTTTAAAAAGGTAATCCTTTTTAGAGATTTATTTGCTTAAGATAATGAGGTAGGATTAAAGTGGAATTAACTACAATGCTATTAAGTGTTGGGTTTTTTTTTTTTTTTTTCTTGGGTCTAGCCTTATGCTTTCAGTTTGAAAGTAAGCTGAGATTTATTTTTCCTAGGCTACAAAACAAATTCAAGACCAGAAGACAAAAAGGCAGCTGAGGTAGTAATTCTCCAGAAGAATTAAGACACCGGTGTTTTTAAGGTATGTTTGCTTTGGAAATGTTGTTAATTATTTATCAATCTAGACGCTATGTATGAGAGTAATGGTGAGTACTTTTGAACATTAGTGACTATTTCACATCTTCAGATGTAGATCATTTGAAAGGAAACTCCAAAATTTATTTCTCTT